>OX420941.1:0-403026 GCA_949091785.1 Polymixis lichenea | reverse complement strand
GCAGCAAACGATATTCGCACCTCATTAGTTAATGAGCTTGTTATTCTCGGTCGTCGTCGTTGACCTTGAAGCGGACTCACGCATCGTTAACTAATAGAATATGTTTAGTATAATAATTGTTTACAATGGCGGATGATAATGAACTTTTTAACGAAAATATTGAAGAAAGGAGTGTTTTGTGTAGCAGCAACAATTCTGTAGTGGAACGAGACGTGGTGGAGCAATACAATATGGACGTGGCAGCAGGTGAAGATTTGATGAGACCGATAAAAAGAGACAGAGAGGAGGATGAGACAGAATGGACATTAGTACAGAATAAGGAGAAGAAGGTCAAAGAAAGCAGTGTTGAGGTTTACGTTTCCTCCAAAGAAAAACTTCCAAGGCAATTTGCCCTTGCAAGATTATTCAAAAATAAAGGTATAAAAGACATAACAAAAGTCAAATACATAAATAATTACAGGATTCGTATTGATTGCACAAACGAGTTGACCGCAACTAAGCTAGAAACTTGTAAAGATCTCTTAGAAATGGGCTGGAGATTTAGTAGACCAGATATCAAAACCTATTCATACGGTGTCATCAAAGACGTGGATCTTGACCTAACTGAAGATGACCTTAAGAGTTGTATAACTTGCCCAGATATCTTTGAGTTGGTTTCATTGCAGCGACTAAAGAGACGTAATATAAATGAGTCGACAGAAGATTTGTGGATTACGAGTGAAGCAGTTCGGTTGTGTTTCAAAGGAGACCTGTTACCAGCATATGTTTACGCAGAGGGTTTGAGGATTAAGGTGGAGCCATTTGTATTCCCTGTATCGCAATGCTCACGTTGTTGGAAGTTCGGGCATACAACAAGAGTGTGCCCATCTAAGAATACACTGTGCCCAAAATGTGGTAGTAATCACTCAAACTGCGAGACACAAACATTCAAGTGCTTAAACTGTGGTGGACTACACATGGCGCTGGCCAAAATTTGCCCTGCATATTTAAAAGAAAAGAAACTCAAAGAGCTTATGGCAGAGTTTAATTGCACTTATAGGAAGGCCCTATCGTTATACGTAGCCCCTTCTCCATACAGAGAAAGGACGGAACCCATTAACGTTGCAAACGTGGCTGATTTATTTCCTCCGCTGCATAATAACATCGAGCCCACAGACAGATCAAGCTCACCTGTATTTGCGGAGGCCGTCAAAACTAAGGTGATTGTCCATAGTCCACCCACTATAAAAAAGCAAAAAAGGGCTAAAATACACGAACACGCACGGGTTGCTAAAGAGGATGATTGTACCCACTTTTTACCAGCGGAGGAGGAAACGGAGAATTCGAAAGAACCAAGTAATCGCGATCAACCCAAGGTGTCTCAAAAGAGAGAGGTGCATTTTGATGAGCTTATAGCTAGGTTAAAGGAGATCGTATTTTTGAAGAGACGTTCCGTAGCGGAAAAAATTAAACTGGCGGTTCAATGTTGTGTAGAATGGTTGATTTTAGTGGTGGTTGATAACGTGTCGGATTGGCGAATGATGAAGAATTTATTTGAATTATTTAATGGATAACAACAAAACTGGTACCAAAGTAAACATTCTTCAATGGAATGCTCAAAGCGTTAAACCTAAACTAATTTTATTGGAACAACTGCTGAATCAAGAACATATACATATTGCAGCAATAAGTGAGACATGGCTGGAGACAGAAACTTGCATGAGGCTGAGCAACTACACAATCTACCGTAAAGACAGATTTGATGGTTACGGAGGAGTTGCTATTCTTACCCACAAATCAATAAAATCTCAAATATATGAAGTCCAACTCGGTAATCAAGGTATAGAATTAATTTGCGTAAAAGTATTCAACTGTGGCGTCATTAAAAATATTACTTCTGTTTATTGTCCCCCGTCGGTCAGAACTTCTCAAAACGATTGGGATGCTATACTTTCAATTTTTGCTAAAAATACGATAATTCTCGGTGATTTTAATGGACACCATTCTAATTGGTCGCATAAAACGGATAGCAGGGGCGTTCAAATTTTTGAAGCATTAATGGACAATAATTATGTTACTCTAAATGATGGTAACCCAACCAGAATAAAAATGGTTAACTTAGTATGCCAAAAGTCCGCGCCCGACTTGTCTCTGGTATCATCTGATATAGCCTTATTGTTCGACTGGTCCATCATGAATGAGACATTAGGTAGCGACCATAGGGCTATTAAAATGACTTCAAATATTCGGTCTAGTTCTTCGCCAATAGTCCGAAGGAATTTCAAAAGTGCTGATTGGACTTCATATAGTAAGCTACTCAATACCTTATTTTTAGAATTTACATTCACCGGGGACCTACAGGGTGATTATGACAGATTCGTTGATCATTTAAACTTGGCCGCCGATGTTTGTGTCCCTTCAGTCAAGATAAACTCAAATCCAGATAGTAAATTTTTGCCTAAACCTTATTGGAAGCCTAAATTGTCTAAATGTGTGGCTGAGCGCCGATTAGCATTATCTAAATTCAGACGTAATCCAAACCCTCAAAATTACGAAACATTGCAAAATAAGATTTGCGAATCTCAGAAAATGATTCGCGTAGCTAAAAGTAAAGGGTTTGGCGAGTTTTGTTCTTCATTGGATTATTCTACATCTCAGTCAACCGTTTGGCGGAAAGTGAAGTGGTTGAAGGGACACAAATATTCAACACATTACGTAGATAAGAAAAAAGCTACTGATTTGCTTCTTAGTTTAACGCCGGACTTTGCATCCCCGTGCGACCTGGTTTTTGACATGAATGACTCTGAACTTGATGCTGCTGTTACTCTCCCAGAATTTCATAAATGTGTCCGATCTAAAGATACTGCACCTGGAGACGACAATATTTCTTATTCCATGATCAAGAGGTTACCACAAAATGTTAAAAAGGTATTAATTCAACTGTATGATAGGATTTTTATTTCGGGTTATATTCCTAAACAATGGCGCGATATTGTGATTGTGCCCATTCCTAAACCGGGACGAGATCCCCAAAGTTTAGCATCTCTTCGTCCTATTTCAATGATCTCATGCGTTTGTAAAGTTTTTCATTGCATTTTAATGAATAGATTAGAGTGGTTTATTGAGAAACATATGTTTTTATCAAATAAAACTACAGGTTTTAGAAAATGCCGCTCAACCGTAGATAATCTATCTGTTTTAGTATCGCGCATTCAAATTGGTTTCGCTAAAAAACTTATTACGGTGGCCGTTTTCATAGATATTAACAACGCATATAACTACGTAGACGTCAGAGGTCTATTGAAAATCATGCAACGAATCGGTGTTGGATCCAGGATCTGTAGTTACATCTGGAACTTCCTCAAGCTGAGAAACCTTAAAATTACAGTAGGTAATCGCGTCATTACTCGCACGTCCGGTCGGGGATTGGCACAAGGCGATCCATTGTCACCCTTACTTTTTAATTTAGCAACCATGGATGTATGTCATAGGGGTGGGGACGTGTTTCTATCGCAGTATGCGGACGATTTTGTGTTGTATACCACTTGCAGTGATGTCTTATTGGCTCAAAAACAATTACAACCCGCTCTAAATAAGTTGACTAAACTTCTTTTAGATGTGGGTCTTGAGATATCCTCTCCGAAAAGCAGTGTCTGTATTTTTAAGAACGGTGTGGCTAGAGAGACAGTTAACTTAAGAATTAATGAGATATCGCTGCCAGTGGTACAAAATGTAAAATATTTGGGGGTTTGGCTTGACCGATCACTTAGATGGGCTAAGCATATTAACGAGACTCGAGAGAAAGTGTTAAAATTAGTTAATGTTTTTAAAATTCTTTCTGGATCTGGATGGGGAGTACATCCCAAACACCTGAGACGCTTATACATCTCAACAATTCGGAGTAGAATCGATTACGCTTGTTTCCTTTATGATAGTAGCTGTGAAACTCACCTAAGTAAATTAGACAGGGTCCAAAACGTTTGCATGAGGGTTATCGGTGGCTTTATTAGAACTACAGCGATTCACGTTATGGAAAATGAACTAAATCTGCAACCGTTGAAGTTTCGCAGATACTATCTAGCGGGAAAATTTTGGCTCAAAATAAAATCATACACTGATAATAACATTATGGAGGTGATAAAAGAACTGCAAGCACATTGTCAACAATCACACTGGAGAAGAAAGGTGCCACTGTTCGTCAGAATTCACGAGTCTCTTGATTTGCTCCCTGTCTATACTAGCCCAAGGCTTGAAATGTTCTCATTGGACACTTGGGTCCACAGGATTGATCTGTCTCAAGTCATATTTCCCAAAGTAGAAGGTTTGGTTGCCGCTAAAAGGCACTACCAAAATACTAATCTAACTGAGCTATGTACCATATTCTTAAATAACACGTACTCGGGCTTCTACAAAATATACACAGATGGATCCAAAGACAAAACAGGTGCAGGAGCAGCGTTTTTCGATCCTCAAAACAAAACTTCAGTGAAATTAAAGGTAAATTCAAAATGCAATATAATGTGTGCTGAACTAGTGGCAATAGATGAAGCATTATCCTACATTGACTCATTTGAAAGCGGCAATTATGTCATTTTGAGTGATTCGAGAAGCGCTCTCCAACATTTGACTCGGTGTACCTCGAGTTTTCGGGGTACTCCGATTGCCTACAGCGTGATCAAATCTATTGGTAAACTTATTGCTAAAAACATAAATATTGTACTACAGTGGATACCGGCTCATGTTGGCTTGGAAGATAATGAAGTAGTGGATCGTTTGGCGAAAGATGCTTGTGAAGATGGGTTGGTTTGTCCACACTTTCCCGTGCACAGTGACTATTTGAGTTTAATTAAAGAAGAATGCACTAAAATGTGGCACGAGCATTTCGATCAGAGGTCACTGAGCAAAGGAATCTGGTATCGAACAATCCAACCAACACTTTCTCGTTGTTCATGGTTTGACCAGGCAAACATGAGTCGCCCAGAAATTGTGATGGCTCTTCGACTTCGTTCGGGACACATTCCACTGAACAGCTTTGCGTTTCTCATCGGTAAGGTGGCTTCACCAAATTGTCCAGAGTGTAGTATAGTGGAAGACACGTACCATATCTTGATGGAGTGCGTCCGGAACGAGACCGAAAGAGCCACATTGATAAACAAGTCACACGATGTTGGAAGGTGTAACAGCATTCTTGCGTCCCCTTTATCAAAGGATGCTAGACGCTTGTATAAATTAGCAAAGATAGGATTTAGATCATAAGGAATAATGTTTGTACCGATGAGGGTGGCATAATCAGTTCATGATTAAACCCTCTATAAAATAAATAGATAAAAAAAAAAAAAAAAAAAAAAAAAAAATATTGTTTTAACATAAAATGTATCGTATGGCATTGCATCGCCCGCCCACGGTATTACTTCGTATTCTCTTAGCGTTCTTTCTGACTTTTTTTAATTTTACTCAAAGTGGGTTGCGGCCTATAAAAATCCTCAAGAATGGGAGACTTTACAAAACTGACTGATAGTTCTAGAAATTACAGCCTACATCAAACAATCAAATTGTATTTAAAACGTTATTACAGATTAGTATTTTAGTATTACTGTAGATGTATCATTCGTAGTAGCAGTCAACCTAGCGTTAAAGCGTGCCTATGATATTATACAAATACAAATAACAATGTTTGTGAGTAAATATTTATCGAACATTGTATTCGTAAATCCTTTAAAAACTTTTCACACATAGGAACCACAGAGTACTCAACAAATTGTAGTTTAATACAGTTCACCCGCAATGGTGAGCTCTACAGTAATGCTTATCTAATGAAGAAGGTAATATGATTACCTTTAAATCACCCACGATTTTTTTACACAAAAAAGTATACAGCACTTAAGCCTGTAGCCACTTGATCGAGAACACACACGTACGCATATGTTTATACTAATACATGCATAATGTGGTAATATAGGCGTGTAGGTTAAGCTACGCTTGCCGCGGTTGGTCTGTGGATCTTCTTTATATACCAAGAACCCTCCGTGCCTCGGAAAGCACGTTAAGCCGTTGGTCCTGGTTGTTATTCCTGGATTTTTGAAGGTCATTACGGGTTGTCAGAAGCCCGAAAGTCTGAAGAATCAAATCAAATCAAAATATTTCATTTCACATAAGCCTGCAAGGGCACTTATGAAACGTCAGTAGCTAGGTGCACGGTTCCAATTTGTCGCTTCCTATGGAGAAGAGCCAGCAAGATACTCCACGGTTACTGTTTTAAGAATAATTGGTTTTTACAATGTTTTCAAATTACAGTGATATTAGGTATGGGAGGACAGTGCAGGCCTGTCAATAAGTACCAGGTACTTAGAGGAATGCAAATAAAGAATAGAAAATCATCTAAAAATCTACAATTCACAAATGTAAAACAATCTTCATAAATAAAATAAACCTATTTAAACTAAGTGACATGATTTCCATGACAATCACTAATAAATAGTCGATATTAGAATTGATGTAGGTATAATGTCAAATAATGACGAGAATATGTGCGGCGGCTGACTTAATGATACACGGGGTTGCGACAACCGTCGATAGGACCCGGCAACTGGGCCTCGAGGTGGCCTTTCACAAGTCGAGGCAAGAAAAGGTAGAGTTAGTATCTCAATTTCTTTGAATTTTGTTTCTATAACACTCGCGAGGCCCCATTTTATAGATTGTGCCCATATTCGGAAATATCACAACAAAACCGTTCAAATAACATTGGAACAGAAACCACTTAGGAATCAAAATACCTATTTTTCCAGATAGATTTTAAGGTTTATATCCCAAAGGGCTGCCAACATTGGCAAAGTAAATAACTATATTAATTACTAGTGTGAAGAAAAAAATTGTCATCCAATCAGATGAATTGTTTTAATAATGTTGTTAACTTCAAGCATCGACTTAACTTATCAAACAACATTAATCATTACTGCAAATAGATTTATAAATATGCCGTTTACACAGCACTTATCACTAAATATTCACCAAGAGTTCACTTAGTCAGCACCTGCTTCCGCGAAATTACTTCAAGCACTTAGCTTTAATATTAAAACCTACATTTTGATTAATTTTCGTCCTAAACATACGGTGACAAGAAGCCGTTAGTAGGAAAGAAATAATTGACATTTAATTACCGCAGATGCAAAACCAACAGATAACAAAAAAAAAATCCGAACATTTTAGGGTTGTCGTATCTTAAAACGTAGCTTAAATGCCAACAGGCTCAGCAGCTAACTTAGTAGAATTTACAGAATGTTTATGTGAAATAAATTCCATTATTGAAAGTAATAATGTAGGATCAGTGTTTATATTGGGTGATTTCGAGGCACATCCAGGTGAGCCTTTTGATACTGAACTAAAATGCTTTTGTGCCGATCAGCTGTGGTCGTGCGTCGACAGAGAACTATTGCCGTCGGACACATACACTTTTGTGAGTGACGCACATGGATCGCGGCGCTGGCTTGACCACTGTGTCGTCACTAGTGCCGCGCGGCACGCTGTTGTTGGTGCGTCTGTTCTTTATGACATTTACTGGTCCGACCATTATCCTATTCAGTTCGAATGTGATCTAGGAATAATAAAACCTAAAAGCGTGCTGTCTAAAACTGACATTAGTGGTAATCAAGTGACATGGGGTGAAAGGGACCGTAACCAAATTTATGAATACAATAGGCTATGTCATATTAAACTGAGAAATGTTGATTTTCCGTCTGAAATGAGTAGTTGTGCTGATAAAATGTGTTCCAATATACACCATAGACATTGTTTAGATAAGATATCTCTGCCTTTTCTAATGCCAGCTGTAGTCCATTCGCAAATTTTTGGTTTAGGAGTGATTGCAACTTTTTTACAGGACATGCTTTATTGAATTCTTGGCATACTGTAGAAAAAAATGTGCCATAGTTTATATTGGGGTCTTGTGAACCAAAACTTGCTGTTGAGAGATTGTTGAGAACATTGTGAATAAATGTTTTCAATTTATTTTTAGTCAGAGGTCTAAATTCAATGGTTTTATCTAGGTGTAACTTTTTATCTAAGTCAAACGATACAAGCTGACCAGTATGGTCTGATCTGACGCAACTAATTAAGGACGAGTCCTTTATTTTGCAATTAGTAAATACATTATCTATGCATGGAGCTATGGCTACTGTTAATCTAGTCGCTTCATTAGATATACATTTTAAATTGAATAATTTAAACAATGAGCTAAGCTTCCATTTTTCTGGTGAGTTAACGAATAGATCAATATTTAGGTCAACACACACAAAAACCATTTTCTTTAAAAACTTTACCTAATATTTCTTCCATAATTATCAAAAATGATGACAAGTTCGAGGCTGGTGTTCTTTAAACAGACAACAAAGTATGGCACTCAACCTCTGCACATGCTATCTCACATAAGCGATCGACAGAGCAAGCAGTGATATCCTTTCTTTCCTTATATCTAAAACAATTATTACTTAATATCAAATTACCATCCCCTATCGAGGATCTGTTGTACGCACTGGCAACTGAAATATTATTTACAATAAACAACACCTATCCGGTTTTAGCCAAGTTTCACAAAAAATATAAGATATGATATTTATCTAATAACATAGTATTTTAGTGAGACAGTAAAATACTTTTATTTTGCTTCTCTTTTGTCGTGTCTGAAAGTTTAAGCAACTAATAAATTATAGTAATATTAGAAGTACTAGATACTACTGTTTCGTCACATAACCTAGTGTCAGTTAAATCATCAATAACTGCGTGTATATTGTAAAGTAACAAAGTAGCTAAATACATGTTGACTTTTCTTGGGAAGAAACCTATGTTCCCGGACTAGTACGAAATCTCTTACAAAATTTTGAGGGTAAAATACAATCAACGGTCACTATGACGACATGTCAAAATATGCATTAAATTATTTTGGCTAAAAATTTAATCATTTACTTCATAATTCAAATTATTTGGATATGGCAAAGTACATAATATTATTTTACCTAATTTTAATTTAAGTATGGTGTCAATACCATTCACTATGTCTCTTTTAGTTAAACTCAGACTTTTTCCAATTTAAAGAACTATTGTTGACAAATCATTCTTACCAAAAGGTAATTTACCCGGTAACTGGGTTGTGGCAGTCAGATAGGCCGTCACTCCATGTAAAATTTAGGTCTTCAGCTGCATCCGGTTGGAAGCAGAGCCCATGCACAATAGTATTTCATTTAAGATTTTCAGAAACGTTCAACGAAATAGTTTTTAGTATCATAAATGTGAACTTATTTGTTATGCGGATATTGCAGACTAAATCAACATTTTCCCTGCATACATTACGTACTGCTTAGCATACTATATCATATTCTGTAATACAAAGAAGCGCCAAGAGTTCACACAAGATAAAGGCTCAAATATAAGCCTGAATATTCTAAAATAGATACATAACGGGTGTTAAAAGAAGCTTAATGAAACCGAGGGTTACTAGTTCTTGCCGTCAAAATCACGTGATATTTTTGTAGTGGACCATACCTGGGAACCTTATCGTCACGGAGAAAAAACATTGTGCTTATGAGTGCGGCAGGGCAAAACCCAATGTAAATTGTTATTTTTCACACCAATAAGTTTCCAAGCAATTATTTTCGTACAATATAACTAAGTTTGTCCTACAACATCATATTGTTTGAAAATATCACATACATATTATATTATTCACAGTAAAAATATTACAAGTCTTAGTATAGGTGAGTATATTATAAAATCTATAAAGCGCTTTTCTACAAATGCATACGGATTTTTCGATAAAACTTCAATTTATCATCACAGTTGTTAGATATCTGTCGTCTTACCACTTAGTTATTAAAAGCTGTCGATTTATAAAGTTCTCGAATTCATATTATAGAAATAGAATTACTTTTTGTAACCAAAATATTCAATTACGGAATGAAAAAGAAAAAGAATTTCCATCGTAAGTATACACCGTGAAATTGAAATAGTTGTTTTCCCGCAGCGACATGGTTTTGTCTTGGTAATACAATCGTTTTATAAACAAATAAAATATTAGAAACAAAAAATGGCAGATTAACCATTGTGAAAAATCACCACCTGCGAGAGTTTATTTTGCATTGAACTTAATGCATCGCTGTTCCTTTTGTCGGCGGTGCGTGCAAATCTCGTAGTACCTACAAGTTACCTCTAGTGTTTTATCGAGTTGATGAATATTTTATTAATGATTTTAAAACAAAAAATCTTTATTTTTTAACTTTTACTCTATGCTTCGAAAGTATTCCCTAAGGCAAGTTGTTCTGCCGCGGGAAAACAACCATAAAAATTTCTCGGTGTATATATATATTTATTTGCTGCCTATAAATTTATTTAAAACATTTTTCTTACAATATTGAAAATATTAAATGCAGCCTATCCCGTTGGCAAATAGGTTCTTGCAAGCGTACCTATTGTTATGTATCTGTTATTGTAATCTAAATCAAAATCCTGAAACTTTTCCTTCCATAATATTATTGTTTAGCTTGGTACAGTAATTGTAAGGTGGAAAGTACCCTCCGGCGGAGACTGAACAGGTGTTTATTTATTTTCCTGCCATGTCCGTTGTTCTGGCTTCATGTACTTTCTAATGATCAAGATGAACTTCTTGGTGGACGAGTACAATCAATGAGATTTTATTATCATGGACAGTGTTAAAGTTTTTTTTACAGTACCTCAAACTATTAGCTTTTTCTGCCAATAATTTAGCGGGTGCAGATCGAACTCACGACATTTTGTTTTATTTTATATCAGCTGACACGCAGATGTTATCCCGTCCAAATCTCAATAGGTCATACATAAACCCTGTAGAAAAAAGGACGTTAAATGTTTTCCGAAATTGCACAAAAATGTATCCATTTTATGTCCATAAAACCTAATACAAGAAAATTAGGCAAATTGGTCCAGCCGTTCTCAAGAGATGCGCTTATCAACGAACATAATTCAATTTTCATTTATGTACATTTTTATTAGGACCGCACAGCGTCTTTTCATTGCGTTGTGATATTTGCAAAATCTCATTATTCTTCTATTACATGTAGGTGATGGAGATTTTTCTCAGAAGTTATGTTCAATATTAATGAATATTAAGAAACATTCTAACAAAACGGTAACAAAGGTTTTATTTCTATTTTATCATCATAAATAACCCAAATCCCCCTATTTTCCTAACACATAGCTTAGCAACACACCCGCCTATCTCCCGAGGATAAAAGTATTCGGCATAAATCGGCTAAATCCGTATGCATTTGGAAGTCGATCTTGTGACGGCTATTAGCTCCGATTGATTTATTGAGAGCCTAAATCTAAGTAAATGATGTCGATACGAATTAGGGATGAAAGTCCTGCTAATTTAAGGGGAAATAAATACAATTGTTTGGGTGACAAAAAGTGCAATCATGAGAAAGACCTTTTCTAGCCAGACCAATGGAATGACAGAGTCGAATTTAATTGGAACACCCTAGTTTGTTTAGAAATAAGACAGTATTTTCCGCATTAATAATACGATTTATCAACTTATTTTGAGTACTGCATTTTATGATATACAAACTATGATTCAACTTATATATTTTTCACGACTTTTAGTAGTAGCATTGCTTACCTCTCTTCTTACGAGCTTACTACGCTGCTACGCCGTAGCATCTCGTAGCACGTCACAAGGAGTAATTGCTTAACGACTTTTTTAGCCAACCGTTTTGTTTTACTACAGTATCTAAGCATTAACAGTCACAGTGATCGACCTCCTTAAATATTAGTAAATAGTTATAACATTGAAATACATACATTTCTGACGTACTGATCAAATGTCCTCACCGCGGTCCTCCCGAGCAGCAACGCATCCATCTCACTCTCCGGCACAGGAACCACGGCCACCGTGGGCGCAGGACCACCCTTCATCGGCACATTCATTTTAACCCTTATATTATTGGCACTAAGATACAAAATCCTGCATCACCAAACACTATTTAAAGGAACAAAACTTTATTTACAGGAACTTCTTCGAACAAAAGTCTATTTTCTGTTTTAAACACAAGACTTTTCAAGGAAACCAACTTGAAGTCACGATTGCTTCATTGTAAATGCAAATTTTTGTCTACGTCACAGAGTACACTTTCCAATGTTGTTACAATAAAACGCACCACTAATTTAGAATAATGTACATAAAATTCATTTATTCTCATTTCAGAGTCCGTGTCCCGTTCAATTAAAAAATAGTTTATCATTCACATTGAATGTAATTGAAACTGAAACTGATTGTATTGCTGTTTTCAATTAAACTGAGTGTTTATAAAATACTATTGCTTTACTTCTCTTCTCAAGTGCAGTCTATTTTTCAAGAATTGAAATTATAAATTGACGTACTTTTGTTTTTATATGTTGAAATGATATGGTTCGAAATTATTATTGTCTTTTTTAATATGTTTAAAATTATTATTTGCTTTAATCTAATTGTTTGTTCAGACGTCAGTTAAACACTTCACTGTATTGCTCTTTCACTTGCACGCAATATATATTCTCACACAAACCTCGGAGTATTATTATATCTTGTCTTTCAGTGTAATATCCTTTGTTTCCCGTTGATCCCGTGCGTTCAGTCTTCACTATTATCTTTCTTGATTTACTATTTATTGGTTCGAGGATTGGAATGAAAATAAAATTCGTTTTTGGACCGCTGTTACTGATGGTACATCCTACCTATATCTGTAACATTTTACTATATTGTGGTATTGTTTGGTTTTATATGAAAGAAGGTATTTACCATGATTCCTGTGGCTTTTGTTTAATGGTTTATTTTTTGCTTTTCAGTCACTTTTTTATCGGTTTTTAGATCTTTTTCAGGATGGATTATGTTCTTCAATTTTAAATAGAACCAACTTCTGAGTACACCCTTTCTAATCAAAAGTATGACCAAAATTAGACTACTCGGTAAAAGTTATGCCTAGTGAACCTACTGCTTTTTTTCGGCTGTTAAAACCTTGACCATTTTTGTAATAGTTCAATGTCATTATTACCTACGTAAGTACTTGAAAATAAATCAATTCGATTGCCCATGATTTCAGGTATACAACGATTGTGACAAATAAAACTGTACATACAGGTGTTATAATAATAGGATAAGCCGTTAATGTTACTGAGGCTTCAATATATTTGGTTTCGGTGATTGTCAGCCCAATACGGTACCTAGACTAATTCTGTGTAGTCAGATTATGGCTTATTATGTATTGAGTTAGAACCTTGTAATATTCTGGACATCAAATAAAGATACATCAAATTTAATTTCAAGCAAACCTCTATTCGTCTTTGTGCAGCCGCAAATATATCAATTTCAAATCTTAATGTTACAATATCTTTTTATTTGTAGTCAAATTGCTTCTAAGTCCGTTTGCTTGACTGTACTTTAAACAAACTGCTCAAGAGAGCCACCTTAAGGTGTTGTTTTTTTGCAGCTATTAGCAACTTCTTACTTACATAACTCCAGTACATTTTTGTTGCAAAGTAACCCTTAATTAGTAAACACAAGACCGCTCTCAGCGTATCTGTACGCGCAATTTAGAAGAGTTATAAGTACCGCATTACACTCAGGAACCTTTGAAAATGAGTGCACTATCATTACCATACTAATCTGTTGAAATTAAACTTCTCAAGTTGAAACGGCTTCTGCTTATAATGGCTTTTAGTACTTTAGTTACTTACTGAGAGATAGACTAAAATACCTCCCACATGCCTATTTTTACACGCGCTTTTAACCAGGTTTTATCAATGTTTTGGCAGAAAAATCTACATGATGTGGGCTCTCAAAAGGGTTTTTTCTTTTCTTTAACATAGGCAATAAGCTCGCCCCTACGATATGGAACTTCAACATAACTGGTAAAATGCGGGTGTACTGTACAGCGTTTATCGGGAATGTGTGGTCTTATTTTAGAATGTGGTACAAACCATTACACAGAATTACTTTCTCTTTTAGCCGTCCCATACCTTTGAGCCGAGAGTTATAGAAGATTTTATGGGCCGGTTGATAATTTTTTCGCGATTACGATGTTGGTGTCTCAGCTTTCAGGAAATATGAGATGATGTTATGTCAGTTACTCTTAGGTTTTGTAAGTCATCATAAGGACATCATCAATAGAAATATCAAGTAACAAACTTATAACACGCCGTCGTTTTTGCGTCGGGGGTTAAAAAAGCATTACGATAATTCTTAACAGAGAGAATTTATATAAGTACATTAATTATGTATATAATGAAGTATAAGTACTTTACTTGCATTATTTTAGTTAAAGACGTCACAAATCATATTCTTCCCTCGTCTCACACTAATGTCTAAATTTCTTTATCATTTCTGCTTTCGCAGGTCTGCTGGAGAAATTTCGTAGGAACTAAGCAATACCTTTGTACTCAATACTTATGTAAAGCACATAAATGTATCTATTTTTGTGTGTACAAAAATAAATAAAATAAATAAATAAACAATTCCCCGAAGGCGTAGATATTAGTGTATAAAAAGTACACCCACATCTATGCCTTAATGATATGATTCTCCCTGCGACCCAAAAGACTGGTTCATGTTAATACAAGTCATATCAACAATGTAATGTTACATTGTACAAGAAGGCATGTGACATCGGAGCACGTCTCCAAAGTATTGAAGATCGATATCAGTCTAAAGTTACCTAATTAGTCTTACAGAGATACAGCGTTGTGCTGTCTCCGACAAAGTTGTGATTCTAATATTATAGTGAAATTAAATGTTGTTGTCCCTCTTCTAAGCATCCTGATATCATATCTGAAAGTCTTAGAAAGTCAGCGAGTGTTTATATTATGAGTATGCTCATACAGCTCTTTAAATTTATAATTGTCATACATATGACCATTTGGTGAAAACACGACGTTTCGTACCAGTTTATTATAACTCTTAGAAAGTTGCATTTGTGATTCAATGGTTGATTTTGCAGATACACAACCGTTTGTTTCTATCGCGAATATATATTTATTAAGTTTATAGATATGAATGGTAGTTTTAGTATATATTCTTGTATTTTATAGTTATTTGTGTGCTATCTATCCCTTATGTAACGCCTGCTATGTTATGCACTACCCTAAGGTTGACTTGTAGAAAATTCCTCAGTTATTAAGTCTGCCTTTGTATAGGTAGTATTTTTTTACATATGCATACAATTTTAATGAAAAAATAAAGAAAAAATAAATGATGTTTACATCGAACCTAATACAGAGCTGCGAATTTTAAAAAAAAACGTAAGAAAATTCCGCAAAAACATCAGCGACCTCCACTCTATCAGATAGATCCTTCGCCAAATGTAGTCATTAAAACACAAACAAAGATAAGTTGACAAACATAGATATTTCAAATACCACCTGTAAGGGGGAGGCTATTTATACAGTTTGCGATAAGGCTCTACGTCGGCGCCATCAAATGCGAATTAGTGGAGTTTGTCCTGATTGAGTTTTAATATTTACCTTGCATGATTCCGTTTATACTACTGGTGGTGCCAATTGTACTACTAGCTGGAGTATATGAATTTTATATAGGTACATTACTTATTTTGCGTAGCTGTCGTAACTGCCAAAGCAAACGAAATCCCACTAATCTACGTGGCAGTTTTGGCTTAAAAATATTAAATCACCGAAAAAGAAATCATTGAAATAATTTCGCTTCTCGAAATTGTTGTAATAGGTAACGCAATCGAGTGTCTTAATCCAACATCGTTGGATTTATTTAGTATGAAGAATTCACTTTGGATTTTTGATTCATTTTGTGTTCAGACTTCAAATAAATGATGGCAAATGAAAGTAAAAAAATAAACGAACGGTAAATTGTTTAATTTTTAACTGACCACAATCACTTTGACCATATATTGTAGATGATGTGTGGCATCGCACAATACAGACTTGTGATAAGTTTCTGGTTATAATTGAGATATGCGAGGAACCACCAACACTGACAGTTGATTTAGTACCTACTGGTGTTAATATCCGAGGTCTGATAAGTGTAATTGGATTTTTCTGTTCGAAAAAACCTCTTTTATGTGCGGGTTTGGATTTATGCCCGATGAAAGGACAAAAGGGTGGCTATATTGAATGAAATCTAATTAATACTCTCTTTGGAACAGTGTTGGAGATTATAGGTACATAGATAGATTATGAATTGCATCATGTTCTCAAAATAATCATAAGCTATATATACAAATGAATGAATGAATATTTCCCTTGGTCACGGCATCACACGTGAACGGCTAGACCAATTTTGCTAATTATTTTTTTGTTGGGTTTGTTATTGTCAGGTGAAAGTTCTTATGAAAGAAAAAATTAAGAAAGTTCTGCGTAATATACATGTAATGCGACTTCATAATTCATAGTTGAGACAGGACAACGTCTGTCCCCCAACTGAGAGGACTCTACACCGCGTGCCTTGAGCAGGGCCAGTTTCCCACTTTGTGGAAATCTGGTCGTCTGGTCCTGCTCAAGAAGGTGGGGCGCCCCGCGGACTCGCCGTCCGCATACAGGCCCATAGTGCTGCTCGACGAGGTGGGTAAGATGTTTGAGCGGATAATCGCTGCCCGCCTCGTCGGCCACTTAAGCAGGGAAGGGCCTGACCTAGCCGAAAGCCAGTTCGGCTTTCGGCACTGGCGCTCCACCATCCACGCGATATCGCGGGTGAGAGTCCTGGCGGAGGAAGCGGTGTCCCGGGGCGGGGTGATGTTGGCGGTGTCCTTGGACATCTCCAACGCTTTCAACACCCTGCCCTGGAGCTGCATTGGAGGCACTGCAGTATCATCGGGTGCCTTCCTACCTCCGCCGCATCGTTGGGGCTTATTTGGCGGAAAGGTGTGTCACCTACACGGGACGTGATGGCGGAAACCAGCGCCGCATGTCGTGTGGTATTCCACAGGGTTCGATCGTGGGACCGCTCCTGTGGAACATCGGGTACGACTGGGTGCTGAGGGGCGAGCTCCAGCCGGGCGTGGACTTGACGTGTTACGCGGATGACACGCTGGTCACGGCCCGGGGGAGCTCGTACAGGGAGGCAGCGTTGCTGGCAACGGCTGCGGTGTCACAGGTCGTGACCCGCATACGGCGCCTAGGCCTGGAGGTGGCCCTCAACAAGTCGGAGGCCATGGTCTTTCATGGCCCCCGGCGGGCGCCACCGCTGGGATCACACATCGTGGTCGGGGGGTCTCGAATCGCTGTCGAGTCCACCATGAAATATCTAGGATTGGTGCTCGACAGCCGGTGGGATTTTGGCCCCCACTTCCAGCGGCTGGCGCCCAAGTTGTTGGGCGCGGCTGGGGCGCTGTCAACGCTGCTTCCCAATCTGGGGGGCCCGAGCGCCGCCTGTAGGCGGCTCTACGTGGGGATCGTGCGATCGATGGCCCTGTATGGGGCCCCGATCTGGGCGGCTGACCTGACGGCCGGCAGCATCGCTGTCCTGCGAAGGCCACAGCGAGCGATGGCCGTCAGAGTCATTAGGGGGTATCGCACGATCTCCTACGAGGCGGCTTGTGTACTGGCCGAATCCCCGCCCTGGGACCTCGAGGCGAAGGTACTCGCGTCACTGTACCGGTGGCGCGAGGACTCGAGGGCGCGGGGCGAGTGGCTGACGCAGCGACATTTGGAGTTGCGTCGGTCACAGCTTCGCGCAGCCCTGGTGGCGGAATGGCGGGACAGGCTTTCACGCCCTACCGCCGGCCCCGCTACCATCGGGGCGGTCCGGCCGGTACTCGAGCGCTGGCTCGGGAGGAGGCACGGCTCCCTGTCGTTTCGGGTGATACAGGTGCTCTCGGGGCATGGTTGCTTCGGGAAGTACCTGTGTCGCATAAACAGGGAGCCGGACGCTCGGTGTCACCACTGCGTCGACTGTCGGGAGGACACGGCGTGGCACACGCTGGCAGAGTGTGCCGCTTGGGAGGAGCCGCGCCGTGCCCTCATCTCAGGAGTAGGCAGTGACCTGTCGCTGCCGGCCGTTGTTGACTCGATGGTCGGCAGCGAGGAGTCCTGGGACGCGGTGGTATCCTTCTGCGAAACAGTCATGTCGCAGAAGGAGGCTGCGGAGAGGGAGCGGGAGATTGCTTCCGCTAACCCGATCCGCAGCAGACGCACCGGGCGTCGGCGGAGGGCGGATAACGCCCTCTTCCAGCCCCCCTAAATGGGTCCAGGGGCGACAGATCCGGGGAAATCTGTCGCCCTCTACTTGTTTGGACTCGAGATGCCGTACGGGGGGAGTTTAACATCTCACTCCCCCCCTATCGCGACGTGGCCCGCAGAGGCGGGCCGGCACTAGCCGGGGATCGCGGAAGTCACATCAGTTCCCGTGATCCCCGGTGCAAGTGAGAGACGGAACACCGGGGTGGTTTTAGTCAGTAAGAGTCTGACAGACCCCTCCGCCCTCCCCGGGGCGGAGGACATCCATGAGGATTTCCCCCCGTAATCAAAAAAAAAGGGACAACGTCTGTCGGGTCAGCTAGTCATTTATAAACGGATAAAAACTAAAAATACCTACTCAATATATTCCGTTGTAATTATTATCATAAGCGCCGCCAAGTCACAGCCACCTGTTGACGTACACCATGTTGACCTACTTGCCTCACCATAACAAACGAACGCCTGTGAACGTAACAAACATGACCTTTTGCCAAAGAATCTTGTCCCACTACAATATGAAGGTGAAGGAAAATTGTTACGCAAAAAGACTACCAACTTAAATTGTTCGGGTCGTAATCAGAAGAGTCATTCTTTGACAGATGCACACGGTAAACTGACGAAAGGTTTAAGAAATAATTAGGTACTCTAGCTGTACGAGCATTGATTCAGTATGTTTTGGAGACTTTAAACCATTATAAAACCAGTACTCATCATCTGAATAATTGTGTAACAGATTGCTAATCCATTACTTAATGTGTTCGAAAAATGTGTTCAAAAACGTAAATAACGCAAAGAATATTGTTGAACGGGCAAAATGAAACCGATTATGATTGATCATGTGATACGCAGTCAGTGTGCAGGTCCTCTCACGGTGATGTTAACAGTTTATTCGATCTCAAAATAATTTTGTTGTTTGGCTCGGCTTTTCCTCTTATTCAAAACATTTATGGTCCTTACAAAAATTTTACTACGAAAACTACCCTTAATTACTACTAATATTATGAACACGAAAGTAACTCTGTCTGTATGTTACGAGTACGCTTTCACGCCTAAACTGATGAACCGAACTTCATGAAATTTGGCAGAAATTTAGCTTGGTATATGGAGAAGCACATAGGCTATTTTTTTTACGCGATAACCGACATTTACGCGGGCGGACCCTCGGGAGAAAGCTGGCATTAAAATATAAAACGCTGACAATATCAAATTATAGTTACCGTTGATGTCCAGTTGACTGCCTATTATATAAAAAAGGACCATTCAAAGCACATTTTATAAAATTACTATAATGAGGTAACAAATGCATTTTTTCCTCCAAACTCAACAAAATTAGCCCACCCTCTCATCAAAAACCAATAAATTATCATCTTCTGCACATTGTTCACGTCGCTTCCATCGCGGTGCGGTATAAATCTCCATTGAGCAGCAAGGTGGGTCCTGACCTGGCCGGAGCAGACCGCTATACATCATTGTATGCTCTAGAGGGAGGCGTCAGGGGTGCGTTACTGAAGATGGATGGCGGAATCTGAACGAGGTGTATTGTATCATGCTCTGATAGAAGCAAGTAAACTTAATTATTCACAAGAAATAAAACACTATTTGTCTGTAACATCAACAAGAAACTACGGTCCAATTAAAATAAATGCTACAACATTTTTTAACACGTTTAAAATTATATTGAAACAACGATTGAAAAACTATATTGCGGCGAAACTTTAAAACAAGTATTTGCGATCAAGCGAATTTCACAAATAAAACTGGAAACGCTCTGCATATCTGAACCGCGCTTAAAACCTGTCAGTGTCATCATTGTTGTGGAATACTGTTGTTTAGACGTGTTGATCGCGTTTTGATTCACTGGTGAAACTCGCCCTCAGTCATCCGAAGTTAATTTAAAGTATTTTAGACTATCACAAATTGAACGTGACTTCCATGGGGATAGACAGAAACTAAAGAACGCCACCTACTACAGCTACGAACATAACTTTAATTCAAATTCAAAACATTTACTGTGGATCATAGGTTTATAAAATGTTGTGTTACAGGTAAGGCTGCTATGTCCCGCCATTGAGGTATACAAAATTAATTTTATCAGTTCAGAAAAATAGAAAACATGAAATTGTCGATACATTGAGATTAAGTTGGTATAATATTTATGGAAAAATGAGTACCTACCTATCATTTGCCACGTTTAAATTTAAATCTAAATTTAACTCAAAAAGGGAGTAGGTATTGTTGCAACGGCTTGGATAGACTTTAGTAATGAACAAGTTTGTAATTATGAATCAAATTAAATCACAAAGTTCGAATAAGTTCCTAATCCCACGAGAGCGAACAGTCTTATAATGCGCCGTGTTGTGTAAATACTGTGCGCGCTTCACCGCAGTGTGAACGCGGGTGTGTGTATTCAGGCGTAGCGTTCAACGCTGAGGTTTAAAACGTTTACATACTGAGCGAGGCGTCCGCGTCTGCTTGATAACGTTCACGATCGTGTTAACAGGCTTTAAGCTATTTCTGTCACATTGTATTTTTGGAACGAAGTTCCTTAACGCGGCTTGTGGAGTTGACTGGTAGAAATCGTCACATCAGGAAAAGGCGTTATGCGCCCTTCATGCTACGTACTCGCTCTCTCTCTGTCATTTCTTCTTTTGTATACGAGTGTGTACACACGGAGATTTTTATGACACACACGTGTGTCATCAAAATCTTCTGATGGGGGTCCCAGACCGTACACCTTTTTTTTTTCTTTACATCTTTGGTGGATGAGGGATCAAATATCTGTATTTCCACAGTTGACGCGATAAAAAGGTTTTTAATGCGTAAAATAATCAATTGGGTTTAAATTACATTTACCATGATTAACACCATAGATCAGGTAGAATCTAGAACGATAAGAGCCAAGAAACTAACCAATTACTAACAATAACGCAGCTATGTTGTTTCTTGTACATTTTTAATTTCCTGTGCAAGTTCAAAGTAGATCGAGTACTAGACTAACACAGGACTTAGGTATTCTTTGTTTTTATTTCTTTCAATCTATGCGTCCATTCAATGTTTCAGTTGTAAAAGACGACGGTCACAATCGGACATTTTCAAAACTCGGTCAAAAATCTATTAACAAAAATTAAAACAACGAAAAAACAAACAGAAAGGGAAAAAATAAAAAAGTAGGCTAACTGCTTTTTAGTTTTTATTAGGTATAGTCGGTTTCATTTTTTCTTTTTTTTTTCTTTTTTGTGTTATTTTTTTTCTACAATTGTGGGATTGTTTTTCTATTTTACATGTTACCAACTTCAAAGCATACCCAACATTTCCAATAAAATAAGAATTTTTAAAATTAAAGCACTCATCTAAAATAAATACATACTTGCGTCGACTTGAGAACTTCCTCCTTTTTTTTGTCGTTTAAAAAGGTACATTATTGCAATAAGTGCCACAAGTTACAACAATTTTAGTTGATAAACCGAAAGTACAAGTATTTATTTGTTTGATGATAAATGATAGTCCTCACATTCACAATAATTAAAACAATAATAATATTATACTTCTCAAAGTAAATATTCATGTCAAAGTGTATATAATAATTATCAAATGTCAAAGAGTTTATGTTTGCAAAAACAAAAAACAAAAACAACATTTAGTATGCAAACATTGGAGCAGGTCAATCCCAAGCTTTTTTGTCCTCAATATAATCTTTAACGGTATAAAAGGCCTTCAGGCACAACTTACGTTTCATGAATGATTTAAATTTATTGAGACTACTACTACTAAGATCTTGAACATGGCTTGGAAGTTTATTATAAAAGCGTATACATTGACATCTGTATGACCCACCGATTTTCTTGAGCCTTGTTGATGGTACAACAAATTTGTGTTTATTCCTAGTATTTATACTATGGATATCACTGTATGTGTTTTTAAACAATTTAATATTTTTATGGGCATATAAAAGATTTTCAAAAATATACTGTGTGTTTGTCGCTTAAACATTGAACATACTACAATAGTGGCCGTTACTAGTGAATGGCAGATCTTATCTAATAATAACAGACATGAGCCGCCGATATGTTTACTGATTGTCATTGCTGAGTATTTGTATGTGTGCTGAACTGACAGCTTGTTTATGTTTATATCTACGAGCTAAACAGTACTGAATACTTCAAATATTATACTGTTGTTAGTAGATAGTTTACTATTAGTAGTGGTGGGTCGTTGTCGAATTTTTGACGAACGAAACGCAACCGTTTTCCTGACGACGAAAACGGTTGCAGAAAACGGTCGTCGTTGCAACTGGTTTCGAGACGGACGACTGACGGACGACGAAACTTATCCAACATGGAATAGAATTCCGTTTTCGAGGTTTTCGTCGAGTGAAATAGTTGCAGTTTGTTAGTTCTTACAACTATCAACGATTTAAAGTCTATGAAATGGTTAGCTAAATACATAATTCGTTTTATCGATCGACTTTACTAAGTGTACGATGAAGTGAACTTTCCTTCATACTTTTCCAGGTTTAGGACAGGCTGGGACAGACTTTTATCTTTTTACCAGGCGTATTTAAATTTACAACTATTTGCAAACAAAACAACAATAAAAAACAATTACTAAATTTCTCTGCGCGTGCTCAATAATAGTTAACTGGCCCAAAAAAATGTAAACAAATGTTATGAAATAATAACCACGCGACGCGCTCACCGGCGCGAATTCCGGGTTTAGCGATTATCCCAATTCATCGTTCATGCGAATCGACTTTGAACTTTAAGTCAACCAGCATAAGGTTGCACGGGTTTAACCGTCTCATGACGAACGACAGCATTGACAACTGGTAATAGATTATCGACTGTATTTCGTTGATGAAAAGTTCATTTTTTATTGTAAGGACTGCTTTGCGATGACGCGACGCGACGAACGAGTGTGATAGAATTGAACCATTGCGTTCTCGACTGTATTTTCATAGGAGTAAAATAAAAAATCGCACCAAGTGATTCGAGGACTGGTTTGTGCGACGAAGACTGTTTGAACCCAGGACGTAAAACAGTTTTATCGTCGCAGAACACAAAACGGTCTTTGGAAACAGTTCGTCGCCGCAACGCCCACTCCTAACTATTAGCATAATGTGGCACTACGTACATACATATTATGTATATATCTATTGTAAGTGGTCGGCTTACATAATGTGGGGTGGCTAGTGCCACACACGCGTAGAACCTAAGAAAGAAATTGTCACCAGTTTGTTTCACTTTGAAAAGAGATCTGAAGTATACAGTTAGTCATAGCTCACTCATTGTCTTAATTAACGTCTGACGTATAACTACACATTTCTGTATAGAACAAACTCCCCAAAACGAAGTAACACCTTTCATGTAGGTCATCAAAAACTACCCACCTACCTATACCTATATAAATGATTCCCCTTAACACGATAACAATGATCCATCCCCCATTGCTTCCCCCACCACTGACAGTGACATGTTACGAAGGTTCATTCATTCGGACAGAACGTATCTGTACGTATATTCTCTTATTTATCACTTTCTTTGTAAACGCACACCGCTGTGGGAACTACCCGAGATGTCACGGGGCAAACAATTGAAAAGGCACACTAATTTAGTCTACAATAGGTACCGACTAATGAAAAGTAAGATGACTTAGATGTTTACGCATTTTTAATGTTCTTGTGCCGTGCCTATGACTTTTAAAATAAGTAAAAGATCCATGAAAACGAATGGTTTAAACTAGCATGTTCTAGAACCAAAATATCGATGGTATATGACCTGACCAACTCGCACTGGGCCCGCGTGGTGCATTACAGTGCTTTTATCCACCACGCTAGCCCAGTGCCGTTGCCACTCCTTCTCCCCGATTATGCCAGTTGATTATACCAACCTGAAAATCCACACCCATTCCGATGGTCAAAATCCATCAAAGTTTATGTTTACTTTCAGTTGTAATTTTGCTGTTACAGGTGGACTTTCTGTACTTCGTAGTGGTTGGTGTAAACCACTACGTGGAGATCGAACAATGTCTTTGACGGACAACTATAACTTAGCACTATGGAAATTGTTCTTGATAATGGTTGATTTGAGTTTTAGGACAGTGATTAAAATGAGTAGGAACATAGTGGAGTAACCCAAGCAAGTCTTGTTTCGAGAGGTTCCTGTTTCGGATAAGGCGGGAGGAAACGCCCGGGTGTTACCACTGTGTAGATCGACCGGAGGACACGGTGGAGCATACGATGGAGGTCTGCCCGGCTTGGGCGAAGCACCACCGTATCCTCGTGAAGGCGATCGGTGACGGCGATCACTCCCGTCCAACCCTGGTCCAGCCCATGGTACGGAACGAGAGTACATGGGAAGCCATCACTTCTCACATCTCAGAGTTTTGTGGAACCAACCAATCGACACTAATAAATTCCATTTATTCGTGTAGCCTTCACAGTGCCTTTACAGTTAGGTAACGGCATCCCTTATCCACTTAGCTGTGCTAATCCAGTCTAGTTTGACTTAGCATTTTAATGAGCTAGACATTTGTCTTAAGGTCGGATAGGCTTAACTTCTGGATAGATGACTGAAAGAGCACTGACACGGCCAGCATGCTTTAGCGGAGAGTCAGGCCTCAACGCTAGAGGGTGTTTCTCTCATTTCGTGCAAATCACATGATCACCTGAAAATACACAAATCTACACGTACTTAAGCGACTAAATATGTTTTTTTATTGAGGTGAGTTAAAAAGGTATGTCTGCCAACACATTTTGTTTTTGTAACTGGTTATTTAAGTATAAAAAAAAAAAATAGGCCCAAATACCAACACTGTCCAAAACATGTTTTTTTTTAGCAACCGGGTATATAATAAAATAATCTGATGCTTCACAAAATGTATTATTGTAATGAATGTTTAAAGTACATATAAGGCTATAAAACTATTTAAATATAAAGTTATTAATAATTGTTACTTACGTTCACGGAGAAAAAACGTTTTTGTTAAAAAAAAAAACTCATTACCATTCATGCAGATTGAAATTAGTATTCTTTACTATTAGCTACATTTATTCTAGTCTAATCTGATCATGAATGTGGTTTTTTTGTTAAATGTTTATGTGTACCTATTAGGTTTAGTCGAAGAATAATTAAGGTTCAAATAATTAGCAATGTTACCTAAAATAACTTAATTTCATTATTGTATCGTTATTCGAGTAGAAAATGGCATTTTTTTGTAAAACCTTAATCTGAAACAATTGTTTTATTTAAATCTTCATTGCCAGTTTTAATTTTTCATTACCATTATAACAAATAATTACCAGATTAATTCATCATTACCATACCCAGGAAAACTTTTAGTTCCGTATCTCCGGCAGTTTTGCGTATAATGTAGTATATCTTAAATCACGATATTTATTTTTCATGTAGCTTTTCATAAAAATAAGAAAAAATAAAAATATTTTTTCTCGCAATTTCTTTGAAAATGCAGGAAATGCGAGAAACCCTAGAAATCACATACGCCAGAATTCTGAATGTCAAGAGTCGTAATTAAGATTGAAGTCCCTAACAATCTTATCTTTTACACTTTCAATCGTGTGCAGTAAGGAGGTATTGAACGTCAACGGACTGCACTCAATCTTTGGCAGAGATATAGCCTGGGATATGGAGAAGGGCATCGGCTATTTTTTTACTTGATAACTGACATTCACGCGAGCGGAGCCGCGGGAAAAAGCTAGTTCACCATAAAAGGAACAAAATCTAAACGGCAGTGAAGTTCTCAATAAATCCGCAGACTACAAAACTTCCAATTAAATTGTCCCTCGCTAATGGAAATAAGGGCTTGTGTAAACGGTGGCACGATAGCATCTTTAACTAAGTAGGAAGTAATTAGTTTTGATGCAGCCGTGGGTGGCACTGGATAAAGGAGATGATAATAGTACTCCAGACCGAGTTCAGTCAATGGCAACCGATCTCAACGGAAACCAGCCTTTGGCGCAGAACACACAGTGTTCTGTGTAGTTATAGCACATTGAGTTAATGAAAAAGTTCGGTATGTATAGGTCATCACGTTTGTCAAACATAACTGAGTGGCAGTCTCTATAAAGCTCAATGTATCATTTATATGAGCACCGGGACTTGTACCTGCTTATGCTTTTCTGTATGTTGGTGTTTTGCTTCGAATTAATTCGTCGTGATTTGTGTGACTTACAAATTGGTCAGTTCCGAAATACATGCAAAATACATATACAAAATAGTCACCATAACCGAAATTGGCTTGAGATATGTATTTTTAATTAATTTCCTTATGTAATTAACTACCTAAATTACTATTTAAATAGATATTGGTGTCAATTTGTAGAAGCGAACTTAAACCTACTAAAATACGATCTCAAAATTGTAACTCCCAACTAGCCAAAAGAATCCCCTATGGGTTCATTCGATATGACCTTGACAAGTTGCGAAGGTCGCTCGCTGGTTCTCGACTTGTTTGAACAGGATTGTTCAAGCCGAGCCGATACATTGTTGCTAAACGGAGTTAGTACTGGAATTTCGAGAGAAACGTACAACGGTTTCTGATAGGAGAACTTGTCAATTACTCTGTTTGGGCATTAAATAATAAATAAATAAAATTCACTTATTTCAGGCAAAACCCATATTACAAAATTAAACAAATAAAATTTCATAATACCGCCACGAAAAGAATAAAATGTCATTAAAAGAATAAACATTTAAAATAAAAGGTCATAGAATTGTAATTTCAATAAAATGTATAATTTAACGGTTACGGCATTAAAATTAAACCAACAAAACACATGATAGAATTTCACAATAAACAAAATAATACAAACAAGTCGTAGGTCATCAATGTAGGTCAGTATCAATATAATGTTTAAAATAATTAAGTGCTAGACATGTCTGCTACAGCATTGCATTCAATAAGTGACCGCGAAAAACAAAATTTCTTTGCTATAAACTTAAAGAAATTCTCGGGCTACATGGAAGGAGTCACAGTCATGCTAACGTATGCATATAGTTAGACGAGTTATCAGCTTCAAATTCTTAACTGAACAACCAGTTGTGAGTTTGTTTTGTTTTCAGTAAATATTGAAGTTAGTAAAAATTATGTTGCAAAGTACTTGAGGTTTTGTTCTCACTCTGATATAATATGTTCAATTCGTGAAACGGAACGGACCTCATATTCGAGTATTATATTATTCAACTTGTAATGAATTTTCTCCGAATTCGAAATTGTTTTCCATAGGTTGATTCGGTTCTTTTTTGGAACTGAATGTTTTCGCTGTATGTTTCCAGTCACAAAAAAACTCAATTCAGTTCTCATAAATAAACTTTAGTCATTAATTTAATTTTATAAGTACTATAAACCAATTAGATTCATAAAATAATTTCACCGCTTAGTTTTGAAAACGATGTGTGTGTCATCAATTTTAAACTATCAGCTGTACCTCTAGATGTATGAACATATAAATTAGTATAACGTATCGGCCCCACATGGCTGCCCACGGTCAGCATACTTGCACGGTCACAGCACACAGCGGCACAGCACTTTATAGGACATTAAACATACGTTACGGCACATAAAAGGTCTAGACTGGACGTAGGGGGGTGTCTTAAATGTAGAGATGATGGGCTTTATATTGATATGGGCTTTTATTGGAGTTGATAGAGTACTTATATCGAAAGTCTACGGTTACCTACCTTAGGTACATTTAAATGATAAAGCCGATGTGAGCATAAAATTGATACAATTGATAAGTACGGGTTTGATCATACAGAAAGTAGGGCTTGGTGTAGAGGATGAGTGGTTTTCTTATGGGCGACGGTTTGCTGGTTCGATAAAATATTTTGAAAATCTGAACTTGCTGAGACTGGCTTCAATTCCCGTATTACACAGGTTGATACAGATTTATAATGCTGTTGCACCTGGGACAACAAAATATTTTTTTAATGAAATCTTAAAAATCTTAATTTGTTGTACTTAAAGCCAACCACAAGGTACTTGTAGGTGCTGCATGGCGAGTGTAACTGCACACGCAAACACGTGATTCATCATTCATATCCGAGTTTCATAATTTAGGATAAGTGTTCGGTTTTCTAATATACACATTTAGTTTGCATATTCAGTTGAAGTTGTAAAGATAGCACTTTAACCAACGACCTTCTTTAAAAGGAGCTCTAAATATTAAGCAACTAACGTTTCGTTCAAAAAATCAACAAGACCACACCCAGTCTTGTTCGTGAAATAAATTTAAAATAGTCTCAACGTAGGCATTACATGCGTCGAGCAAATTACATGGTCAGCTGGCTGGCTGTCCGGGTCGAACTTACTTCATAAATATGAAAAACGTTCGCAAATTTGTTGGGAGTTTTACTACGGGGTTCTATGGATTTATCTATAGCAAGATACATTTAGGAAAGAGAGTTTTGAATTTGTTTACCAAAAAATGTATGAGTGGTAATGGCCGCCATATACCAGTTGTTGGTCGTAGGGTCCAGCCCAGACAAGCGCTTTACTTTCTGTAAATTATTTCATCCTCACTGCTCCCAAAACAGTGAAGGAAACCATCGTGAGGAAACCGGCATGTCTTAGTACCAAAAAATTCGAAGACATGTGACATCTAGGATCCCGCACTGGGCCCGCGTCATAGATTATAGATTATTATTCCTCTCGCAGAGATGTCTGTGTCCCAGCAGTGGGAATATTATAGACTGATTATGTATCTGAGTGGAAAACTTGAACATTTGTGACAAGTAATGATATCAAAAAGGCTGATCGGGTTTTAGTAGGCATATCATTTAATAGATGTAAGATAAAGGAAATATTATAAGCGAGTCTTTTAGAAACTGGGTTCAAAACCCAATCTTTCCAATAGTAGTCGGTGTTAAAACTTTCGTGATATCTTACCTACCTAGAGACTATACCTACAGATACCTTCTTCATTACTCTATCTTACTTTCTCCTTAAATACCATTGACATAGCAATGACTTTTTATTCCACAAACCAGTAACTAATTTTAGAAAGGTATTTCAGGTACCTACCCTTTAATTTCGCAGTCTCGTCCCTAGACACCCTAAGGTACTACAAAATTAGGGCATGTCTGACTAAGGGCTCGTGGTTTTTGATCCACACAAAAACATAGACTACAAACCTTCACAAAGTTGAGGTTTAATCCTACCCTACTCTGACCCTAGCTAGTCTACCGTAAAACCAGCCAAATTAGGGTAGGTAGGCTAATAACGGTCATTTTACAGTATTAATTGCTGCCCTCATTACACAGGAGTCTAGGTATGACAGGGTTTAATGAAGACCGGGATGGTGACTGGGGCTGTTACCTTTGTATGAAAAGTGCTGATTTAAAATAAACCAAACGGAGTATTGATATCTATCTTTTATTTTCAGGAAAATCAGTTGTCTGTTTTTCCTATTAATATTTAAAAAAGAGTAAAGTTTAAAATCTGTGTCCAGAGTGTTTAATTGTATTAGATCAATAAATAAATAGCTTGAGTTTTCTTCATGCTCTATTTCGTATTGCAAATTATTTCATGATCGGTTTTTCATTCAAATATGTGGTGGATAGTTCTGTAGATAGACCCGGCGAAGCAAGGAATTTCTTTTTTTATCTCCATGTTTTATAAAGACATGATTACCTACTTTCATTCTATATATATGACAAACGGTTAGAATTGGAAACAAAACACGATTAATTTCCAATAAGCTTCACTCAAATCTATTAAATAAATAAATTCCATTTCACAACGTAAAATACTTCGCCCAAATTGTCTGAAACAAGAGCCAATTTAAAGCAAAAGTTACTTCATTGGTAACTCGTTGTCCTTTCATTAGCAGTTAGTCAAATAATTTGTTAAAACGATACTTTGTTTCTAAAGACGAGCCAACAACTCCGAACAAGTTAATTCTCAGAATGAAGCAGGCTAGCTCAAGTTACTTTATTCTAAGAACCACTTATTGCCAAGGAAATACTATTTAATCTTATTCAATGACTATTTCAGAGTGCCTTTTAGTGTTTCTCTTGCCGGTTCTTACGAGTATTCGATCGTAATTAGTTCCATCTATAAATGGGACTGAATAAAGGATCTGTACGGGTAAGGCAAATGATAAAACATAATTTGAACTCAACTTGTGTACTTATAGACTTACAGAGAATTAAAACCGATAAATGATCGACCCGCGGCGAATGCTATGCAACAACTACTTCTAACTTAAATATGTACCTATGTTATGTATTTCATTCATTCGCTGCGCGTCGATATCAGCATTAAATAAATACAATTGATATGATTGCTAGTACAGGACCATTAAGTTGAACATAAACAAAAGCCGTTCGTAATTACGATGATTCGTAAATCTTAAATACCCAGCTTTTTGGGATGAAATTGGTACTGGAACTATTAGGTATTTCTTTCTGTACCTATTTACAAATTAGCGTTTAATACCTTCACAATCACTACCTACAATGTTGGCGAATCAGCATACAATAAAGAAAAAGAGATTTATGATTTCAGAACGTTAGTTCTGTCAAATGAAGACTAAAAAGTAATTTGTAACCTTGAACGGTCCACAAGACTGTATAAACACTGGTCCGTTACCATGGCAACTCTCTAGCGTAAGAGATAACAGCTGACTGTCATCCCTCAGTTACCGAAGTCAGCTGATCGATGGATGGCGCGAATGATTGATAACGTCATGCGTTCCTATTCACTTGGGAGATATAACTAATTGATTCGGTGTAGTTTTTTTTTAACTAAATACAATTTTATTTCTGTAAATAAAAAAATAAAACAAATAATACTAACTTAACTAAACCTATTCACAACTTAAAACATGGCGTCAAAAAAATCATCCGCATCGCTGTCGACTGGTAATGTTCCCAAGAGACTGGCAGCATTACCACGTTGTATGGCAATGCTTAGCCGCTGGCCAAGGTACAAACCAGCCTTTGGGTCACGGGAAGTTGCAACCAGCCTTTTCGAGATTTCCTTATCTTTAAGGAAATCTCGAAAAGGCTCTATCTCAAATCTCTTGACCATGAGCATTCGGACCCCACGGCCCGAGGGTTTCAACCCCAAACGGCTCGAAAATATAATTACCAATTAGGTTTTTAGACTTTCGCCGCTTGAGGTTTTCGGTGTACTTGGTTTTATTTTATGTGACATGAAGTCACCACTATCCGTATGTACAAGTATATAATGTACATTCTGCCTGACTAGGTCACCCAGGAGTTTTATGTGAGCCACTGTAGATTTCCATTATTCAACGTTACCGTGTCTTTGTCATATGTGTAGTTAGAAGTTTAATCACCAGATCTAATAGAATCGATGATCATAGAACAATCTTCCTATTAGCCTAGAGAAGGACATGATAAAGTCCAAAACGCTTTGTCTTCTTTGAAACGGCTGGACCGAATTTGACGGGACTTTCTCTACCAGATAGGAGTAACTAGGTCTAGGACTTCTATTTTAGAAAAACGATTTGGGTTCCGCGTCAAAATAATCAAGACCCATGAAATCCAATAAATGTACTGTTTTCCGAGCTCATGTTACAATAGCAATCAGTTCTTACGGTTCAAACTCATGACCTTACTTCTCAGTCCATAGCCAGTGGGCCTAGATCGAACGTGAAAAGTGGACGTAACGTATTCACGAACGATTTTTAAACGACTTCAAAAAGAAGGAGGTTGTCAATTCGACATGTTTATATTGTTTTTTATTTTTTTATGAATGTTTGGGCTTAAATCCTGTATGTATAGACGGATTTGCAAAATTCTTTTGTTTTTGTTCGAAAGGGGTTTATTCCGAAATGGTCCCATTTAAATTTCATACAGATCTGATGTTGCGTTTCGGAGACAGACAACGGAACTCTTCAAAAAATGGCAGCAAACAAACCGTGATTCCCCCCCAGTGGGGTTCCTGCAATGTCGTTGCGGGGGGGCTCAGTAACCGTGGTCACCCTCCCACGGTGAAGCGAAGAGGAACCCCAAGGTGGGGCCGCTCGTCAGGGCTTGTGCCTCCAAGCCGACGACGTAGCGGCCAAAATGTAGGTTGCGGTGAGGTGCATCGCAGCTGAGGCGGGCCGCGATGTCGAATGGGAGGCATCGCGGCTGGGAGTTACAGGCTGCGGCGGAGGAGGAGTGCCGGTACTTTTGAGTAGCGCTCTTCCCTTCCGTGGCCTGGACGGGGCCGCCACCGTTTGATGGCGGACGCGGGGGGGCCGCAGGGGAAGAGGAGTGTCGGTATAGCGTTGGCCGCTCTCCCTATCCCCTGCGGCCGAAAAGTGGTAGGCGGCGGGGCCTCTACTGACCCGTCGCAGGGAGACGTCAGCAGCAGCTGGTGGGGATCGCAAGGGCCGATGCCTGCCAGGGGTGCGGGTTGTTCGAAAGAGATACCGCGGCCCCTGGCACACGGGCAGCTGAGAGAACATGGGTGGGTTTTAGTCAGTAAAAGTCTGACACGCCCTCCTGCTCCACCCAGAGCGGGAGAAGTCATTTGATGATTTCCCACCCACAAAAAAAAAAAAAAAACAAACCGTGGTTGCTGCTATCACATAAATATGCATTTTTTTGAACCCAAGTATGATGAAATTTCTAATTGTGTGGGGTAGGTACTATAACTAAAAAGTGAAAAATAAAAAACTTTTCTCAAAACAAAAAACAATCGTCTTCCGAAAAACACTACAAAGTGAAAAATTACTTTAATTTCGGAAGACAGTAACAATTTTTTTTATAAAATACGTATTGGATACGTATTTTATTAATTTTTTTTGTCACCGTTTTTAAGTTTTTAATTGTAAATACTCGTTTCATACTTAATATTAATTAAATTTTATGACTTTCGTGTCTGTGGACGTTGCAAGTTGTGCTAGTCGTAGAAATTTCAACCATAATGCTATAGGATGGTTGCATATTTTAATAAAAAGTCGTTTCTATTTACGTTACGTTTTCGTCGGGCGTTCGCGCTACTCCCTCAGACGTCATATCTTACTATCTAATACCTGCAATATTCTCACAAGCACTCGTATTAAACTGTGTATGTACGTCTGTCTCTTAATCTCGAGGCAACAGCTGGCGGCACAGAGGTATGATATATCTTGAATTAGCACATAGAGTAGTTTTTATCGCGATTCTCGGAAAACTGAAGTTTTCGCAGGCAGAGCCACGGGTTTGACTTGTTTTAAACTTTGTTTTACGCCTGTAGTGTTAATGAAGTTCACTTAAAGTTGTGCAAGAGAAAGTTAGTTTAAAAACAAATAATTATGAAGAAAAGAAGGTTCTTGTTGTATCCTAACTGCTTTTACTTTGTCTGATGTTCAACTAAATGAATACTTTAACTAAGAAAAGACTAAGTAATCAAAGTCAAAACTATAACGTCAATGGTATCATTGACGTTATAGTTTTGAATTTACTCATCTGTAAATATCTGTAATGAGATTTAATTGACATTTTATTTAATAAGAAAACTTATGCAACTTAAATGAGCATCTATCACTCACTCTAAGCATTGTCTCTAAGAATTTTATGTGAAATATTAATAAATTTCAAGTAGGTAGTAGATATTGTACATCACTAGGTACCGTAAATAAGTTACCTACATTGTAGAGTCCATGGTTGAATTATTATCTCGTTTCATAAAGCTCTTATGTGAATTGTTTAGACAACGTGCATTACGTTGTATAAACAATTGATACAAAATAAAAATACCGCGAATTGAGGAATACTTAAAATAAGTGTTTTGTGTTTCGCCCACAACTCTGTATCCGTTCCCATTCACAATTCGTTACAAATGTAATCAAAACTCCGATAAACAAAACCACAGGAACCACGTTGTTTGAAATTGTTACGTTTTTGTAAAATCGTACAGTTTTTAAAAGTATATTCCGCTGATTGACCGCGTTCGTGGGATTCCAGTCAAAGAGATTCAATTTGTTTATTTTGACGATCCAACTTTCTACAAATTGTTTTTGCGATCGACGAAATGTAAACTAATTTTGATAATTTTTACACGAAATGCTGATTGAGTTTCGTTCAGTGTACAATCACAATTGCAATTTATATAACCACACGCGAATGAAAACACAGACATTGAAGCTGCTTGTAGTTTTTCTTTTCGCGCATTTTTCAGACGCTGTCTCGCGCTTTCGAATGAAATTCCATCGTTTTCGCAAAACACTGCGTCCATTTTAGCGTAACCAAATTATACTGAAAGCACTTTTCCCACTAAAAACTGTCCGATGTTACCAATATTTATTTTCCAACACTTTCAGTATATACTTACAAAAAAATCAAACAATACCACAATAAGACACTTCACTACACTAGCTAATCTACGGGGTGTATAAATATAAATACTAAAGTGGTATGTATAAAAATATCGCTTAAACTTTGGAGCGGAGCGGGCGTTGAGCGGAGCGAGCGGAGCGCTCTCGCCGCGCGTCAGACGACCACTGCCGCGCCCGCCGCCGCCGGGCGGGAACAGATGCAAGCACCGTTATCAGTTAGGTATCCTTAGCAGAAGTAGTTAGCGTCGTGTTATGCAGGGTAGTTAGATGAGGTACATAATTGAGAATGTGTGTTGTGGTAGATATATGGTTCAAAGTTTTAGGAAGCCTGTCTACTTTGAGGTTTTAATAGCTATCAATTCCTGAAGTGAGATTGGATTTTTTCGGAGGATGACGTTTCTGTTTTTGGAAGGAGAAAGGTACCGATAAAATGTAAACTTCTAAAGTTGTTATGAGATATTAGGACACATTTCAATAACTTTGATTTCGAGAGCCACACCACGTAAAATACAAAGCTTTGCCAACCACCTATTACAACGTAGACCCTGCTAAGACTTCAAAAGGACATCACACAGCGACCTAGATATAATTCCCAATAATGATATGACCTAATACCTGGAAAGTGGAGCATCCTCGTCCTCGATATTACCGGGAATCTGCTCTGTATGCAGGGGGGGGGGGGGGGCAAATACCTGAGATATTATTCATCGCTACGACGAACCTTCAAACCGAGGCTGTGCGATACGTCCCAGGACGATACTGTGTACTGTGCTAGTGAGGCTAACAGAAACGCGCAAACAAAACATAATGTAAATCGGAAATACTAGTTTCGCTTAAAAACTTTATTCGTAACTATGGGTAATACTCAGTGAGCTTGTTCCATTTTGCACGAAAATACTGTAGGATGTAGGCTGGATTATACATTCAAAAATACATCGAAATTACGTTACGTTAAATTCACGCGTTTGTGCTAGGGCCTAACTGTTGCTAGTGCACCAATGGGGAGTTGAGTAGCTAGTAACAGTATAGAGACTTACATGTTTTGTCAATAGGGTATTAAACTTGTACAAGCAGAGCATCTCGATTTATTCGTGGAAACTTCGTGTAATCAAACAAAGGAGATAGTTCATTGTCTATTCTGCAAGCTATTGCTTCTCCGGTTGCGTTTGTGCATTCCTAGATGTCTTTTGTGGGAAGCTTTAATAGTAATCATGTTTTATTTTATTTTATATGGTTTAGTTGAATAAGGTTCTGAATTGAACCCACTTTGGGATCTTTTAAATTTTGTCGCTGAACGTAGGCACTGCCCTTACATACCAAACTCACAAAATCATATCGTACTCATTGCATAATCAACAGTGACAACATCAAGCAGTGCATAAACTGTAACCATGAGTTCAGCATATCATTCTACACCCTCCAGCGTAGAAATTTTTCGTCAGTTATACAAAAAAAAATCAGCTGTTTCATAGAAAAGTGCAATACCTTCGCGGTCAAAATGTATGGAAAAGCTGATATTTTTTGTATATCCGACGAAAAATTTCTACGCTAGGGGTCTAGAATGATATTATGTTGAATTCATGGTTCCAGTTTGCGCACCGATTAAAAATGTATCCTGTATAATGTTCCCACGGCTGGGACGCCGTGCCAGGCCCCCTCTCGGCGAGAGGGGGTGAACCATAATCCACCTCGCAGGTCCTGTGTAGATTGGTAGATGTCACATGTCTTGCGCCTGCCAGGGTTCGAACTTACGACCTACAACTCGTAAGTCGCGGCCGTTATCAATGGACCACCACTGCTTGGAAGTCATTGAGGCTCTTTTAATACATTTTTGGTCACAAAGATCAAGTCATGATAAAAATAAATAACTATTGGTATTAACAATAATGAAATGAGTCCCCCATCGCCAGGTAACTGTTACATCGGCCGGCCCGGGGGATATTGCCGTAACTCAATCATTATCACGCCTGCTACTCAAATTGGGAATCACAGAGTGATTTTATTACAACCAGTTCGGGTTCCTCTGCCCAACTTTTCGATATAATATACGGTTGAAAGCGGAAAGTATGTACCTCGGCGCCAATTTTTGAAGCAAGGTATTTATTATTGTGTCAGGGTTAAATCACAGAAACATACCTTAATAGTTTTACAAAATTGAATTGAACCTTTTTGCAGCAATGTAGGGTCCCATAGAAAAATGTTGATCTCTTTGGTTGGGTCATTGCCACAATAAACTCTTTCGTTGACGCATCACAGTTATGACATCACCATTTGCTTCGTTTAATATGACATGGCTCGAAGTATGGTTTAAGTCAACTGGAGGTAAATATCCTGGGCAAGCTGAACGCGGTAGGATCGCACGGTAGTCCACGATCTACTTACGATCCATTCAGAATGCAATCCCCGTACTCAATTACGACCGTAACGCGGTTGAGTGCACGCTATTAGGTCAAAATGCTTATAATATATGTAGAGCATTGTGTACGCTAATCTTATAGCTGACTGTGTAGATGTCATCTCATTGTTCTGAAGGATGTCAGAATCACATAATTGACGAACAGACTGTGACTCTCGGTCAGGTGACGGGTATTTGTTACCCATTATTTTGCAGATGTAGGGCTGTTTCTATAACTTACTGAATTTCAACGGTTATTTTACCCTTGTTCCTATGTCAAAATTATCTTAAATGATTTAAATTACAATTAGCTAACAGAAATCCAACGATTCGTTCGTTCTAAAACAACTACGAACAAAAACCATCTTAGTGGTCCTTTAATTAAAGAGAGAAGTTAAAACGTTTAGATCTACGTTATCTTACTTCAACCGAGTCATTATTCAAATAAATGAATCGGAAAGATTTTATCTTCTAAATTAATGGCTCATCGCTAAATTCAGACAGTTCATTGTAGACTTTTAAACGTTTTAACTTAGTAATTCCTTCAGACACTTTACTACCGTGACTGGCAGAATGGGTATGCATAGCCTCGTCGAAGCTCGCAAGAATAACTGGAAATAAGTACGTATATCGCATTTTGCCTTCATTTGAACATAATAATTTATTAATTCATGTATTTATGAAAAGCTACACTCACCGCCACAACGAGAGCACGCGTAGTGATCAATGCTAATTCCTTCTCTGTATGTAAAAAGAAGCGTGTGGTGTCGGGGGACCCCTGTCAGAAACGAAGTATAGCAACTAAACTTCGAATGTAAAGTTTAGTCTCATATTTTATAATCAAACTTTCATTATGACCTCACTATCAGCTTCAACACCTTGAAAACCATAGAAACAACATCCATGTTGAAAATTTTAAAAATTTTCATGCCATTCATAAGAATAAGAATAAAAATAAGAATCTTTATTTGTAAACATAGGTCGGTGTTTGAGATGTTACAATATTAGTTATGATTCTCTATGTTTTGCGGCGAAGCGTACAAATATTATGAAATTTGAATTTATTAATTTATGAACATACGGTATATGTCAAATAATATTGAATAAGTTATACATTTGAATAAGTTATATTGCATGTATTTCGTTTTCATGAAATGCATGCATGCAGAAAGAATCCAAGAATGTTTATTTTACCTCATTATCAGTTTCAGCACCTTCGAAAACGATGATAACTAGTTGACTCTCTCTCTGTCTATTTCAATCAATCAATCAATCAAAATATTTTATTTCACATAAACCTGCAAGGGCACTTATGAAACGTCAGAAGCTAGGTGCACGGTTCCAATTTGTCGCTTCGTATGGAGAAGAGCCGGCAAGAAACTCCACGGTTACTCATTTTAAAAATAATTGGCTTTTATAATGTTTTCAAATTACAGTGATATTAGGTATGGGAGGATAGTGCAGGCCTGTCAATAAGTACCAGGTACTTAGAGGAATGAAAATAAAGAATAGAAAATCTGTAAGGCCTACAACGTTCTCTCATTCACAATATGTAAAAGAATCTACATAAGTAAAATCAACCTATTTAAACCAAGTGACATGATTTCCATGAGAATCACTAATAAGTACTCTATATTACAAGTGTTGTATAATGTCAAATAATGACGAGAATATGTCAGAAAGTGTAAAAAATAAAATTAATAAAATTAACATTGTAATTTAGGAGCAGTTAATTTCTATTATATATAAAAAACAATCGCATGTAGGATCGCATAACGTTTTTTCGGTATGGAACACTGTTCTGTTACGCGAAGATTTCTAAAATTCCCCTCTTACCGCAAGCTGAGTTAAAGAACTTCGTTGCTCTCATTTCTAGTAGCAGTAGTCATCTGCCTAGCCCTTTTGAAGAATCTTGGGGTTGGCTTTCAGTCTCCCTGGAAACAGTTGCTTACCAGCATTTTGCACGGAGCTACAAGACGATGTCGCTTACGCTGTTGAATATGTAACTCAATAAAGTATCACATAGACATTGATTTCCATACGATTCGATCTACGTGTGTTTCGCTCTCAAACAAACTTTCCGTTCGCTAACATCCACTGTACACTACGTAGGTACGTATGTATGTAGGTACACGTGCTCTCAAAGGGCCTGAAGCTCTCGAGCCTCCAGTTTATTGGCGTGTGTACAGCCCTTGTAATGTCACCAGTGAGCCCTGAGGGCCTCGTTCTATGTTATTGGTTTAGGTTCAGAAATAAAGCGCTTTTGGTCAAACACAGACGTACCTACTGTTTCATGTAAAGCATTTCGTGACGTCAATGTATTACCTAAGCCAATGAAGGTAAATCTGTCCACGTGTAAGGGTTTTATTCTTTTGGAACAAAAGTATTGTATTCTGACTTTTAGTAATAATTATAGTTATAATTGAACTTACCATTTGTAGGCAAACTATTAGTGGAATTGAACCTGTGATATGTAATGCTGAAGCTTTAAACTAACGGAGCCTAGTATACTTCTTGGACCCTTTTGGATGTTTTCACTATTTCTATATTTATTGTTAGGTATATGTATATTCATAAAACCCTGTATTGTAAGTACATCACTACAAAAAATAAACATTGTGTTTTAGATTTTTTTCCTGAAACTTTAATGTAATTTTGTTCCGTATGCAAATTAGTTTTAATGCCTATAATTGCCAATTCGTTTTTAAACGTATATCCAAACTTGGACGTTTACTCTGTATATTCATTGACACGTAGGTTTCTATAACAAGACAAATTTATTAGGTCGCGCTGACCTCGGGTGCAAGGACCACGCTTATTGGTCGGTTCATCTTGTTCAAGCTTTAATCAACTACCTGCTGCCTTGAGTCACCGGCTGATAACAGAGATAAGAAACGTGATACTCATAAGGAGTGATGTTTTTTATATATTAAGTAGACTTTGACCCATTTTGACTATCAATAGAACATGAGGCTTGCTTATACATATTGGTGTTGTTGCGATTGACATTCGGCCTGTTGTATTATGGGTACACTCACATGAATAAATGTTATACTGCTATGAATGGCTCGGAAAAAACATCTCATATTTTCAAGATTCATCCATTAACATTGATGCATTCTTAGAGGTGAGACTACTTTTTAAAGCCGATGCAACGTCATATATTTTAACGTCGCTTGTCGCGTCAGCTTGTTTTGGTGTTCCTTCGATGTCAGATTTTACTGGTCTCGGAAGGGTGGGCGTAGAATAAGTAACTCGTAATTTTGGAAAAGTATTACAGGTTCATTATTAATATTCGTGCTGCCACTTGTATATCCCCTTGTAGATATAGCCTTCCATAAATGATTACATATTTTTGCGCTCACCTTGACGACAGATAGTAAAGGATTAGTCATGAAAACAGATATTATATCCGAGCCGGCCATATACATAGATAAGTAATATACAGGCTGGCAGAGATATCGAAGCGTAACCGGTTACCATGAATTTAATCACACCGTATATTGACTACACATGACGCTGTACGCTGCCAAACCGAATGATTATCAAACATAAAAAACGGCTTCACAGAAAACCTACACAATCAAATGTATGGAACAGCAATTTGCTAAGAGACGGAGCTTTAGAGTAGCTATCATTTCTGCATCGTCATTGATTGGTCTTGTATTGTCAGGCTCGTAACTGCTTTACCAGTTTAGCACATACTGTCAGATGTTTCTTAAGGTCATTGCTCATTATAACAGCACCACTCCGACAATGTAAATAATTTGTCATTCAAGTTAGGGGTTTTAAATGAACTCTGTAAATGTACTCTCATTTTAAGATGACAATACGGAATAATGCTGTCACTCATCGCGCCGACCGCAAACTACAAACGAGTAGTCCTCTCCGCGGCGATGAATCGTCTGCAAGCGGTTTGCGTTTGTCTCCCCTTCACCCGCTGATTCTCTCTCACAATCACTAATGTTCGCAAACCAGCCTGTAAACTGAAAACTAGCTGTTGGCGCGTGAACAGTGGGCGACCAACTAGTAAGCGGCTCGTGACCAACAAGCTGTCACCTCACCGGTGGCGTGCCAGCAGCTAGCAGTCTTGCTGATGATACGTTGGCGACAAGCAGGTGGAATTTTTCGAGGCGGTGACGGGCGGTTACTGCACTCGAGTGATGCATTTGTAATGAGTGGCGACCTTTAAAGCAAAAGCGACGGCGACTACTACTACGCCCGCGCTACTCAAAAGTAACGGGATACAAACTCAAATCACCAATGAGTACTATGAGTAACCACACCACTAGTATTTTCCTGGGGGTCGTGTACGGGCTGCCATTGGAATACTAGTACTCTAGAATAGCCTCGCGGACGATGAGCCTTATGATTACTTTTCGACAATTTTAGTAGTAGCTAGGTATGTCTGGCAACTAGAAGCCTACTAATGTAAAAATTTGTCAATCTGCCAACATTCAGAAGGCCGTATATTTTCAGTAATTGAGTTACTAGGGTCGCACGATACGCCCCTACAAAATAATCATATTTTATTAACTTAGCTACGAGAAGCGGAGTCAAATGACGATGATGACGGTACTTTTATGTTTTTGATTTCTTGTTTAATATTTAAAATAAAAAATCAAATTCAAAAGTCATTTATTCAAATTAGGCTGAGAATCAGTACTTTTCGAATGTCAAAATACATAAGACAGTCCCCCAAAATGACCACCCTTCACCACTTCCTAGTGCTTTAGCTGGGAAGAAGAAGTGGCGCAACAAATTCTCCGGCAGCACAGCTGTATATTTATAGAACATAATACATATTCATATTCATTTATTGCATTTCATATTGTCAAAATCATCCTACAGTCATTACGGGTCTGCAAAAGTCCGAAATTCTGACAACCAGCCTTACCAAGGGGTATCGTATCACCCAGTCTTAACTGGGTTATGGTGGTCAGATAGGCAGTCACTTCATGTAAAATACTGGTATTCTGCTGCATCCGGTTAGACTGGAAATCGACCCCAACATAGTTGGGAAAAGGCAGGCAGATGATGATGATGAATTTACATCCTTTAGAACCACGATTTTAAGTGCTCGAATTTGTAGGTTTGATTGTATGTGGTAAAATACGAGTTGAATAAATAGGGCTGCGCTATGGGAAGGGAACCTCCAAACTAAACCAACATTCCAGAAGCGGTACGTGCTTCAACCGAGTCACCAAAGTATTTGATCAATATAATATTTTAGTATCACTAACATACCTATAAGCTTACGCCAGTGTGTCACGTCTCATCATGACCTCCGGCTAGTCCTTGTGACCTCATTGAACCGAGGACCTCAGTGACCTTATTGAACCAGCTATCGGGCACGGGCCACAATACACTTTTAATCAATAGGGTATTTTACTATATATGAGAAAAAATCTAAAAATATATTATTGAGATAGTTTAGGCAAAAAGCAGTCGGAAAATGTTAGTTTTAGTTCATGAAATTACAAAATAAATTTTAAAATTCAATTCAAAGATTTTAGTTTTTTAATCTGTTTTTGAACACCATGAAATAGTAGACGCCATATTATTACGTCATACCGCTGTTTAAACAAATCAACTGAACAAAAACAAAAACTTTCTTTATTTGCTAAATAAATCTAACAATTTTATGCAATATTTTTTCAATTACAGTTTTATTATAGAATGTAAATTAAGTTAAGTCTAATTCATTGTAATACATAATTTGATTGTTAGTTTATACGGAACTGATTCGCTCTGTCCCTCGTACTAGTATGAACTGTATTACGGTGGAATAGGTTTCCTCGGTCACGATACAGGTAAAGCCGGATAGTTGCCTCGGACGGATACATGCCCCGGTTTTTAATACACTATTTTTGGAATATAAGTTGTGTTGGCGCTTTACTACAATAATTAGTGCCCCCCCCCCAGGCCTCGGTGCCGCATAAGTCATCAGAATAGGGGCACGTGTTTTGTCCGTGTGAGCAAAAATCTTCCGCGGCGACACTGACGGGCGTTATAATTATATTGGTAAGTAATTTCTATTGAATATTTCTATTACTGATCGTGGTTTCAGTCAACTTTTTGTTTCTTTGCATGCATTAGAGTTTCAATTACATTGTTTAATATGTTTTATTGCTAAATATTTTTTATTTATTTCGCAAATAAAAAGGGCAAGTATCCGCATCAAAAAGGATAGATAGTACTTACTTTCGCGGATAGTTGCCCCTAGAGTGACTAAAAGTTTTTTAACAAGCAAAGACGGATTTAATTTTTTTGATAGTTTTTCGAATTTATTGTGACTCTAACTTGTTGTAAATAAAATAAATATCTACTTAACTGTCTTATGTATTTATTCTAGATAAGCAAAATACCTCACGAGCATAAGCGAAAACCAGGCGTGGTGCCACGCAACATCAACTGGACAGAAGATAGCTTATTCTTCCAAAGCAAGTGGCCTTGGAAGAATTGAGACAAAAAAGGTCAATGTGAGATATGTCGGATGTGGTTGCATGAAACATGTACAACAGTCAAAAATGATTGTATGAGATGTGGAAAGTTAGAAGCTAAGGTGCTCCTGGTAAAAATTAATGTTAATACCAAAGTTGGTTACCAAATTTTTGTATTTTTAAGATAAATGCTAATATTTTATAATAACATACATAACTTTAAGTTTGAATAATATCTTATAATTTAAGTCATTCAAACTGAAAACTATTTAATAATGTTAATTAATAAATAGTACTTAATAAAAGATCTCAGTAAATTATAAAGACTGTTAAATGAATAATAAAGATTACTTTAATTGGTATAAATTTCTTTTAATCCAAAATAAAAATCATACCGAGGCTACTATCCCCGCACGAGGCAAGTATCCCCCGAAGCATTTTCCACGCTAGGCTACTATCCGCCATAGTAGGCAACTATCCCTTTTCTGAGAGGTGAAATAAAACAGTATTTATTCAAAACCATTGTTAATCATATATATAAAATTTCCATGTCACAATGTCAGTTACCGTACTCCTCCGAAACGGCTTTACCGATTTTTACCAAATTTTATATGCGTATTCAATAGGTCTGAGAATCGGCTACTATCTATTTTTCATACCCCTAAATGATAAGGGTTGTTCACCCTAAATAATTTATAAGGCAAAACAACGTTTGCTGGGTCAGCTAGTTATATATACAAAAATAGGCTATTATATAAGATAAAAGACCTATGTTTTAAGATACATAGTGAATCATTTTCAGCAAGTTCATATTTTCAAAAAATTAAGCTTTTTCGAAAAGTGGGGCAAATATCCGGCTTTTATCCTATGATTTAAGAACAAAACAAAGTAAGTTAAATTTATGGAGTAGACGTATCATTTTGGACTTCATTCTTTTTTAACTTTGTAGGTAGTTGTTAAAGTTGACATGGTATATGCAAAGTTTTTAGATGCTCTGTTTATTTACAAATTAATTAATGGTTGCGCATTTTTATGACAGACCTATCACTTAATCCTTATTTAAAATGAAATTTAAACGAAAAGTAAAATAAAAAATAAGTAAAAAGTAACGTAAAATTAAAATTAGGTGACAATTGGTTAAAATTAAAATTAGGAACAACTTTGTACTTTTCGTAACTAAAGTATTTTTATTGAAATAATATCTTAAATTCGGGATCAGCAAACTAACGTTATGTGGAATAATAACTCATTTTTTTAAATTATAAACAATTATCATACTAAATATCAGCGTATTTGCTTACACAGCAAACTAACGTCGTACCCACAGCACAAAATGGCGGCCACTGCGTCTAGCGTTTTCGTCGAATTAGGAGCAAAATATGAAAATGTAAAATTGAAATGCATTTTTATGGCACTAATCGATTCAATAAAAATGTTGTTATTTTTTGTGGTTTATTAGTATTTTATCATCTAATTTAGACACTTTAAAAAAATGGGTGTAATACTCTATTTGCTTTATCCTTCCACGATTTTGCGGTGATTTAGGTGTCGTTAAATACAGGGTTATGTTTATGTCATCATTCTCCTGCCCTTATCGCAATTTATTTCGGGGTCGGCGCAACTTGCCTTCTTCTTTCATACTTATTAATGAGTGCTAATTAAGGCAGCTTTTTTAAAATGTCATTCTTGTCTTCAAATATATTTAGTTGTCCAATGAAGGTTAGCAAATTATTTTCAAGCGATCATATTACATTGTAAAACAAGCTACAGTAAATATGACGCAGCAACGTGATCATTCTTAAGCAACGAAATTTGGAATATGTCTACGCATTAGCAGCTTTTAATAATTTCAATGAACTCTAATTTAATATAGTCACCTATATTTTTATTCATGAGTCTAAGTAATTGATGAGTGAATCTACTATAATTGAAAGTAAAATTTTCTTTTTATTGTCATCAAATAATGGTCAATGAAAGCTCTAATTTTATGTAATCACCACCTAGATATTTATAATGTTACCATAAAATCAAAATCATAAGTCATTTATTCAAACTAGGCTAAGAGACAGCACTTTTTGAACGTCAAAAGTACATAAGAACTGTCTTATGTACTTTCCCTTCTAGTAGTTAGCCCCTCTGGTAACATATTAGGGGTTTGATTCAGGTGTTTTATTTTCTGAGATAATATTCAATTCATATATCATAACATCGTATTTTTAGAACATTAAGATAAAAAAATCTGCGTTGATAATAATCATTACTTTACACAGATAACCTCATTATCGCCTGTGATTGAGCGCTTTTTCTAAGAGAATTGCACTAAAGCATTGGAAATGTTCTGTAAAGTTGATACTTAATTATCTTACTACCATTCAATGAAAACAATAATAGCGTTAAATAAATGTTTTATTTTATTTCGACTGACTCGCTGGTCCAGTGGTCAGAAGCGCTACTGCTGAGCACGAGGACCTGAGTTCGATTCCCTGCTCGGGCAAAGTGTTATTGAGCTTTTCTATCTGAAATTTAAATGCAGCCCGGAGTCTGGATTTGTGCCGGGTTGATGGCATTAGGCTGACCCCCTATTACATGGGACTTATACATAACTGGCGATATTTGGGTGTACTATAGGTACACCTCTGCCCACCCTCAGTGAAACAATGCGTGATGTTATAAATATTTTATCAGTAAACAACAGACTGAGCCCTTATACTGATAGGTAAGAATGTAAGACTAAAGACGAAAGTAGCTCATGACGAATGCTGTGAAGGGTAAGATTGGTCTATCAATACAAAATACTTTTTTGAATGAAAACTACATTCGTCTATTTCGTTTCGAGTGTCACAATTAGTTTCACATATGTTACTGTGTTAAATGAAACTATTTGTCCAACTTGAAGGATTGTAGCAGTAAACAGGGGCAGCTAGAGTGGTGAAGCAGAACTTAACGGGGGAGGGAGAGGGAGTGCGGTCACAGCGAGGGCACTAACTTGCCAATCAATAGATAGGAGCCAATCTAGGTAACATACCTTAACATATTCAGAGTTCCTAAACTATGCTACAATAAATTAATAGTACCAGCATTACTATTATCCCACTACATCGCAAAAGCCTCTTCTCCTACTTTAATTATTACATGCTCTTTGGGGCAAATGAGCTTGTCTTAACCATGTTATTTAGGCAGTCAGCGCCACGCTGCTCTCGTAACACCGTTGAGAAAACGTTCAAACAGCAAATATGAATAACGCTGAAAATTAGGCCGACGGCGGCGCGGGCGAAGCGATGACTCAGCAATAAGGAGACTATTTTGTCCAAAGATTTTAAAGCCTTATCTATATCTTGAGGTCAAGAGGGTTTTCTGAAGAGTTTTTGACGACAAGGATGTCTTATGCTGCTGTAGAGAGGAAATAAATATTTATTATTTTCATTTTCCTTTTCGAAGCCATAAGTATTTTTTTAAATCTATGATTACATTTAACAATAGTAAATAGTTCAACATCCTAACAAAAACTTTACACAAATTATAAGGGCTTCCGTCTCGACTCTTTTCTTAGTTTCCTATAAAGTTAATATCATGTAACTGTCCACGCCATCTAACAACAGTTGAACACACCACTAAGCCGAGCATCTAACTGAAAAACAAGGGTTGAAGAAAATCTTCCGCCAGTGGCGACATGCAGCGGCGAGTAGCGAAACTACATCATTGGAGAAGTTCCAATCAGAACTGCAAAGATGGTGTTGTTTCAGGTTGGAAGTACGTGTTGGTTTAAAAATAATAGGCATTCATGAAAATTAAACAGGTAGGCTCTAAGTTCGATTGTCTCCTAAAACACCACAGTACCTAATAGTAGAAATTAAAATTCCTTAAGCCTCTTGTTGTGGGTTTCTAAGGCTTGCTACACACTTTTTTCCGACTTCATGATTGGGCACAGCCGTTTTGTGAAGCTTTTTCGCACCAAATAATATAACTCCGACACTTCCATTCACGGCTTCTCCAGTGAATTCGTTAATATGTTAACTTACAAAATAATTTCGTTATACAGTTGGCCGCTCTCCGTGAGTAAAAGCAATTTCCAGCATTACAATTAAATTATCAAGACAAAGATCTTAGAATTAAGAAATTAAAATTATAATTGGTATTCCAGTTTCTGTAATTGGTTAATAAATTAACTTCATCTCAGTGGGCGTGGCTTGGGGTGCCTCTAGGGGCTCTTTTGATTCACAGCCTGTGTTCAAGGGTGGCCGGTCTTTTACTTAGGAAGACTGAGATTCATTACAAGAAGTCGAGAGGTGTCGTGGGATGCCCGGTTGGAACGAAGTTCCTTTCGCTGTATATTATCCATTAATTAACAGGCACAATAAAATTAATGACCAAAATTTAAGAGTAACGTAAAGTAAAAACTGAAAAATAAAAAAAGGATGGAATATTAATAAAATTACAAATAAACACAAACTATAACAAAAGTGTCATGACGGTCAAAATTTTGCACTTTTTTCGGCCTAGCGTGCAAGCAATAATGTACTACGTTCCTATAAAATCAAGGAAATGATTTTTTAATCAAATTAATACTTGGCGTTAATTTGTCGTGTTATTACGTCAATTTTTGACATTTGAGATTTTAATAAACGTACAACTGAGGCAGGTTGGTATTCAATTTTTCAATTTGGGTAACAATTAATTTACCTGGTTTCACTCAAGTGCTTAGACCGGGGATCGAACCCACGTCCCATCTGCCCAGTCATCACTCGGTATTCTCGCCAAATGGGTAATTTTCACATAACCCTCTTACATCATCATTATACGCGACCCCTGTAATAACTTGAGTCAAGTTGTTCGCGCTCAGACGGGGCGGGCTCAAGTTTCAAACTGTGCTTCATTTTAATCTGCGCCTTTGTTTCTAACCCGACAAGATATTATTACTTATCGCCAAGTGACAGTTATGTTAACACTCTCTTGTGTGCTTGGCAACTTTATAGCTTTTGAATTTTCGATACTTTTGTGGAAATTGGAAAGTTTTAGAAGTTGTATTATTTAATGATAAGTATTTCAAACTTTTCCTCGCTCTCAAATGTTAATGATATTGAATAGCTAGATTCATTCAGAGATAAAGATACAGTCAGCGCCAAAACTCGTTGCTTATTTGCTTATTCTGCTTATTTCTTAATATAGGGTTTATTTGGTAGCGGCATCTACAAGGCCACATGCGAACTACGCATCAAAGACTTGATGCCACACAAATTCTGCATCGCTCAAGCAGAGTTTATCGCGCGAATCATATAAAATCGTGTAAATATTTCGCGAAAACTTGCAGAAGACGTAGTATTTTTAGGCACCTCCTTGTTTTTATACTATTTTGACAGTATCACACTTTAATTTCACTTAAAAATGCACCCAAGAACGAAAAATAACATTCACAGTGTGCGCTAATGACGCCATATTTGTTTTGGTGACTACTAGTGCCGCAGTGGAAAAAAAACTGAACTAAATTTGAATCACTTGGTTGAGTCTTGGTCAGTCATCTTCAATGGATGCCTAGGCCGATAGTTAATTGAACTAGAACCATTCAACGTTTAACAACTTGGCGTATTGAAAGTCAGCCCTTTGAAGATGGCTGACCAAGACTCAGCCAAGTGATTCAAATTTAGTTCAGTTTTATCCACTGCGGCGCTAGTAGTCACCAAAACAAATATAGCGTCACGTCAATAGCGCAAACCGTGAAGGTTATTTTTCGTTCTTGTGTGCAATTTTATTTGAAATTATTTATTTATTTTAAAACATTATTATTACTAGTTACTTAGTGGTAGGTATTAGTCAAAAGTACATAATTTGTGAACTCATAGTCACCACAAATTCATCAATATCCAATTTAACCAAATGACTACACGACATTCAGCCATCTGGTAAAACGTTGCGCTCAATGACTTGGCTAGTGGTCCTTCAGCTATTTAATTGGAGGCTGGCGTTTAATGAACGGCATAGGCGTCCAATTAGCTGGCTGATTTAGCTGTGGCTGCGACATATATATAACATCCCAACATCAACAGTTGGGCTCTGTCCGATTCAGTTATTCAGTTTATCCCTTGCTACCCTCTACCAGCGATGCCCTAAGCCGAGGTCCGCACCCCACAGAGGGTGCCCCTAGCGAGCAGTCGCTATAGTTTTAAGTTTTTTTAATCCCTGGCTGGTAATTTTAATTTATTAGGATTATCACAGGCAAGTCCGGTTAAGCAGACGACAACCTCATAGGTAGAACTTCGAGAAGACATTCCCAAAGAAAAATACGACAGTCGGGCAAGACCGTCTGGTCGTAAGATCCTCTCTTTTCCATAGAGTATGAGTGAACTTATACCCTGTTCCTCATACCTCTTATAATTTAATTGAAGACCAGTACTTTTATTGAATTTCCACTTGTCTTTAGACTATTTTCTTCTCTTATTCATAGTGAATCCCTGAAATTTTCATAATTATTTGGTTTTAGTTAAACCAAACGAATAATGTCTATGATATTAAATACCTTTATAAAACATAATTTTGAAATAGAATAAGTAGCGGGTTCACCCACCGCTACACGACAAACAAACACAACCATATAAATATATTTATTAGATATTATAACCGCAATAAGTTTTATATGACGTGCAAGTAAAAGGCTAACTAAGTGTACAGGGAGCTGCGGTTAAGGAAACATCAAATGTATCGGTTGTTATTACGTACAAGTTATAAGAAATCCGTAGTGAAGTGGTTATCATTATCATTTCCATCTTATGCCAGACGACCACCATTTTTACATTTTTTGTCAAACGCAATTAATTGATTAAAGCCATAAACTATTAAATCTATGCATCCATCACACACAATGGATTCTGAAATCTATTGTGGTAGGTTATAGCGTTAGTACGACATCGTTCAAAGCAGAAATAATAGCGCTTTTTAGTGCAGTGTGCAAATGTAACCCACAGCGCTAATGGGTGCATACATCGGCACAGGGATCGTGCAAGTATTTGAAGTTAAGCTTTTACACCCGTTATGTAACTATCTCTATCTACTTGCTCCGCCCTAACAGGATCTTGTACTGTAACATAAATTTAGCGTAGTCAGAGCCTGGGACTGCATGTATATTGCGCTATAAATAACATAGGTACCCGTTTCCTGTATTAAACTTTAGACCGTTATTTTGATGGGGCTCATGCTTGTTCCAAAGGTCTCCTTTGTAACAAGCATGAGTTTTTCCCACGATCACTTCGTGGTTTTACCTCTGCAATCCCTAACAATCTCAGTTTCAATCAGTAAGAATGCCGCCACTTAAACCCTCCACAACTTCCAACAAATTCCACCCTTGTAACTTCAGAAAAAGACAAGGTTGGTAAAACCTGGTTTTCCCGAGCGCCGCCCGTTGCCGCTCCGCATCGCAATCGTTTATGCCTGGTTCCGCGCGCGGATTTTATTACTTTACAACATAAAATAAAACTTCACTGCCGTTTTTTGTCGTCGAAAATATTTGATGTCGCTTTTATCGGCGGTCGAGTAAAGTTGCGTAAAGTAAAGTAAAATAGCGGGCTTGGAATGATTACCGGGTTTCAATACCGTGCTGCTGACGGTTTCTGATCCTTCTAAATGATTGAGGCAGTTAATTTGCGGGTGTGTTTTATGTCTTTTGGCGTTTCTTTTTGGTTGAATTATTATGTAATTAAAATATAACTGAGCTTTGGTTTTTATACGTTTTTGTGGAGACTTTTACCTTCTTGTGAAGCCGAACTCTTATCATAATACTAGCGAACCGCCCCTGGTTCGAACGGTTTTACATCTCGACCGAGCATTGACAAATTTTTAATAAAGTTTTAAACTGATGTACATATAAGGCATAAGCCATAACTATGCAATAAATTATCTAAATGAGTTACGGAGTTTAGAACACATGAGTAACCAAACGGAACAGAGGCAAAGCTTCATACAACCGCGCGAATCGGTTGCACTACTACAAGCTACCGGGGCATGTGTGCGTGACCACTGGCAGCTTGTCGCGTACTCGGTGAGTCTGGAAAAAACCGGTTTACGCTGGCACCGCCAGTTGACAATCTCAGGGTTAGTGCGACGCACGTTGTTTGTTTATTAGTTGCAAGTTTGAATATTATAAAAATGGACCTTTTTTGTGAGCAAGGTTAGCTGTCAGATATCGGCGCGGGACTTGACGGCTACTTAACGTCAAAAATCATCGTCCGGTGTACACCGGTTAGTGTAAAAACATGGTATTTTATTATTAATAATAGTTGTTTAATGTATTGTGTGTATGAATAATACTAGAAAAAATAAAAATATATCATACTTTAACTATCTCAAGGAGTACAATAGGTAAGTAAATATTTGATTATTACTTTTTCAAGTAAGTACCTTTATTTTATTGTATGGTCCTTTTTTTAGTAAGAAGAGGGTACTACACGGTGTTTTTTACCTTTTTATAGTCATTACAAGCTTTTACTAAACATTCACTGCTGTGGGGATCGGCAGCTGACGTAGATTCAGTTTTCATTTTACAAAAGTACCGTAAGTTACCATTGTTGCCGTACGTATGCATGTTATAGCAACTTACTAAATCAGTATAAACTTCAAAACCTTAAATATAGACGTATACTCTTGGAATCGACGTTTCTGTTTGATTTATGTAATAATTCATATGATTGCATAGATATAAGCAATAGAATAAGCTATGTAGTACCTAGAACAACTATATGTCGAGGTGTGCGCGCGCGACCGCTATTTGCTGTAACCTCTTGTCGATCAAACGCAGGCTCGCGAGCACCCCTACGGCGTCTTACCACGCAGTTCAATAAGATTTTCCGTGATATCGAGTTTTTTGCTGTTTCTGCTGGCAAATTTCGAAGTATTGCGCTTCAAATTATAGCAGAATTAGCTAAATAAAAATCCTAAATTCATCATTTCTATTATAATATGTTCTTTCTGTTTTATTATTTTTACTTGTATTAGTTTCAGATTGGTTTTATTTTATATTTAATCATACTGTGTATGTATTCAATATTATTTAATATCGCACGCCGTTCATGTTTGTTTAACTTTTTATATTATGTGGAAAATGTTGTTGGTTATACATTTGTACTCCCTTTTTAGTTTTAAGTTCTATACCTTATACTGTAATGTGTAACCGTTTATTTTCCCAAATAAAATAAAATGAAATAAAAGAGGGCAATCCGCCCAATCTATAAAATGGGGCCTCGCGAGTCTCTTAGAAACAAATTCAATGAAAGTGGTATACTAACTCTGCCTTCTCTTTATATCCTAGAAAATATCTTGTATGTTCGCAAAAACTTAGGTCTTTTCAAAAAAAGATGCGACTTCCATAATCTAAATACACGTAGTAAAGATGAAATTGTGATTCCAAAATTTAGATTAACTAAAACTAGCAAGTCATTTCTAATAAACAGTATCCGCTTCTATAACAAGTTGCCAAAGTCGGTTACAGAACTTAGCGATGGAAAGTTTAAAACTCACATCAAACGTGTCCTTATCAAAAAAGCATATTATAGGATAAAAGACTACGTTGAAGACAGGGAAGTTTGGCATTAATTCCTTCTGCACATGTGGCTTCCCTGGTACCTCATTAATAGCATAACTTTGTGAGAGTCTATTAACTGCTTCCAAATTACAATGTTAATTTTTAGTATTTTTATTTTTTACACTTTCTGACATATTCTCGTCATTTTTGACATTACACATCACTTCTAATATCAACTATTTGTTAGTGATTCTCAAGAAAATCATGTCACTTTGTTTAAATAGTTTGATCTTACTAATGTAGATTCTTTTACATATTGTGAATGGGAGAACGTTGTAGGCCTTAGGACAGACTAGATTTATAGACGATTTTCTATTCTTTATTTTCATTCCTCTAAGTACCTGGTACTTATTGACAGGCCTGCACTGTCCTCCCATACCTATTATCCCTGTAATTTGAAAACATTGTAAAACCCAATTATTTTTAAAAGAGTAACCGTGGAGTTTTTTGCCGGCTCTTCTCCATAGGAAGCGACAAATTGGAACCGTGCACCTAGCTTCTGACGTTTTATAAGTGCCCTTGCAGGTTTATGTGAAATAAAATATTTTGATTTGATTTGATTTGATTTGTAGGTATGTGGGTGGGTTGGTATGTAGTAGGTGAGTGTTAAGTTCAAATATTGCAAGTACGATTTGAACCACTTCCCGATGTCTGATTGAACTGAAATTTTGAATACCGTAACATCATTGATAATGCAATAATATGATAGATATAACCTGATGCTGCAGCCAAGATTGTCTCCTTACTAGGGAACTCTTCAACGGGTGGTAGCACGGTCACGAAATTTAGTATGTTAATTTAATTTTGATAGTTTAACACGATTTTTATCATGAACTGCTGCTGCAGCTAGTATTGCGTCCTGACGAGGAAACTCTTTAAAGGTTAGTAGCATGGACCCCAAACTTTGTATTTAAATTTAATTTTGTTTGTTAAACATGATCTTCACCATAAACAGTTGCTGCAGACAGGATGGTCTCCTCACGAGGGAACTCCTCAAAAGCTATTGCAGAATTATCATGAAAGTTTGAATAGGTACGCGTTTAAAAAGCATTTTTAATGATTATTATTTTTTAATTAATCTTTGATACCTACATCGTTCTTATTTCTTGCTACTAGTCGGTCTGTCTTTAAATTAAATAAATATTAAAAAAATAGGTATCATCCTAGCCTTTTCTCAACTAGCTTGGGGTCGGCTTCCAGTCTAACTGAATACGGCTGAATACCCGTGTTTTACATCGAGCGACTGCCTTTCAGACCTCCACAACCCAGTTATTGGGCAACACGATACTCTTGGATAGACTGATGGTCAGACTTTTTGGCATCCTGTAACGACTGTCAAAGATCTACGAATGACAACCAGGACCGGGGAAAAAAACTTTATGTTAGATTCAGAATTTACCACATCACTAAAGAAACAATAAACGATAAAAAATAGAGTAAGTAATTTGTAAAGTATTCTGTCATACTGAACAATGAAACTATTTAACAAATGTTTTGTTTAATTTGTCTTCACCTATTGTGACAACCCTACCAAAATAAGTAACAATTTTGCACGTTCTTAAGAAGCTTTGCCTCTGTTCCGTTTGGTTACTCATGTGGTTTAGAAGAACAATGGGGTTACACAGACAAACGAGATGTTTTTGTTTTTTTGGAACGACATCTCGCAGTTCAACCTATAAGGTTGTCATCTGCTTAACCGAACTTGCCTGTGATAATCCTAGTAAATTAAGGTTGTCAGTCAGGGATTAAAAAAGCTTAAAACTATAGCGACTGCTCGCTAAGAGCATCCCCTGTGGGGTGCGGACCTCGGCTTAGGGCATTGCTGGTAGAGGGCAGCAAGGGACAAACTGAATCGACTGATTATTATTAGGGGACGTACTTAATACTACAGACTCAGCGGCGCGGGCTGGTTCTAGCAAAGGATGGGACGGACATTGAACGGGACGTCGCGACGAGCCTCGGAGGCGAAGACGGAAGGACGGCGGTTTGCGACGATGTACCTGTTAGTAAGCATACTCCTCTCCTGGAGGAGAGTTGTAGCGTCGTCGGAATGGTAAGAGTATGCCTCGGTCGGTGAATCTTACTAATACGGGGGGGAGTGTAGCGGGTGGCTGCTGCGATGAGGGGATTGGGATGCTTCACAACTGAGTCAGAGAAACGCTTTGAGAGGCTTTTCATAAATTGCTGGACAGTGGGCATTCTGAGATACAGATGGAGATCCTCGTTTCGGACATAGAAGGGGGCTTCCATGACCTTTCTAAGGAAACGGTTCTGGAGATTTTGCATCCTATGGATGTGATGGGGCTTAGCGTGTGCGAAGATGACGCACGCATAAGTCATGGTATGACCGCTGTGTAGATACGCAATTTGCACCTAAGGGAGAATTTGCTCTGCCAGGGGTGCGGATTGTTCGAAAGAGATACCCTAGCCCCTGGCACACAGGCAACTGAGGGAACACGGGTGGGTTTTAGTCAGTATAAGTCTGACACGCCCTTCCGCTCCACCCAGAGCAGGAGAAGTTATTTGATGATTTCCCACCCAAAAATAAAGGGACAATTTGCTACGGACGATCAGTGCGGAGTGCAGCCTATCAAGCGTGAAAGCGGCACGAGAACGAGCCGCCTTTATATAATAATAATAACAATCATTTTATTGTCAGGTGCTGGGCTGGGCTGGGGCAGGGCTGGGACAGACGCTAAAATAGTCTATCTATCTATCTTCTAATATATAAAATTCTCGTGTCACAGTGTTTGTAACAAAACTCCTCCGAAACGGCTTGACCGATTCTTATGAAATTTTGTGTGTATATTCAATAGGTCTGAGAATAGAATGTAAACTATTTTTCATACCCCTAAGTGACAAGGATATATTTTTATTTTTTGGATATATTTTTTTTAATTTTCTTTATGATTTGGCATTTAAAAAATCATGCAACCCTAAATTTTCACCCTTTTACCATCAACTCTTATTTTTTAATAGCGATGTTATTATTTTAATAATTTTCTACCCTCGGTGGTCAATAATTGATCAGTTACCACTGTATCAGTTATTCCCGCCAGGCGTCTACCGGTGTTACTTTTCACCCCGTAAACAGCACAGAGTAGGGATGAGAACGAAGCCGGTGTCCTGTCTCACACAATAAGCTTTCTCTCTCTTACTCACTAAAGTTTAGGGCCTAAACGGTTTTCAGCCATTATTAATTGTGCGTCGATCGTAGCAGTGATGCTTATATTTATCATTTTACTTTCTCAGTGAAACTCTCATATTCAAAATCAAAATCAAAAGTCATTTATTCAAACTAGGCTGAGAGTCAGCACTTTTTGAACGTCAAAATTACATAAGACATTCCCCCAAAAAGCCCACCCTTCACCACTTCCTAGTGCTTTAGCTGGGAAGAAGAAGTGGCGCAACAAACTCCCCAGCAGCACAGCTGTCTGTTATGTTGGAAGAACTTGATTCTATACAATAATAGCATATAACCATCATTCAGCGATAAATGAAAATTTAATTAATAAAAAAATTAAATGGTTTATGCAGTCAAGTTAAATAAACAATGATATGGAGTAATTCATATGACCTGTCAGTGGTTAAGCTAATTCTGGTAAAAGCACATAAACGTTGTCTTGAGTTAATCACAGCGACCAACTATTATTATCGTTTAAGTAGTCGTTGACAGAATAGTATGCCTTCGAACAAAGATTTGATTTTTCTTTCGCTTTAAACGCATTAAAATGTAAATCTAGCAAAGAAGAGGGAAGCTTGTTATAGAAGGTTATACCAAGCCCAGCAAATGAGTTATGAACCCTATGAAGCCGGTGAAAGGGAGCACGTAGTTTGTCCTTATTTCTAGTATTAATATTATGAGTATCACTGTTTTTAGTGTATAAGTGTATATTTTGCCTAATATATAAGATTTTAGCGAAGATGAATTGCGATGCCACCGTGAGAATACTAATATCTTTAAAAAATTCTCTCAGAGAAACTCTAGCACCTAGTTGGTAAATTGCACGAACAGCTCGTTTTTGAAGAACAAAAATATTTTGAATGTCAGCCGCTTTACCCCACAGCAGAATGCCGTAGGACATAACGCTATGAAAATAACTAAAATAGACTAACCGAGCTGTATATATATATGTAAGTATATTCTCATAGAAAATGTATCATCAATTTGCAGTGTTATAATTATTTATTCCCATTTTGCTCAAGATAGTTCTCACGTTCAGTTAATTAAGTGATCTCATATAAATCAATAGTTTTCAACACGTGTCACGAGCTCCCGCCTACAACAACCATAGTGTTAGCTGTACAAACCATTCCAGAATATTTTCAAGGCAGTCCACGTCACATGCAAGAATACATCCAGGATGCTATGACTTTCGTGCGCGAATACAAACGACCCTGTTTATCTATTACGTTTACATGTAATCCAAAATGGCCGGAGATCACATCTTGCTGTTGCCAGGACAAAAAGCAATACATCGCCATGACGTTACACCACGTGTGTTCAAACAAAAATTATCTAAAGTCTTAAATTTATGAGTTTCATTACAAAATTATATGTATTCGGTCCCACAATTTGTTGGATGTATTCAATTGAATGGCAAAAACGAGAATTACCCCATGTACACATTTTGTTAATTGACAAAATACGTCCTGAAGAAATCGATACTATGATTTCTGCTGAAATTCCATATCCGTCTACTGATCAATTACTGTTTGATATTATTACAATAAACATGATTTATGACCCATGCGGTAATCTGAATCGTTCATCGCCTTGCATGGCAGGTGGAAAATGTACAAAGAGTTTTCCTAAAAATTTCACTAACGATACGATCACAAATGGCGACGGACGTCCAATATATTGTCGAAGAAATACCAATAATGTTTGGTGTTTTTAACCGGCTTCAAAAAAAGGAGGAGGTTCTCAATTCGACTGTATGTTTTATTTTTATGTTTGTTACCTCATATCTTTCGACTGGGTGAACCGATTTTGAGGATTCTTTTTTATTTGAAAGCTGGTGCTTCCCGTGTGGTCCCATTTCAATTACATATAGATCTGATTATCGCGTTTCGGAGACAGACAACGGAACTCTTCAAAAAATAACAGTAAATTACCCGCGATTGCTGCTATCGCAGTGGGATAGGTACTATAAACAAAAAGTGAAAATAAAAACTTTTACAAAAAAAAAAACAACCGTCTTCCGAAAAACACTACAAAGTTAAAAATTACTTTAATTTCGGAAGTCGGTGACTTTGGATATGTATTAAAAAAAATTGTCACCGCCTTCCGAAATTAAAGTTATTTTTAATTTTGTAGTGTTTTTTCGGAAGTCGGTTGTTTTTTTTTTGTAAAAGTTTTGTTATTTTTATAGGCCGTCATCGTTCGCAGCGCTCCATTCCTCTTTCAGTCATATACCTACCACATCCCCAGACACTTACAATAAGTTAGTTATTTTTATTTGATTACCAAAATATTCAATAGAAATAATTTTAATTATAAATGACAAACAAAAACACAATACATAAAATACAACTTAACATGATGCATTGCAAGATCATTTCTATCCATTAGTCGCTTCCTGCGACACCCACTTTCAAATGAATTACGAGGCGGTTATTCATTTTTCAATTTATTATTTTTAATCGTACGCAAGTAATTACAACCCAGAAATAATAAATCCTCAATCAATTGTATTTTTGTAGGGCTTTATGTAAAATCGGATATTACAGCGTTATACTCGCTAAAAGTAATTATTTGAACGATCAAACGATTTATTGAAATAACATAATAGATTTACGCTTCCATTTGCGCTTTCAATTATCTTCTGATAGGACATTTTTGTTTGTTTTGGGGTAGTAATTACAAGGCTATGTTGTCTTTATTTTACCATAGTTTTAGGGTACCATAATCAACAAGAGAATCTTATAGTTTCACCATGTCTGTCCGTCTGTCCGCTCGTAAATTGGGGATTCTCGTCCACCGCATGTGGTAGGGTGTCGTTAGATAGGTCTTTCAAACATATTGCCAGTTTGTAAAAACAATGTTTCCACTAAGGGATCCGTTTGTGAAACTTTAAGCTTTAAATAGCAAATTTTTGTTAGAGTCAAGGGCCAACCCCCCCAAAGATAAATGGTTATTTTTGGATACGTGAAAAAAATCACGGTCGTAGTATATTTAACGAAGTTAAAAAGAAAATAAGCACAGCTAAATAGGGTTTACAAGTTTACGAGTATTAGTCGACCGACCACCTTACAGTTTACAGTTGGATTGTATGGGAGAATATGATTTTCAACTGTAATGTTAAGTTTGTTCTTGGGATTAATTCAATTCAACTACGGAACCCTTCATTGTGCGTGTTTCGACACACACATGGCCTGTTTTTTAATAATGATACTTGTTTTTTTTTTGTGGAACACCAGAATTCAGTTTATTATCGCGCTTCAGGCATGTTGGCTGACGCAAAGGTCGACGATTTTGACGCCATAATGCGTAAAAATCAGCATCTCTGATGTGTAGGATCTGTAGGAGCCCCGACGGGAGTCTGAAGATGATATCAGATCGGCCAGGGTCTGCAGTGCTGGGGACGCTTATTCGGTTTCACGTGAAGAGATGACGCAATGTTTTTTTTTTAAATCTATTCTTCAATGCAATACTAACATTGTTTTTAAGACCTCTATAACTAACATTATTTGGACAATTTTTATTGTATCTATCCGACTAAACAGACAGCTGTGCTGCTGGGGAGTTTGTTCCACCACTTCTTCTTCCCAGCTAAAGCCCTAAGAAGTGGTGAAGAGGGCGTGTTGGGGGACTGTCTCATATACTTTGACGTTCGAAAAGTGCTGATTCTCAGCCTAATTTGAATAAATGACTTTTGATTTTGATTTTGATTTTGTTAGAAATAAATGTTTTTTTTTAATTATTATTTTAAAATAGATTTATATACTTTGTATGCTGGAAAATCACACGTTTCAGTGAAGGGTATGGAATATTGTATTTTATCAATGAAATTGACTAAACCGGGAATTTGTGTAAGCTTTTCCGCAAATACAAAGCTGTTTCGTGTTTCAGACTCGACAATATTTCTCAACCAGAATGTGAATTGTCGTAATGCTGTCGTGAAGATTTCGATAGAAAGAAATTGATTGTCATAGAGTCTGCGGGTGACAGTTTGTTGGATACATCATTTACGTAATTGAACGGATCATTATCTATTCGCTCCACAAGAGACTTATAAGCAAACAGTATTGTATTGATTTGTAATCTTATATTCACGCGTTATCTCTATCGGTCTGAGTGCACTTATAATTGTGCCCCAATCAGCGTGATTTCCTACAGGTAATTCATAGGTTATTTTTTATGGTTAGGTTTTTTTTTTTTTTTTTCTGGGTGGGAAATCATCAAATAACTTCTCCCGCTCTGGGTGGAGCGGGAGGGCGTGTCAGACTTTTACTGACTAAAACCCACCCGTGTTCCCTCAGTTGCCTGTGTGCCAGGGGCGGCGGTATCTCTTTCGAACAACCCGCACCCCCGGCAGGCATCGGCCCTTGCGGGCCCCTCTGTTGCTGCTGACATCTCTTTGAGGCGCGCGTGGAACACAACGCGCCGTCGACCCGGGCTTGGTCCTTACCGGACAGCGAGGTACCCATTACTCGCCGTCCGCAAGCCCGTGCCTACGGTGGCCGGGAGTCAGCCTTGGATTCCCGACGCCCAGGGCGTCTCCTGCGAAGGCCACGGCTGTGAGGGCGCATGTACTGCAATCGCGGCGTGCCCATTTATGGTTAGGTTTAAATAGTGTTTGTGTTTTCTAAGATATATATGTCTCAAATAAGCACGTAATTTGACTCAAGACAAGTGTAAAAATTGACACTGTTTCAGAGCGAGGTGCTGGCAGTTAGGATATAAAAAGCATGTTAAAATACATAAGATGAAGAATAGTCACATGATGATATTCTTCTACGAAGTTTAAAAATGATCGTGATTTGTCGTATACGAAGTGAGTAGGTACACCATAATCATAACCACACAAATTTTCTAATACCGTAATTAACACAATCCAAATATCCCCATTAACGTAGAACCTGAAACTTCTCCAGCAGACATTTAATTTGGAGCAAATAATAATCTTTAACTACCTCTCCTTAAACTCGATTTTCTGAGGAATTTGAGGAATTATTGTAATGACTTCCGCAGTCGTTGCCAAATTTGAAGGTGAGCAATATTATAAATCAATAATTTCATTTTCTTAAGTTTGGATTCTGTGGAAAAATCTGCTAAAATAAGAACAGTAAAAAGTTTGCCTTTCATTAAGAGTAAGGTTTTTTGGTGTTATTAGTATGTTTGTGTTGTTAAAATAAATACTCCGAATATCTATGTAGTTGTTTTTACAAAGACAAGACATACGACAAATTATTTGATTTAAAATTATAATAGCGGGAAGCACAGAACCGTTCGAAGTGGAGCAGCTTGAGGGAGGCCTAACTCCAGCAGTGGACGTCTTTCAGCTGAAATGATGATGATGATGATGAAAATTATAATGCTAGTGTTTACAGCATTCTCATAATTTAATAAATTGTCAAATAGGAAAAATTACCTAGTTTTCATATAAGCTACAACAAAACCCAATTTCGTTGATGACGTATTTCAACGCACGTTGATACAAATTCACCTAGTTTTGTCACACTTTATGTTACATTGCATTAATGAGGACGGCTGATTTGTGTTACATTTCATGTTACGTTTCACCAGTCAGTACCCGGCTCTGTAAGGCTATATTCATACGATCTTATCACGGTCTAAAAACTAGAATATATGTAGTATAAATATCGGAATGATTGTACTCTTACCTCAGCTGTATATCGGTTGCCCCCCTTCCCCCCCTTGCCGTGCTCGGGGGAGTGGCGCAGCGCCTTGGTGTCGATCTGCACGTTTGTCTGCATCCTGCGCCGGCGCACTATTGACCACGCGCACTATTCACTAAAGCGCAATATTACCAACGGCCACTATAGTGGTCGTGGTGTAATAGCACACACGAGTATCTAAGCGTAGACACTTTTAAAAACGTATAATTGTATTATACTACATTTTACTTTGACTGCTTATTTGAAATGTTTATGATTTAGTTCGGTATTAACATTTTCTATCAAGGCTGTATAATTCACTGAATAAATTTAACATTACTTTTTCAATTTCACCTTCTTTTAATGCCACAAAAATAACATTAGAGTACACATCAAAACGTGTTTATATTTTTATATTTACCGCAGCTTTAACCCACTTCCACTGCGTAACTTTACGAGGTGTGTTCAAAGGTGCATTTCCACCGGCCATAGCGTTTTACAGCACTCTTTTACGACACTTATACGATTTCATTTGCACCTTAACTGCGCAATTTTATACGCCTTATCGTATTTCAACCCGGTTTAATTTTATATGAAAGTGTTTAATATATTAAACGCTGCGTTTATAGACCTGAAACAAACAAAATTTATTGTTATTCATTGTTGATACATAAATTAACAAAATTATGCAGTGATGATGCGGCATAAAAATATATATTTTCAAACGTAATCAGAATTATTATTTAAAAAATGTATTCTGCTCCGTCAGGTAAACAATGATTTTTATTAAACGTGAATGTTAACAGAACTGAAAACCCGCTTTTATTATCCGACATATTTATAGAAGAAGTTATTCCGCTATAAAACCGGCTACGTCGTAGCTATTGCTTGCTACGCCGTAGCCAATATAGCAAGCTGCAGTTACGACGTAGCATCCGCACAAACATGTTGAAAAACACATTCTTAACAAACCCGGGCTGAGTTTGTTAAGAATGTTTGTACACATTTTTGCCAGTGTTATAAAATGAACAGTGTAAGTGTAGTTTTAAAGAAACTAGTCATAATAGTACAATATTTTGTTTCTTTTTCTGTTGTCAAGTGGTTTCTTTTTTTTGATTTATTTGTATTATTTTTATGTTTTAGTTGAATATTATTTTGATTTATTTGATGGTTTTCATCCGTATGAAACTTGTTGTACCCACCTAGATAATAAGTGAATGATTTGGAGGCGCACACTTGTATTTATCCCGGGTTCTGTCAATGTGCATGTAATTGTGTAGCCTCTGTTGGCGATCCAACAATAAATAAATAAAAAAATAAACTGTTTTGTTCACCGAACCGTAAAAATACGAAACTATATGTGATACATTTACCTGTGTTAAATACATTCACCAAGATATACGAATAAACATGTTAAGGCACGTGTCCTACCAAAACGTCGCGCCAGCCGTGTTTTAGACAGCTTTTTGGAGCTATCTACTCGTTATTTAAATAAAATATCAACTTAAAAGAATACAATAAAATCCTACATAATCTTGATTCTACAATGGCTGTTTTCGTTTGCTTTTTAAGTAGTATTTGTTTAACAAATATCCTTACAACGATACCACAGAAATGAGTAACACTGATTGATAACATGCATGTCTTCGTGAAGTAAGCATTATTTTAGTTATGTTACTGATACTAATAAATGAACAATTTAATCATGAACAATATGCAAGTATAATTTTTCAAAAGACCAAAATTTTGATTTTATAACGATTTTATTCTAACATCTGTACTGCATCTGTATTTACTACTGTATTCATGCGCGGGGTATCGAGAGTCAGTCTGCCGTAAGGCCTCGAGGGTGTAACCCGTGTCGTTTGTCACCGCGTCGTTATCACTTCCGTCGTGTGGTCACAGTTCTAACCTAACCTAACCTACAGTTCTGGTAGCAGTTCGTTTTTCGTTCGTCGTTTGTAACCACTGACCAGCTGACATTGAGATTATACTATCGGGTGAACCGTCACAAAAAAAGAAAAAGAAAAATTTGGATAAAGACGGCAAAATTAATCTAATTCTGAAACACAAGTCTCAAGTACTCTGAAATGAAATGCCCATTGCAAAAAAAAAAAAATTGTAAGTTACAAATATTTCGTATCAAGTAAATGATTATATTTAAATAATGCATTTGCAATTATAGATTTCCCAAAAAAAAAAATTTTTGTCTATAGATTTTTTTCATAACAAATCATTTGACTAAATCTTGTTGTCTAAAGATTGTGTGCTCTAATAAATCATTTGATTAAAAACCAAATGCCTTAATGTCATTTTGCTTGGTAATATTCTGCCGAGTAAAAATTTTACCAAATGAAAATTTGCATACTAAAATCATTCCAAATATTGCATTGGTATAAAAAAGGTAGGTAAATTTTTTTGAACATTTATGTATCGCTGTTCCCTTTGTTGGAGGTGCGTGCGATTTGAGTAGTACCTACAAGTTACCTCTAGTATTACTACTGAGAACATACACACAGTATTGTTACATATTATTTTCCATATCCTAAAATATCATAAATGATTAAAATAGTCAGTTTATAGTTTGTGATCTTCGAGTAACAATGATTTATTGCATTTCGGGATTGCTATCTGTTTTATGGTTAAATATATGTGGAATAAAGTAAGTTGTTTTAGAGGAAAGGTAGTTCTTACAATAGATGTATAACTGTTTATGGATTACTTATTTTGACAAGAATAAACGCATTGCCTATGGAAAATAGTCAAGTAGGGAAATGGTCAAGTTCTACGTCTTTCATACAAAATATCGAGTGATGACGTAAACATAGTTAGTTATGGACAACCAATCCCTGAGTGACATCATAGTGAAGGTTACAAGATTTTATTTTTATTTACACAATAAACACGTTTTTAGGTGAAAATCATCATTCAGTGACAATTATCGGGATAGAGTCATACTCATCTATATGTCTCACTGATGGTGGCACTTGTGTTGGCTCATTCGGTTCCCTACAAAATGTTTGAGTTGGATGGCGAACGGGCATTTGGGTTGGATGCCATCGGTTGAGACCGGCCATCTTTTTACTTGCTTCCTCTTTACGGGCTTGTTTTTAATCTTACATTTGGAATAGTTTCTTATTTTTATTTACATTGCTTTCACACATATAATGTACCTATGATTTTGTAATATCTTGATTACAAAGTGTCCTTGGAGTTTCTTGTTTGTTCTTCTCCATAGATATCTACGTTTTGGAATGGGCAACTAGCTTCAACTTTTTGTTGAATTGTCTGCCTTTTTGACAGTTCAAAGGTGCATGTAAATGGTTTAATATAAACGAGTAGTCGAAATTTGACCATAATTCATTTAAAATTTAATCATTAATAATCAAAAATATTAGCTTTCTGCACTCCTTCTGTATATAAACTTTAACTGCGCCACATTTCATAGTCCTCCATCCGCCTAATTTTCGTAAAAAGGGGTTTTTGCTACGCTTGCTAAAGTTTACGCTACTCGTATCAAAGTATCGATAAATGCTTTGAGATTGAGTTTAGTGATTTGAACTTATAAAATTATATGATGTCATAGTGCCGTGCAATTATGAACAGATTAGCCAGTCACCAATATTGATAGCAGGGCTACTAAGCCATGCTACTGGCCACTAGTTCAGTGTGCTTTAGACGTGGGTATGTATTGTGAACACCGTTAGTTTATAATTTATCTCGCGAGATTATAAACTGTTGATAAATTGTGAACTGTACCATACTGCTTACAATATACGTATTACTTTCGATAGTTTATATTCTATCCATGTCAAACCGTCAAATTGTAAACGAACCTGCACTTACCTACAGGGTTCACAATCTGTCTGATTTCATCACTAGTTAAATTGTGAACCATGCCTGATTTGCCGATCGTGACGGTAGCCGAATTGGTTGCAGTAACTGCAACCAATTCGAAAATTCGGCCATGGCAGCCCGACCGAATACATAGGTTAGGTTAGGTTAGAACTGCGATCAACCGCAGTAGCGGCCGGCGAGCGTTACTTCCAAGTTAGTGGCAGTTACTTGGCTATTTAGTTATAGCGCAAGGTACTATCCGTCGCATGCAAGTTTGATACCAGTTCACAATTCGTCGGTTTGCCACGGACAGATTATAAACTATCGAAAAATAGTGCGTTAAATTGTAAATGGTTTTTGCAGTTCACAATGTTTCGATACTTTGTTATCTGGCGAGATAGATTATAAACTGGATGTTAATAATTTTACGGTGACATAAATATGGTTTGTGCGAAAAGTCTTTCACGACAGTCTAAACTAAACCTGTTTAGGTTAAATTCTTAAGCAATCGCTCACTACAAAGAAATGGGAAAACATTTATCAGTATTATGAAGGTTTAAATGTTATATCTCAACACTTTTTTCAAGAATTATTCATTGAATAACAATAAAAATTGTAACTGAAATCAAGGTTTTTCAAATTAACGTGAACACTTCTCAAATGATAAAAAAATTTCAAGAAAGAACAAACATATACCTACAAATAATCAAATCAAAGCACTCACATTCTAAGAGGCACATCGAATTGGAATGAACAGGCACGTTTTCTGACCCATTTGTTTTCATTTTCATCAAATACTTTGGTAGCAGACCGTACTTAAGTATCGTCACCGATGAAACCTCTTCCAACCTCTTTTTTATAAAATTAAAAGGATTTCAGTATAATGGACTCGGGCTGCCACATTACCACACTTGACCAATATTGGCAGTAGCTAGTAACTGCGTACGAGTACATGATTATGGATATGGATTCCGTCGTGAAGGCAAAGGTTCAGCGGATGTACGGGACGTTGCATGTAAGTAAGGTGGCCATGTATCATGCCAACAGGGAACAAGATTCAACCCCAATTGATTAAGAACTGTTAGAACTGTGTAAATTAATTTACCATGGTAAGCGACGGAGAAGTGATTGCCTTCAGCTCTACAGGATGTGGCCTGTATTCCTGAACGTATCAAATGTTCTTATGTCTACAGAAAGTACTTCCCTTTCTGAAAGTAGTTGGAACGAAGTTGTTTAACGCAACTTGCGGTAGGAGTAAATTGTAGAAATCGTCACGGAACGAAAAAAGCGTTTTGGCTCCTCCTTTTATATAATAGAAAGTGGCAGTGAGAGAGTGAGATCGTTTGCATAGTTTTCGACGGTGCTGAAGCCAATAGGGAAGAAGTCAAAATGAAAATCAAAGATGGCGGCTGGTGATTCATAGTTTTCATCATGGGTATCGTTTTCACGGTTTCTGAGGGTCTGAAGACGATGGTGAGGTCAAAATAAAGTTTGAGTATTTTAAACATACAATAAACGACGTTTTTCTTTTGAAAATCACACCTCGAGGTTTTACCTATGAGGTTGTTGTCTGCTTAACCGACTTGCCTGTGATAATCCTATTAAATTAATATTACCAGCCAGGGATTAAAAAACTTAAAACTATAGCGACTGCCCCCTGTGGGGTGCGGTCCTCGGCTTAGGGCATCGCTGGTAGACGGTAACAAGGGACAAACTGAATCGGGCTGATTTATTATTAGAGGACGTACTTAATACTGCAGGCTGAGCGGCACGGGCTGGCTCGAGCAAAGTACGGAACGGATATTGAACGGGACGTCGCGTCGAGCCTCGGCGGCGAGGACAGAAGGACGGCCGTTTGCGACGGTGTACCCTGAGGGTGCTGGTAAGCTTACTCCTCTCCTGGAGGAGAGTTGTAGCGTCGTCGGGGATGGTAAGAGTATGCTTCGGTCGGCGAATCTTACGAATACGGGAGGGAGTGTAGGTGGTTGCCGCGATGAGGGGATTGGGATGCTTCACAGCTCAGTCAAAGAGACGGTTGGAGAGGCGTTTCATAAACTGCTGGGTAGTGGGCATTCTGAGATATAGATAGAGATTCTCGTTTCGGACATAGAAGGGGGCTCCCGTGACCTTTCTGATGAGGCTTAGCGTGTACGAAGACGACGCACGCATAAGTCATGGTATGACCGCGGTGTAGATACGCCATTTGTACCCAAGCGACAATTTGCTACGGGCGGTCAGAATGAAGTGGAGCCTACCGAGAGCGAAAACGGCGCGAGATCGAGTCGTGTTTATATGCTCCCTGAAGATAAGTTGGTGGTCAAGAATCACTCCTAAGTACTTGGCTTGCTTCTTCCAAGGGATCGGCTTACCGTACATAGTTATCGGACTGGAGTAAACGACGTTACATTCAGAGTTGAAGAAAAACCGTGAGGAAAGGAAGGAGAAAAGGAAGTTCTTTTGGGGGTCCCTCCGACCCCTAGACGGTTTTTTGTGCCTATAACAAAATGCATTGGTTGAAATTATTTTAATGATAATAACTAGTTTCGGTATACCGTTGTGATGTGATGTAATTACGGAACGTATAAAATTGAGGGAGGTCAGTAATTGCTATGGTTCGCGTAAATGTCCAATGTTAATACCAATTAGGATATTGAAGGTCGTTACTATAATTACGTAATTGCTTGTGACAACACACTCCCAGAGGACAAGTACAACGGGTCAAATGGTGCTTCATTTGCTTTTTTGCTGTTTTGTTTACACTCCTCAGTACGAGTGGTTGGTTACATTACATTTACTCTTATGTTCTGGGTCCGAGTTTGAAAGAATTGTGAACTTAATCCTACACATTCAAAGTATCATCATCATCAGCCTATGCCAGTCCACTGCTGGACATAGGCCACTTCAATTACGCGCCATTCAGCTCGATTCTCGTTTACTCTCGTCCAGCTGCTACCAGCCAACCTACAAAGATCGTCGCTTCACCTAAACTGAGGGTGTCCTAAGTACCTTACGTTTGCCGATTAAGAACTTTAGCCAGGTCGAAATAAAGTTGTAAATGCAAAAAATGGCTCAGAGCTTTGCAATTGGAGAGGCCTATGTCCAGCAGCGCACTGCTGTAGGCTGATGATGATAATGAAAGTTCTCAATAAAATTAAAACTTCTATACATATTGGGGTTTTAACCCAAAAACAGGGTCGATGGTTTAACCAAATAAAGAAAAGCCTTGTTTTGCAATGAAATCGATAGCATAATGTTTGTACCGATATTGTGTCGTATGGTCACAGGCGTCACGTGACTGCACAACAGCGGCCAGCGCTAAATTATCTGTAACATATAGACCGCACGTAATTGACCCCATCTTGCCGTGGAGTTGTAAGGAACATGCGTGTATGACCAGTCAGCAATGTGCTTATACCGCTATTTTAAGTCACACGCTACGCAATAGCAGTAATGGTCAGCCATTTACTGTTTTGATGAATTAATTTTGAATTGAATGAACTATAGAATCCGTGCGTGATCCGACTCGCAGATGGCTGGTTTTTCAATATTGCATCTAAATTAATCGGGGATGTAATAAATGAGCTTATTTAATCAATCAATCAATCAACTCAGCCTATCGCAGTCCACTGCTGGACATATGCCTCTCCCATGCTGCGCCACAACACCCTGTCCTCCGCCTTCCGCATCCAGTCTGTCCCAGCCACCTTTTTAAGGTCGTCGGTCTACCTAGCTGGAGGGCGTCCTACTCTACGCTTACCGATACGTGGTCTTCACTCCAGACTCGTCTGCTCCATCGGCCATCGGTCCTTCGACAAACATGGCCAGCCCACTGCCACTTCAACCTACTTACTCTGCAAGCTATGTCAGTAACTCCAGTTCTTTTCCGGATAACTTCGTTTTTTAGCGCTCCATAGCGCGCTGAGTGACTTTAAATTTGTGGACCAGCCCAACTGTCAGTGTCCACGTTTCGGCACCGTATGTCATCACGGGAGGACGCACTGGTTGAAGAAACATTGCGGTATTGGCGACGAGAAGACTTGACGAAGTTTTCCAAACGCTGAGGTTATTGAGTTGGGCCCAACTGGATCCTCCTGTCGGCTTCTTTCTCAAAGTTGTGTCTACCAAACGGGATGACTTGCCCTAGGTAAACATTTTCCTTCACAACTTCGAGAAGCGACAGTTCGATGCGGATTGGACTCGGCAAGACGTGCAAATTGTACATGACTTTCATCTTGTCCAAATTCATGCCGAGGCCAACTCACCGAGAGGCTCCATATACACTATGCAGCATCTGGTCTAACTGTTCCAGCGTCTCTGCCATTATAACGTTGTCGTCAGCAAAGCGAAGGTGTGATGTAGATGTACTCGCCGTTCACGTTGATACCCTGTCCAGTCCAGTCCAGCATCTTAAAGACGTCCTCCAGCGCATTGGTAAACAGTTTCGGGGATATCACATCAAATCAAATCAAATCAAAATATTTTATTTCATAAAAACCTGCAAGAGCACTTATGAAACATCAGAAGCTAGGTGCACGGTTCCAATTTGTCGCTTCCTATGGAGAGAGCCGGCAAGAAACTACAAGGTTACTCATTAAAAATAATTGACTTTTACATTGTCATCTCCCTGTCATATCCCTCTGACCAGTTTGATGGGGCTGGTTTTCTTATCCTGAATCTGGACAGTCATTGTGGCAGCGGCATACAAACACCTCAATACTTCGATGTATCGCTAGTCAATTCGACATCGCTGCAGAGATGCCAGAACTGCCCAATTTTCGATGGAGTCGAAGGCTTTCTCATAGTCCACAAATGTTGCACAGCGGCTAGTTGTACTCTTCGGTCTTCTGTACAATTTGCAGAACAGTATGTGGTCTATGGTGCTGAAGCCTTTTCGAAAACTGGCTTGTTCTGGTGGCTGGAACTCGTCAAGTCTCCTGGCGAGACGGTTCGTGCCGACCCTGGAAAACAGCTTATATACGTGGCTCAGAAGTAAGATGGGTCTATAGTTCCTCAGCAAGGTTTTGTCACCTTTTTTGAAGAACAGAACCACCTCACCTCTGCTCCGCGCTTCAGGTGTTGTAGCCTCTAGGATGACGGAGTTGAAAAGACTCGCTAGCTCTCTCAAGACTCTCCAGTCCTGAGAGAGCTAGCAAGTCTTTTCAACTTCCGCTCCCCGCCTGCTTTAAAGAGCTCTGTCGTTATTCCGTCATCATCAGGTGCCTTATTATTCTTTAGTTACTCGAGAACCGCCCTAATCTCGCACTGGTCGACATCCGGGATGTCCTCCATGTAGTAGTGCGTTAGTTCGGCTCGGTGGTCATCTTCACTATGTCCCGCTGGTTTCACCGCCCGCGTTGTTTATAAGTGCTCGTAAAAATCCTCGACTTCCTCGAGTATCTCGGACTTTGAGGTCACGATGCTGCCATCCGCAGTTCTTAGTTTCGTCTCATGGGACCTCCCTAATTGCTGAGCGAACACTTTCAATTCTCGGTTTTGCTCAATTGCGACCTTGATATCATGGGTGTTGGAGCACTGAAGGTCACGTCACGTCAGCTTTCTAATTTTTAGGTTTAAGGTCCTCTTATCTGACGACGACGGCTGCGTGATGGCAACTCTTGTCTTTCTCTCATTAGTCCGAGAGTCTCTGAGGAAAGTTTGGACACCTTACTTTTTCAGTGCGACGGAAAAGTGAACCAGTGCACCCGCGACGACGCAAGCACGTAGCTTCCGTAAAAGGTTTGTGCTTTCCCTCCTGAATTATTTCGAGTTGTATTCTATTGTCCTACACCCACCGCGACTGGAACTACCTATCGCCAAGCGTTTGTCAATCGTTTTATATTAAAATTGAATAATAATTTGTTTCTGGACATTTTTCCCATATTAAGCACTACAAATTACGTTACACGTTAAAATCATTGCATTACAAATATGTAATAAATTAAAGGCAATAAAAAAATATAAATTAAAGTTACAGCACATTTATAATTATAGTCAATTAGGTTAAAATTCATTCGATTACAATTAATAATAATGGTAAAACAATAATCACTTAATAAATGGTGACGAACTGGCGTGCAGGTGCATCCTCCTCTCCAACAACACCGAGTCCCACTGCTCAGACACTACGCTCAGGATACTGTTAATGCTGTGTTGGAAGTGACTTAGTAGCGAGGCCCTCTGCTTCCTAATAAAAGCACAAAAGTCATCGGTTTGCGCCTGCATGAACATTCGTAGAAGTGCTGCAAAACCGCGGCAGCCCTAGTTTTGTTCCGCATCGCATAATTTAGTCCACTAAATTAGCCCTTCGCGCCACCATTTCTTTGGTTATTTAATTTTAACTTTTTATTATTAACGAATGCAGCTAACAAGTTAACTAGACAGAAACATCGTCCGATCCACGCAGTATGTCAAGTGATCCCTCTGTAAGCTAAGAGTAACGTGATAGAGTGCGTGTCGTCCCTCCGTCCTCTCATCTGTTACAGTGACCGTGATCCGCCATGATAGGATCAGCCAGGTTGACTTACGGATTGTTTACAAGACGTCAGTACGGTCAACTTCACGTAACGCGTCAAAAGTAACTTTTTAAACTACGAAAACAATTCTTACTGTTACGAAATTAAAGCGCTGCACACAGAGATTTTTGCCATGAACGTGCGGTTGATTGTACCTTTTTGAAAGTTAAGGCCTTAATAATATTCACAAAAGAAAATCAAAAGTTATTCATTCAAACTAGGCTGACAGTCAGCACTTTTTGAACGTTAAAAAGAATATTTAAATATGAGGCAAGATAACATTTTGAAAGAGTTTTTAAACAAATGGGTTTGCATTTACTTTCCCAATAGCGGCTGAGTACCTATTCAGATTTTAATATTCTCAAAGACCTATGTGAGAGAAATTGATGAATATTCATTTGAATTTTAAAGTTTAGCACCCCACACGGCACTCGTATATACATATATAGTATACACACACAGCTCAGAAATCTGCAATCAATTTTCGGTTTTAACCGTCATTTTTCAGGATTGCAGAATTCGATTCCTAACCACGAAACCACTAAAAATTAAATTGTTTTGCAGTTTGCATCATGCAATCCTTATTTTAGCTGTAGTGTTTTGTATTAAATTCAGTATACATACATACATACATAAGATCACGCCTTCTTAGCGTTTGGGGTAGGCAGAAACTACAGCACATCTGTTACGATCCTTACATACTCCATTAGCCTCGTTTACGTTCATACATCTTATACACGCATGCCGGTTGCCGGTACTACGCACCCGACCTTTCTGAAGAATATCACCAATAAGGTTCAATCCTACTAATATTATAAATGTGAAAGTTTGGATGTTTGTCACTCAATCACGCAAAAACAGCTGAACGGATCTGGATAAAAGTTGGCACATAGATAGTTTATAACTTGAACTAACATATTTATCTCAGTAGCACGTACCCGTAGAAAAAATTTCAACCTAGACGCGGGCGAAGCCGCTGGCAAAAGTTAGTTTAATATAACTCATAGAAAAGCTTTTAGTTGAAACGCGCGCATTCGCGCTATCGCGGTGCTTAGTGGTACATTTAACAGCATTTAGCACACACATGCTGCCGCGCTGCGAGCTCCAATCAATCATGAATATGGCGCTTAGCTTTCAAATAGTGCGGCCGCTCACGAACTTTAATGCCTAGGTTAAGGGTATGTTAACAGAATACTCATATGAATGTTGAATCGAATATCGTGGATCGTCTCGTTGTTGAGAGTTCTTAAAGGTATATAAACTGTAAAGAAGCTTGGAAGTGTGTTATTTTAAACGGACAAAAAGACTAGACAGCAAACAAAAAGTAGTTCCATCTCTTGACAAGCCCGCGTAATTTCTTGAAACGACACCCACGGGGCTAATTTTTTCAGGAAAGCACAGGCGGTGTTAATTTTCAGTCCAAGCTCATAATTATTATGGCCTTCCTTAAATATTGTAATAAATAAAAAATATTGCCATGAAAACAATTTATACAATAATGTGTGACCAGGATCAGCCATGATCAATCTCTATGCATAATATTTGACAGACGGTTATCAGCGTTGCGTGTGCGGGCAATAACATGCTTCATTCATCATATTCAATTGCTGCGTTAATCAATGGCGGCGACTCATTTAAAAGCCATCATAACGTTCTTAGTACTACTTGTGTGTATGGAAAGTATCGCCATTTTCAAAGCTTCGTGAAGTTACGACCGTTTTTGCAGCAGCACGGTTGTTTTTCTCTCATCTCGTGCTCGAGCTGTTTACACAGTAAACCATAAACACCGCGGTGAAGGTCAACCAGGATAGCAAGGGTGCTGACTGACCAAAGTGTACAACCCTGTTACAATATAAACCAGTTATTTAAGTATAAAATCATAAGAAGACTGTTGTGAGGTTTCTATTGGAAGCTTTACTGCTAATTCTGATTAACTCGATTCATCCATAACAACAATCTGGAAAAAAAAACCTGGAAGAAAATAATCCCACTTTCTGTAATTATAAAGAGATAGCCACGAGAACGAACCTAATGACGCAAGCCGCACCTCTAGTCCATCGCAACAGTCGCAACTTGCTAATAGTTTTACCGCCACACTGCATCGCTCGGCTCCACTCGGGCGCGCTCGGAGCTACTCGGAAGTCAATGACAATTGTTTACTTCTTTTGTGGTGCTCAAGCGAGCAATCAGTCGCTGCTCGCAACAATTAGGTCAGCCGCAAACTGTGACTGCGAGAGCTAATACTTTGTGAATGCACTAGAAAATGAGTAGTACGGAGAGCGTACTATTGGACGTTGTAGGAACTTGGGTTCTTTTGATTTATGCGTACTCAAACTCTTAGGATTTTTTAAATACCAATATTTACAAGAAAGCTGGAGGTACAGTCGAGTCTTTTATGTCTTCGTCTGTTTTCTTTCCGTTTATCAAGGCAGGACATGTCACCTTTTAAAGCTACGGCACTGAGCAGATCATTGCATAGAAAACTGCATTTAATTACTTGATAACATAAAGAAACATTGACATTAAGATGGAATATACAATGCTTAGCAGATTCCATCATGAAATGAGCAGACAAAAGTAGCCCTTATTATGACAAACATATTTTGGCTATGACAGTACTTCAACTTTTAGGACTTTTTTTAATACATAAAAATTATTTAGGTGCAGCTATATCCTCGAAGGCCGATAGTAAGTTGACAGAATAAATAAAGCCCATATAATTATGAGACAGCAAATAACAAAATAAACAAAACCAGGGATTTTTTTCGTCGCTATGAAATCAATTACCAGTACATAGGCCAGTATATACTACACTACTCTCCTAATAATAATCCCTTTAATAAACTCTCCCTCTTTTCAGCCTCTGATTAGTTAAATACGACTCGTTACTTCAGAATCGTTTCGACTCCACACAGCCATGAAATACGAGTTTCAAACTTATCAATAGGTATCTAATAACACTTTGGACACTTAAATACTGGAACGAAATTAGAATTTTATTTGCATAAATAAGGCACGGAAAGTTCTTAAGATATTACTCGATCACTTATTATGCCATTAATGTCGATGTTATTTGAAAACTATTTGCGTAGTCATATATCGTAGCTGCTACGAGGCGTCTACGGCGTAGCAACAATCCGTAGCGGAAAATAAAATAATGGTTACCTATCTTTACCCGACCGTGGCGAAATCAAAAAGGAGAGTTATATTTTTAACATAATAAATTCAAGGTAATAATATTTAAAGAGGCAACAAAGAAGTCTTCAAACTCAAGATTTTAACTTGCTAAAGAATCTTGGAAATAGATTTTCACTGAAAATGAAAAACACATAACACCGGATCCTCATCCCACCCCGGTAGGTCGTAAACAAATCCCAGTCGCTCATGCTAGAACATTATCATTCAGTCCCACATGTCACTATAAACAGTATCAACATCTTCCTGAATCCCGACAATCCCGGGACGATGTTGATACTGTTTGCGTCGTGAACACTGTTTACTGACGTCACTTATTGCGTCACCGGGATCAACATGTACCGTGTGTTTATAGAGCGAGGCTGTTATCTTAAGCCAATACCAAGGATGGGAGGCCATATATGTAAATGAAAATATAAACTAAACCGTATAGTTTCGTAAATTCTCTGTAAGTCCGTCAGTATTCCAACGCGATAAGATGCTCTAACCAACGCTTAAATAACAGCTTCAATTATCTTTGGTTGATAAATTGAGGAAATAAAGTTGAAACAAATCTAAAGGTTTGAGTTTTAAGGTTAAACCCGTTACATTTCTATTAATATTATACATGTGAAAGTTTATTGTATATTTAGATGTTTGGATATTTAGATGTTTGGACAATTAGATATTAAAATGTTTGGATGTTTGTTCCTCAATCACGCAAAAACGGCCGAACGGATTTAGATAGAATTTGAAACACTGATAGTTTATAACCTAGATTAACATATAGGATACTTTTTATCCCATCATTAGGTTCCCGTGGGATACATTTCCGACCTCCACGCGGGTGAAGAAGCTGGCAAAAGCTAGACTGACATAAACAGAAAACTAAGCCAATTATTAGGGCTATTTGGGGATTATTACCAATGTACGACTGATATCGCAAAATTAGTTGCACACGATCTTTTAAATTGAAAAAAAAATCTTCAACGCAACCTATCGCAGTCCACTGCTGGACATAGGCCTCACCCATGCTGTGCCACAACGCTATCCTCCGCCTTCCACATCCAACCTGCTCAGCCAACTTTTTTAGATGGCTATCCTATCCAATTTCCGATCTAATTGCTATAAACTCAGCCAGCAGTATTTAATGACCTTATAATACCTTATACAGTCTTGTTGTTTCGTCAGTATCAGTACAAGTAACTCATCCCTGTGAGTTATAGCGTGGAGGCCCACAGAAGGTACGCTTATCGTCGCGATAAGCCACGGCTTCATACAAGGAAACTGGTCCCCGCGTCTCGAGGGTCACTTCTAGTAAGCCGCTGACGTTATGATGCTCGAGGTGATAATAATAACATGTATCTGTATTTGCTTCCGGGAAGGCATGGATATTTGGTATCTTGCCGTGCGTTAGCCAACAAGCTGTTTGGGAAACGTGGTAATGAATGAAATTACAAGCATCTGTTTATTTATTTGCTATTGACCCGCCCCTGATTCGTGCAACTTGACAAACCATTGAGATCCTTTATTTTATGTCAAAATCAAAATCAAAATATTTTATTTCACATAAACCTGCAATTTATGAAACGTCGGAAGCTAGGTGCACGGTTCCAATTTGTCGCTTCCTATGGAGAAGAGCCGGCAAGAAACTCCACGGTTAATCTTTTAAAAATAATTGGCTTTTATAATGTTTTCAAATTACAGTGATATTAGGTGTGGGAGGACAGTGTAGGCCTGTCAATAAGTACCAGGCACTTAGAGAAATGAAAATAAAGAATAGAAAATCGTCTATAAATCTACAGATTTTAAATTATCGCCATCTAAACTAATGCGACAAAATTAATTATCGTTTTTAACGGTACTCTTGGAAGTTAAACGTGCAGATAAAGATTTTCAACATATAATTATCGACACAAGTACTTATACATGTGTATAAGACGGTATATTATGTTTCCTGTTGGACTTATCCTAGCTATGTTAATTAGTTTCGTGTCTTTGTCCGTCCGAGTCTATACAATACACATCGCAATGGCTGCCTAGTTCGCCTCTTCAATGACATTTCGTTATCCAGTACTTTCAACTAATTGGGAACGAAATGAATACATATATTACACAGCGGTTACACAACTATCGGTCCTAAGAGAGCTATTTATACAGCAATGAGGAAAATTCAGCGTTTTGTTCATGAGAACGCTACCTATTTATAGACAAGTGGGAGTTGTAGGACTTCGGAGCTTATGCATTGAATACAGAACGTAAAAGTTTGTAGAAGTTATTTGTTAGATAGAATACATTTTGGGGTACTAATAATACAAAAATATTGGCTTTGTGAATAACCCTCTAATGACGGACAATACCTTAAATCAAACTCTTCAAAAAGGCAGTCCATACATCCATTTACTCCGTAATCAATCACTGGCCTTCTGCCTCTATCACATAAGTATTCTTCACATTTATCTTATTTTCATGAAAGCTTTGCTAAAGTAAATATATCAAATGCGACGTTTAGTTACTTTATTTTAACAGCAGATGCCAACTACATTTTTGTAGGACTGAGGTTACATATTGTTTTATAATAGTTCAAGTAAAGCTAGAAGACGCAGCCAGTATGGTTCAGCCTGAAATTAACTCAATGTATAGGGTTACAGCGGACACCGACTAATTATACAGATAATATTGTGACATATTACCCACCAATACGATACCCGGACAAGCAATATGCAGTGAATTAACGCAACGGAATTAACATAAATTAAAGCTTCACTGGGAGATCGAATGATAAACCAATCATTATTAAAATTCGTTGTTTTCTCTCTCTCTCACCAACGCTAAGCTAGTACACCGTTGTTAATAATCGCTGAGTAAAATTACAATCAGTGTAACATTAAAAATTTTATGCCAAACATAACATTACGCTTGTTTCCCCAAAGGGTTAGACAGAGCCACGCGCATTTGCCAGTTGTGTTTGAGTTCCATGTGATAGGGGCGAGCTTATTGCCATCACCCGGACACACATCCAGACTCCGGGCTGCTCCTGAGAAATCCCTAATGGAAAAACCCAATAACTCTTTGCCCGACCTGGGAATCGATGTCAGGACTTCATACACAACAGCGGCGGTGGCTACCACTACCTCAACGAGGCAGTCAACACTTGCCACTCTTCGTTAATTTACTCCGCATTCATTAATATAGGAGGTTATGGCAGTAGCTCGAGACTCAGTAAACTTGCCTACTACAAAAAATGTACTTGAAAAAGTGTGTATTCTTGTCGTAAAATTAATTCGGAATGTCTAATGTGTGGCACTAATTTAGCTACAAAAATATGCAACCTACTTTAAAGCGTAACAACCAAAGACCTTTTCAATAACTCTATCTGTGCATATAAAACCCTTGGCGTAACTTGACTTGGCTTTGGCTAACTCAATAAATGAACTCCTTTTTGTAAGTTTTGCCTTCTTCAAGTTTGCAATAGAAAGTTAGTGATAAACTTGTCGTTCAATGTTTATGTATGCGTAAGTAACAAAATGTCTTCCACTGCGGTTACACCGTGAAATTGCCATCACAGCACCCGTACATCGCGGGACGGGAAATGAAATCATTTTGGTGGAAGTCAACTGTTCCTGGCGAGGACCGGCTGACAGGAAATTGTGCTGTGACAACCAACTTGTGGTTTGTGTAATATTTGTATTTCGTCTTCTGAAATATACTTGAACTTGTCTGAATTTTGACACCGTCAATGTACGCTGTACCATTGTAACAATTGTTTACACTGGTATTATGTTAAAGATGACATGTAAGATAAATTAATACAGTAGCGTAACAATCACTTACAGGTAAAATCCACGTGCATATAAAGAAAGTTGTACAAAATAAACTAAACTAAAGTAATTTAACTAGGTTAAAAAAAAATGATTAATACTTAACAATTTGGAAAACATCATACACCACTTAGGACTAACTTTTATTAGTATATTGATGATGTATTTATTAGTATCTGTTTATGTTACTGTATCTCTTTGTTATTGATTTATTGTGATGTTATGTCACACGTATTTGCGTCTACATAATGTTTAGCTTTTCGAAATATAGGTAGTATAATATTCTACAATAGTAAACAATAATAAAATATTCAGTTAAACGCTTTATCACCCATCGGCAGCTAGGATCGTTATTATTTGTGCCGCCATATTTGTATGGGAATGTCAACACATAGAATATTAAATACATTGTTTGATTTATTTTATAACCTTGACGAAACTGTAGTGAAAGCTGAGAAAGTGGTAAAAATAGGAGCGACTGTTACATCGTAAATATTTGACGGAAGTTTGTATACGGATTTTTTTTAATGTAATCCTGGGCAACAGAGCTTGCTGACTGGCTTAATCATCTTTTTCCACGCCATCTTACATAACTTGTAGAAACACAAACTTCAAAAAAAAGCAGACAAATGTCACCCGGGACCAACGGCTTTATGTGTTTTCCGAGGCACGGAGAGGTCTGGGCCTGGAGTGTACGTCTAAACGCCGACATACACTACGCCGACAGAATGAACACCGACAAGACTTTACTTCGGCAAGTCTCTTCGTCGACAGGACACTTCATTACCTACCTGATGAGCCCTGTCGGCGAAGAGTCGTGTCAGCGAAGTGTCCTGTCAGCGAATAATCTCGTCAAAGTAGTCTTGTCGGAGTTCAGTCTGTCGGCGTAGTGTCTGTCGGCGTTTAGTCGTACACTGCTGTCTGCTTAGCTTTTACTAAGCAACCATTATAACCGACAACAGTGATTGAAAAGCTCACGACAGTGCCGTTTTATGCGTTGTCATTATTAACCCCATCGTCAGATTTGATTGATTTTAAAATCGATAGGTTAACCTTTACATTGACGCGTCAACATGTCTCAACAACTACGACCTCACTTAACCTTAGTTCACATCGCTCACTCGACACCTCACATTATCTACAGTATTCCTGCTCGAGCGGTATCCAATACCGCCACGTTTCAAGATCAAAGCACTTCAATGTATGAAGGAATTAATCTTGACTTGTGCAAACTTGGATCAACTTGTTAGAAAGTCTTTGATATTGGGGTCCGTATGACGGTGCTGTGTTGTTAGTTTTTATTAAGGAAACGTTCATCTAGTAAAAGTAAGATAGTTGAGGAATGTGATTGGAGTGTTTAGGTGCGGCAATTGCTTTGATGTATATAATGTGAACCTTCATGTAAATGGGCACGCCACGATTGCGGCGGTAAGTCCTCTCTTTGAGGAGTGGCTTGAGAGGCGGCATGGCGTCCTCATCTTCCGCCTGACATAGGTCCTCACCGGACACAGCTGTTTCGGGAGGTTCCTGTTTCGCATAAGGCGTGAGGAAACGCCCGGTTGTTTCCATTGCGAAGATCGCCCTGAGGACACGGTGGAGCATACAGTGGAGGTCTGCCCGGCTTGGGCGGAGCACCACCGTGTCCTCGTGGATCGGCGGCGGCGATTTCTCGCGTCCGGTCCTGGTCCAGGCCATGGTACGGAGTGAGAGTGCATGGGTAGCCGTCACCTCCTTCTGCGAAGCAGTAATGCTCGCGAAGAGGGAGGAGGCGCACGTGAGGGAGAGGCAGTACATCCGCCCTCACGGCCTTAGTCGTCGTAGGAGACGCCCTGGGCGTCGGGAATGCCAGGCTGATTCCCGGACACCGTAGGAGCGGGCTTGCGGATGGCGAGTAATGGGTAGCTCACTGTCCGGTAAGGACCAAGTCCGGTCGACGGCGCGTTGTGTTCCACGCGCGCCTCAAAGAGATGTCAGCACCACCTGGTGGGGTCCGCAAGGGCCGATGCCTCTCAGGGGTGCGGGTTGTTCGAAAGAGATACCGTGGCCCCTGGCACACAGGCAACTGATGGAACACGTGTGGGTTTTAGTCAGTAAAAGTCTGACACGCCCTCCTGCTCCACCCGGAGCGGGAGAAGTTATTTGTTGATTTCCCACCCAAAAAAAAAACCTTCTTGTAAAGACAACACCTACGAGTTCAATTTTAAAATCCGGAAAACCCATTGTGACTACGGATTATAAGTGTACTCTATGAAACAATGAATAGCACGAACATTATAATGAAAGAAAATAACGTATCATAACATCACGCCTTGTATCCCCGAAAGGCTGGGCAGAGGTGTATCTATGTATAGTACACCTACATTTCGCCAGTTATATTTAATATTTATGTGAAAAAAATGTCGTAAGTAAATCCGTATTGTATGAATTATCCCTGACCAGCCACCTACTGTAGTGGCGTAGGTCTTTGACATAGTAATATGACTAGCTTACAAGTTAAATGAATGGCTTAGGAGTCACGTTGTGATATTATGAGTGGTTTATAACAAATTGGCAAACCATTCCCTTCCGATGATGATGTTTATGCTAGCATACCCCAGTATAATACGACATCAACCGAGTGGTCGAGTGGAGCATTGGCAACAAACTTCAGTTTAATGTAGCCAAATGCTCGGTGATGTCTTTCACTCGCGCCCGGGTTCCTTTGTATTATCAATACTAGGCGAGGATGAGTCGATGCAACGAATCTCTAAGGTACTAGACTTAAGGGTAATCTTCACTCAGGAACTAACCTTCCGGGAGCATATCAACAAGATATGTAAGAAGGCATACCGAAACCTGGGTTTCGCGCTCAGGCAGGCCTAGGGAGTTACCAACATCACGGCACTCAAGGTGTTGTATGACGCGATAGTCTGGAGTCGCCTTGAACATAGTGCAGTCATATGGGCTCCTCGTGAGGCGAAATATAGTGTCATGTTGGAACGTGTTCAAAATAAGCTCACTAGACATCTGTATTACAAGCTGTATGGAGTACATCTATTTTACCAATTGATGTACATTAAGGAGTCATACGTGCACTTGCATACTAAGGGTTATATTGCTACAAACTCCCGGTCCATGCCATACCTACAGCTGTGTGTATTAGTGATGTATTAACCACAGAACGCACACCTCAGAACTCACACTGGCGTCGAATGGAACAAAAAACATACCGTTGCACAGAGTACGTAATTACGTATGACCTTGATCGCTTCATACCATTGTTAAAATTCACATTCTCGCATCCAGTTCCAATAGCTCGTAACGTATCGTCTTGGACTAAGAAACTCATAGGTCTGGGTTCACATCTCGCGATGAGACTTTTATTTTTCTTTTCAACAATAATCTTCATTGGTTCATTTATTATTCGATAAAGTAATAAACGAGAATAATAATGTAATATTTTTATACTAATATTGTTATATAAATAAAGGATTAAGAACAAGATGTTTAATAAGTGATTACAAAATATTTATTCGTTACAATTTTATGAAGAAAAAATATAACTAATAATAACTTCTTGTAAAACAGTTTATTTTCTCATAAAGAACAATTCATTGAAGTAAAGTAGCTAATTGGTGAACTATGAAAATCAGGCTTAAAATATTGTATCTCAGTAATACAATAATATGGTGCTGGAATTACCACTGTGTGTGGGTACTTTAAAGAAACCACAATAATCTACGCAAATCTACCCACTTAGATATAACAAGTGCAGACAATACAATTATATGACTCAGTAATACTATTTGTTTTGTACTGCGATTGAGTTAGTTCTATCTCAAACCTCAAAGTTAAACAAATCGTATTTAATAGGACTTATTGAGGTTATAATTTAAGTATTCATTTTCATTACGAAAAGAAGATTGAAACTAAACCTCAAAATAATCCATATTATGGATATGACACAATATTATTTGAATATTACTAAAATCAATAAATATTTGTAATTTATCATTTAATGTTAATGTTTTTTCCGTTAAATATGGTTTTTGAGCTGGTTTTTGATTATGCAAACTTTCTGAATGGAGTGCACGGCGCACGGTTCGTAAAGACGTATTGGATAATTCGGCAAAATGTCTTGTAGTTATGAAACCACTTGTTTCATATTCACTGAACATGTGCTGTCATTGTGCCTCTTTCATAAGCTGGGGTCTTCCACTTTGCTTTCGACGTGCAAGTTTGACCCTCTTCCTCATAATATCTTTTCACCCAACAACTCACAGTATTTCACTAAAACAAAAAAGGGGTACTGTTAGGCTACTAAGCAAAATAAATACTAATATGTAATATTATTTAGAAACAAAATAATTTAAAATTAAATTTTACATTAATATTAAGTATAATGTTATTTTCATAGTTCAATAATCTAGGAAATAAATTTGCTTTGAAATTTTATATTTTTCTTCCATTTAAACCTTAAGACATTTATAAAACGTTTCAAAAAATAACTACAAGGATCAGCAGTTATACTTTAATAAGATAAATGTTTAATAAAATAATTAAATCATAATACTCACACTCAGTCCGGTTTCATCAGATATTTGTGATATAATTATTAAGTCCGCTTTTATGCAGCGCAATAATATTCGCTTTCATTTCTATATTTAAATTTGCTTACATTTTCTAGCTATTATAAAGGTGCCGCTGCTGTACATGTGTGCTGTACGTTCCCACCGATACTCACTACAACTTTGGAACTATATCAGTCATGTAGCGTACTTAATGTAAAGCAGCAATACATTTTACGTATAGTCCTTCTCCAACACCGTCGCACACCTTTAAAAAAAATCTCCAAACGCCGCAAAGACCTAATCTGCACAATCCCGCCTACACGCACAGCGTTTATAAAAAAAGTTTTCTGTCTACCTTGCCCCATCACTTTACAATAAAATGAATGCAAAAATTCCGATTTACGGCTTAACTAAAAATAATTGCAAAAAGACTGTTCGCTCCTTCTTTCTAAACCTTAACTACGACGAAACCGAAGAATTTCTAAAGAAGTGATCACTCAAACACACACATGCATCACACAATTCATACATTAGCGAAACACTCACCACATTATTACATGTTATTTCCTTTATTACACTAAATAGACATATAAATTACATTTTTAAATATTAGTATAAAAATATAGAAACATTTAAAAATATAAAAAATAGTAGCCCACCGGTATCGGGAACAGGGTCCAAGCTACCAGCGGTCAGGGCTCCAGAGAGAGGAACCTCCTAACAATGCGAGCCCTGTCAAGAAGTACCGCTTTCTGAATCAGGCCCTTGACCCAGCTGCCCAACGAGAGCCTCTTTAGGTGTTGGTCGAGGCTCTTGGCTATCAAGCCATTGGCTGTAACGACTATCGGTACAATGATCGCTGAGTCCACATCCCACATGTCGAGAACCTTGCGAGTCAAGTCAAGATACTTGATTTGTTTATCTTTCTCGGCTTTCACGAGGTTCTCGTCATGCGGGACCGTTATATCAACGATCATTGCACGCCGCTCTAGTCAATCCACCACCACTATATCAGGCTTATTGGCCACAATAGTCCTGTCAGTGATGATGGATCGATCCCAGTACAGTGTGACATGTCCATTTTCGAGAACTGGGTCGGGACATACCTGTAGTACGGCACTTCTGATTCCACAAGGCTGTATTTCAGAGCAAGTTGCTGGTGGATAATCCTGGCTACAAGGTTGTGTCTATGCAAGTACTCCTCGTTAGCTAGACGAGAACACCCGGAGATAATATGTCTGATTGATTCACCCGGACGGTGGCATGCCCGACAGATGTCAACCGTGCCGTCTTTCACAATAAATCTCCGGTAGTTGTTCGTCATAATAACTTCGTCCATAATTGCACAGACAAAACCTTCGGTTTCTCCAAAGAGGTCACCGAAACGCAGCCACGCTACAGACGCTAGAAGGTCTACATCGGGTCCATGTAGGGCCCGGAAATAGCGTCCTTGAAGCTCCTTACTCTGCCATACTTCCATGCGATCGTTAGTGTCAAGCACTACAGGCTTGCGCCAGTTCTCTTTAGCCAAGGAGAGCGGGGTGAGGCCCTTGTCAACCACGACCACATCTCGATGCGTCCTCACGTCGGCTCCCAGAAAATATTCCCTGAGACTGCATATCTCGTGATTGTGCAGGGTCTTAGCGTTTAAGAACCCTCGACCTCCACACTTTCGCGGGATATACAGTCTCATTACCGATGACCGTGGGTGATCCATTCGATATGCAGTCAGCAGCGTAAAGACCCTCCTGTCCAGGGCGTCGAGTTCGGTCTGAGTCCATTTATTTTATTATTATTTCAAAATAAACTAGAACACCGTTAATAGACTAAACACACGTCACTAGCACACAATATCAACCAACACCGTTCTATTTAGTCGCGGTGAATGAGTCGTAAGTTAACTGCACCTTAATATCATTTAAATTTATTTAGGTTTCTGTGGGTACAATCATAAAGTTTTACGAGTTTAGTGAACAAGATGAATAGAACAAGAAATTATAGTCAAAAGCGATTTTTAAAACAATAAAAAAACGATCACCGCGCGTGGGATTTGAACCCGCGACTCGCTACGCACAAACGCGCTAACCTAAGGACGGTAACCGCTAAGCTATCATGCCATTTACTTTAACGGATGAATTTATGAAATACGATCATTTGTAAACGCATGGGAGTGTGTGTGTCTATAGTATAGAAATTACTTATTATAAGAAGGTCGTAAGTTAAACCGAAGTGTCAATCTATTTCTTTTTGAGATTGGTAATCCACTTCTGACCGCTACTGTACCCTACACTATTTTAACTGGGTATGGTAGAGTACAACGCATTAAAAGTCCGACGGTACTTTGCAATCGCAGCGTATGTAGTGAAGCTACTGCGTGGCGGGGCGCATAACCCGGGAGTGCTGCGGCACCTGGAACTTTGCGTGCCTGACCGGGACGCGTGGAGGCGGCGACACCCGGGCCTGCTTGCTGTGCCTGCAGCCAGAACCAACCTACTGGAGAGGACTGATGAGAGGGTTTGATGTATTGTGGTGTAACTTAGTGAATTCGCAAAAGTTGCATTATATAATATTATGTTATTTAGATGTAGGTCAAGATTTAGGAAATAGTATGTATTTTTATAGGATGTAGATTAAGGATTTAGCATGTAAGGCTACTCTATCACATTGGATCGCAGATCTGTAATGGTAGTTGTTGGTAAGATTTGCGTAAATAAATAAATAACTCTCTGGAGTATCACACACGTCACACAATCACCATTACCTATATTTGTCTAATCTGGCAACCTCCCAAAATATTGTCAATACGATATCTCAAAACAAATCGCTGCAAATTGTTTGTGAAATTGGCGTGTCTGTCTGTCTGTCAGCACTTAAGACTCTTTGAGATATTAACGAGGGATTCGGGACGAAGTAAATAATGCATTATGGAGAGAAAAAGCCTTTAGTATCTACAGAATTTGGCTTAGAATTACTTTGATTTGCATCATAATCTCAGAACGAGATATGAGGTATTATGAGAACCTACTAACTACGAGCAAACAAACTCACTAAATATTTAATTTATGTTTTAATTCGCGCGGTAAGATCAGTCGTAGCATTGAAAGGGACCTACGGACCTACCTATAATTTTAAAAACTGTTTCCAGTCTAGATAAATAAATAAATCGATGTTAAATCTCATTATGCAATATTCATTTGCGTCCTATTTTTCCCATTCACACATACACACATCATCATACATACGTATATTATAAATTGAAGTCACTTTTCGTGTCCTGATCAGTATTACCGCATTGTCTTTTTAAGGGGAACCTAGTCGTGGGCTCGAACTCACTGATGGGCCTGGCTCAAAAGCACGCTATCTCACCAGGCTTCGTGTCCGACAGAGGTAGTATCAGTGATGTGCAGTTAAAAGCTAGTCTACACGCACAACATTATTGAGTGTGATGCAGGACCATTTATAGCATAACAGGCGCGTAAAAAATTAAGAATAGGCCTTCGGAAGACCGGGTTTTATGAAAAAACCAGTGCACTAATCAATTACTAATAAAGTTTATTGAATTTTTCGATATTTGAGCTTTGTCGGTACCGACTTAGTTTTTCAGATTTTACACTTCTTTTATTACTTAAACACGCCCAAAGTTAGGTTAAAATAGTAACAAAAACGAAACTCTGTTGAATCCTAACTTTTGAATAGCTTTTTATTTTAGTATTTTGTTTCCGTACAGACAATATTAATAATGAGACTAAACCATACCATGTTTAATTTTTGATGTAGGTACATTGTCGAACAGTGGAGTAATACACTCCCGAAGTTTTATTGAAAAAATGTAGACTAGATTCACCTTAAGCTGCGCAACGGATCTTGATGTGTTTTTTGCCTCCTATTAGAGAGTTTGTACCGAAAGGTTTGTGTGTCTAATACAATATTAATAAACTTATACAAATAATGAAGCCATCTCAACGTTTTGTCGAGTCTTTCCCGAGTTGGTTATAATAATAATACTGTTCATATATTCTGCTTCCAATTACTTTGTCGTAACTAGTAGCATCCAGAAAAAAGCTCCGCGACATGGGTTCACAACCTGCGGGCCATGTAACTGAGAGTAATTTATTATTCTCTATAAAACTATTAGATTCTGCCGAACTGCCGCGGGGCTCGTCCGGGAGACATTATGAAAGGGAATGTATTATGTATGGAAACCTTGTTATTGGGACTCATTTGTGAGTAGGGAATATATTTAATGCTATCTATGTCTGACTCCGAACTGAATCCGCCTACCGGGAAACTTTTTCCGGAAGGAAAAGTAACCTATTATGCTATAGTCCAATTGATTGTTATATTGTAGTTTTATCTATAAATACAGGATTACTGTTTAAGATCACGTTCACACGGACGTAAAGATATCGCGGCGGGATTTTATCGCACACTGAATTCGCAATTTTTATTGCTCAGTTCAACAACGGCGTTGAACCACGTTGAACCGAGCAGTAAAAATCCAACAGAACGTATCCCAGCGCGTCGAAAAAACGCACTATTCGATTTTCAACTGTCGGCGCTAAGCAGTGACATGAAGATCCAGAGCGCGAAGTAATCCCGCAGCGATGTTTTTACGTCCGTGCGAACGTGGACTTAGTTTCGGTAATGTACTTATATCCAATTTTTTATTTTACGCATTTCATGATTTTTTTTTTTCACAATACCTACTACCACCGGACTACTAACATCCAGATGACAACCTGGGGGCCAAGTCTGCTATTTTTTAAATTGGTCATTCCAACACGATTCCATTGTCATTTTGCTAAAAGTTCGTAATCTGCTAAATTCATAATGGTCGATCATTGGTCGGTCAATGGTCTCGTAATAGAATTGTATTATAATGGCATTGTCATATTGCCATTAATAGAAAACCCGTTAGTAGAAATGATTTTCCAAAATCGACTACTAAATTTAAACATTTATTCATGTCCGATTTCATTTATATATATCTTACATATTATTTATTAGTATTACATTTTAGCAAATTACCGCCTAAGTCAGTCATTCATTTGTCATTATGTACGAGATTACCAATAAATGCCATTTCTTTCAATGGAGTGCCAGTGGCTGACCATTGGAAAGTCATAATGACGCCATTATATTAGTAGATTACCAAACTTGTAAAAATCATCAATTATGAAATCAATGATAGACCATTCTGACACTATTGTAATAGCAGACTTGAGGCCCTGGTAAATGGCAATAAGCTAACCCCCAATAAACTGAACTTTAATATTTTAATTGTAACGCCTTTATTTTCTAAATACGAACATTGTAATGCTTTTAATATCCCACTTCTGCATAGTCCTTAAATAGGTTTAAAAACTAAAACCAGACTTCTGGAAATTTACGTTTTAAAAAGTATGATTCGAGAAAATATTTATAAAAGTCGTGGATCGTGGGCCCTAACAAAACAATACATTCTCATTTGTCAAATTATGATAAGTAATTAGTTAGGAAGTTATGAGGGAATATATGAACATACATACATCCATACATACATACTGTGTCAAAATCATAGCCTTTTTGCTTCGCCGTAGTCGGATAAAACACAACCGTTAAATCAGCAGCGAAAACTGTTGCTCTTTCCCCTGTCAAACAAAGCGCCGAACAGGGGTTGTCAACCCTTGTGATTAGTATCACAGCGTCTGATCAAGTCGTCAGCTGTCAGTGCGGGTCGCAGGGAGGATGCGACATTGCTTTGTAATCATTGAGTTTGGCGTTCATTTTGAAATACGGGAATACGTCTAATTAGAAAACTGTTGGCGCCGTATACGGTCTCATTGAGATAGGTATGCAATTATAATAATTGAGTAACTACATAATCTCTCTATATTGTTAAGTTCGTAGCAGTTAACTAACATATTATATGATTTTACAAACTTTTGAATAATACTACCTAATTCAAATTACTACAAAATGTATATTGTATTTGCTAGCTATTTATAGCTTTGCTTTAATAATTGAATATTCAAAGTTCAAAGTATTGTTCAAAGTAAGAGTATAAACTTTCTTCTTAATCATTTACATTACCCCTTTGATGAAGTTCAGTTTAATAATAAAGTTAGTAAAGTGTAACGTCTTTCATTGACTTCAATGTGCCCTGGCAGCTGAGAGTATGTCATGCTCACTCAAATGTCTCGCTGGTGGTGGCGTGTCTTGGGTCATTAAGTTCCCCTCAAAATGGTTGAGCTGAATGGTGCTGATTCATACGTCATGTTCGTGAACGGGCGCCGCCACTAGGGACTGATCATCTCTTAGCTCCTACGACTCATTTTAATTTCTGAATTGTTATTTTATTTTTGTTTCAATTACGGACGTTTTAATTTGCACGTCTTTTTACATTGTTCTCACATTGATAATTTCAACATAATGGTGTAACCAACTTTTTGTAACAATATCATGTTTTTAAAAGAGGGTCCATGGAGTTTCTTGCCCGTTCTTCTCCATAGGTACCTACGCTTTGGAATGGGCAACTAGCTTCATCTTTCTAACTCAGCAACCTTGACAATTCAAACGTGCCTGTAATTGGTTTATTTGAAATAAATGCTTTGAGTTTGAAAAAAAGTGAGTACAACTCAAAGACTAGTAGCTAATAAGAATGGTTCGCTTATTACTAAGGACATTATTAAATGCGTGTGGCATTGCCAGCAAGTACGATTGGCGTGAGGGCAGTGGTATCGGACCCGACTTACGAGTTGTAGGTCGTGGGTTAATATCCAGGCAGGCGCTTTACATTGGGTAAATAATTTTCATTACAACAGCTCTCAAGGCGGTGAAAGAAAACAAAACATCGTGAGGTTTCGTCACGCCACACAGGAATGTATGTGATTTTAAAGGGTCCTAGGGCCGATGCTTGCCAGGGTTGTTCGAAAGAGATACCGCGGCCCCTGGCACACAGGCAACTGAGGGGAACACGGGTGGGTTTTAGTCAGTAATAGTCTGACATGCCCTCCTGCTCCACCCAGAGCGGGAGAAGTCATTTGATGATTTCCCAACCAAAAAAAAGGGTTTATTGTAAGACCCAGAGTGATAGTGCCTTCGTGCCAGTGCGTGCCTTTGGTTTATATATCTACCTCAGTATACATCAGTGGTACGAATATACCCCTTGAATGACTTAGATGTTTTTGGTGGATCTCATTAAAGCGCCTTCTTTCCAGTATTCACACCAAACGATCTGTTCAGTATGAAATACTATTGTGCGATAGCGTGAGCTGACACACTGCACTCTCACACATCTAGACGACAATATCTTCTTATTGTCATGTTGCATTCCCCCGCAGACTCAGTGCGCACGTTGATTATATTATTTGCAAAAAATGTTGCGCGATGAGTATATTATTTGAGAATTGTGGTTTCTTTCAGTTTCGTGTGTTATGTGTTATTGTTTTGATGTGAGACAAAGTGACTGTTTTGTGACTATGATGTTTCTTTAGATGTAGCTACTCAGTGAAAGCCTGTCAATATGTTTGTTTTAATTATGTTATTTTCAGGATATACATTCTTTTTATTTTTCTCGATAGATAGATTCATTTATTTGCCTGAAATATGGTATTTTACAGATTTTATAACACAAACACAATAGTTCTTCACATTCCACCTACTAAATTCGGCTTCGCCTGTGTGGAAGTCGGAAAATATTCCTAGGGCACGTACTACCGAAATTAAAAGTATGCTATGTGTTAATCCAGGGAGCGATTTCTATCAAATAATCAAGACTGACCAAATGTGTGTCTGCCCAGATGACTTTAATGAAAGGTTAGGCAGAGGCGTGACTATAGTACACCCAAATTTTGCCAGATATGTTTAAGTCCCAGGCAGGTAATATACGAATGTACCAGAAATTGTTCGCCTTGTCTGGGAGTCGAACTATCGCTCGAGCCCAGTCTCGTGTCCCTTGCACGCTCTTTGCACTCAACGCTCTCTTGGACGCTAAGCCTGACGGTGAAGTGTTCGCGTTCAATGGATGGAAGATCTTATCAGTATGTCTGGAGTATTGTGAGATGAATGCACTCAAAACGGTGAAGGAAAACATCGTGAGGAAACCGGCATGACCTAGAACTAAAAATTCGCAGACATAGGTCATCTACCAACCCGCACTGGTCCCGCGTGGTAGATTATGGCCCACTCCCTCTCATAGAGAGGAAGCCTGCGTCCCAGCAGTGCTAATACAGGTATTTCTGACCCTTTCAGACGATGTAGAACATGCTCATTTGATCAAATCTATCGAGATATGGCTTATCTATCTCGAAGGTAAGCAATACAAACTTTGCATGTAATTATACCATATCGGGTATCGTAGTGCCGCGGAGGGCTCACACGCAATACATATGTTAAGCAGGATACAAGCGGATAATGACATGACATAGTATATGGGGCACAGGGATCGAGTTGGCATGTCGTTAGTTGACATCCGAATAAGAAATTAGAATATTATAATACTTCCATGAGATTAACATAGAACACAATAACTTCTAGCTACTAACTTTTAAACATTTGAAAGATGCAGGGAGAGAAAGGTTCGATACAGTAGGTAAGATAGAGAGCCTGCATGAAATGAATTACCGCCTGACCAATCGTTATTCATAAGACGTGATATCAGTCTGCTAACAGACAATAATAAACTTAATACCGCAACAATAAATCTCCATGTGATCCCGAAGGCGCGGCGAGCAACAGGTCGCAGGCACATTCGCAAACACATGTTATTTACCACATCTAGACGATTCATCGTACCTAATGTCTGTTTTAAAAGTATAGATAAATGTGTAAACAAACCCTGTTCCGATTAAATTATTACGAAATACTCTAAAATTTATTAACACATTTATTACCATGTATTTAGAACGTTTCAACTTTATATCTCACCGATTTTTCTAAAAATGATTATTTTAAAAACATTACTAAATTGTAATTGAAAATCATTGGCGAAAATTCAACCCTCAAGCTTCAAATGAATTAGAATTTTGGGTTCAAATAAACAAATCAAAGCACCCAATTTAAAATTTCCACAAATTGTCGGCTGCAGCTTCGTTATCTGATCCAATTGTTTACTGTTTGATCAGGTACCTTTGGAACACTGCATATATTTACGCGTTGAAAGATATTATTCTGTAGACCAGTCGGAGATGCTTGTAATATTAAAGAACTTGCGCAATAAACTAAAGTAGAACACAGATCAAATTTTAGACCTGTGACTGCGACGCAACTAGAATTAAGATTGAAATGTTGTTGGCAAATCATTCAGATAAACTATTAAATGACTGTGTATTATACTTCGGGTCTCAACCGAAGACGATTACTTATATTACATGCAGCATTACATGAGATGGTGCTATCTTCATCACACGTTTAGATCTTAAACACTAAAAAAATAGGATAAAAGGACATATTTTTTATTACAATTTCCTGTTTCACTACCACTGGCAACACCGTACGCCCTTGAATCATTACGTGTTTTTGTGTTAACGGATTCACACGAAGTTTCACTGCGCGTATTTAAAATGGGAAAAAGAAAGCGTTCAAGGTCAAAAGATAGTGATTATGATAGTATTTTGCGAAAGGTGAAGAAATTAGAGTCTAAATTAAGAAAACGACGGCGTTTGTCTTCGTCACCGTCGGAGTCAGGGGAAAGTGATACGTTGTACAACCGATATTATGATACCCACGGATATGAACAGGATGCGAACTTACCAGGTAATTTAATATTCTTTTACATATCATCGGAATTGAAAATACATAATTATGTTTAAGTACAAGAAAAATATGGATTAAAATTTTAACGACCTACCCTCATTCACTCCGCCGGCGGTCTTTAAAATCATTAGAATTTCTAAGAAGTGTTGGCTATTTGGAATGTTTCATAGCGTAATAATGCAAAATGTACCTACATAAACTATACAACATGAAACTTGTGTCGACGAGATTGTTATCTTGTTTTGATCTTTTATTCCGTGATAATACTGGTGTTGTACTTATTCTCCACTATTAAAAATTCCTAATAGTGTTGAGGTATCTTACTCCACGAAAAATCGTGTCGAGATTAGACTCCACTGTAAGTGTTGAGGAAAACCTTATAACACGAATGTCGTGTTGAGAATACTTACTCCACGTAAACCGTGTTGAGGATATAAGTACTTACTGCACTATAAGTTGGCTCCACGTGAATCGTGTTGAGGATCTAAGCACCATACTCCACTATGTGTGTTGAGGATAACTTTGCTCCACGTAAATCGTGTTGAGGATATAGATACCTACTCCGCTATAAGTGTTGAGGCAATATACTCCATATAGATATCTATTGTGTACAGAACAAGAGGTTCTTGATGACGTCGTCTATGTCTACGATGACCCTCAACCTGGCGCAAGCGCTGGTGGCGACGACGAGCCGGTCGCGGGACCATCCACGTCATCAGCAGCGCCGGCGTCAGCTCCCGTAACCGTACCGGCGTCGGCATCGCCGGATGTCAGCGCCGAAAATGTGGACACACCACATCCAAATGACGCTATTGAATTAGACCCTGAGATTTTACAACTGCTCGGAACAGACCTAGCCAATCAGAAAAATTATGGAGATATGTTACATAAGGACATTGCCTCAAGATGGGCCTATATTTTGGCTAACGGTTTGTCCAAAGATACACAGGTGGAGTTAATGAAATTTTATTTACCACCAGAAAACTGTCCAATTATGAGAGCTCCAAAACTTAATTTAGAAATCAAGGCAGCCCTTTTGGATATAAACATTAAAAAAGACTTTTTCAGTCAAAATAAACAAAATCAGCTTGGTTGTGGTCTCGCCGCAATAGGACGTGTTTTAAATTGGGCCCTATCACCAGAAAGCTTGGTGCCACAGGATATAATAAAATCGTTGAGTGATGCCGGTAGACTCATATGCGATAGTCACTATAAAGAGTCTCAATCACGACGATATGCGGCTTTAAGCACTTTAAATAAAGATATCAAAGATACTGTCAAAAGCACAAACATAGATGAACAGCTATTTGGTTCCGACTTATCTGAGTATATTAAGTCGTCAAAAGCTATAAGTAAGACTGGTTCAGAAATAAAATTAAAAACTCAACGGCCTATATATAGGACATCGGCCGTTACACAACCTCGGGGTGCTTTAAACTCGAGGGGGGCGCTGCCACGCATAGCACCAGCGGTCGAGCCGCGGTCGACCCCCGCACCACGCAGACCGCCGAGGGACCGACGTCTAGAAGCAACCCGGGGACGCCGCCACGTCAACAGCGCGCGGTACCAGGCGAGGAGGCGCTATTAGGAACACAGGTACCTATTGCCGGCCGCTTATCAAACTTTTATGATAAATGGCGCGAGCTCACTGATGATCATACTATTTTACAATGGGTTCAGGGATATAAAATTCCTTTCAGTGAAGAACCTATACAAATAGCTGAGCCCCTTAACAATGCATGTAATTCGCAGTCACAAAGTCAAATCATTGACAAATGTATATCAGACTTGATACGTTCGCGATTTATATCAACATGTACATCTTGCCAAGGACAATTTATTTCACCAATATTTACAGTGCCCAAGTCGAACGGAACCCATAGGTTTATTTTAAATTTTAAAGAATTAAATAAATTTGTTAAGATTGAACATTTTAAGATGGAAGACTATCGTACTGCACTAAAATTGTTAAATCATAACTACTTCATGGCAACAATAGACATTAAGGATGCTTATTTTTTAGTTTCCATAAATGATGATGACCGGAAGAAGTTACGATTCAGATGGAAGTCTCAGCTATACGAATTCAATGTTCTTCCGTTCGGCCTGTGCACTGCACCATTTGTTTTCACAAAATTACTCAAACCCGTTCTAAAATACTTACGCATTTTAGGATTAATATCAGTAAACTACCTCGATGATTTCTTATGTATAAGTAGCTCGTATGACCAGTGCTTGTTAAATGTTAAAACTACAGCCGCAGTGTTAGAATCGTTAGGTTTTGTAATTAACATGATTAAAAGTGTTATGTCACCTAGTAGGGTTTGTAAGTTTTTAGGCTTCGTATTTAATACCTCAAGCATGATTATTACCTTACCGGACGAAAAGAAACACCGAATAAAAAATAAAGTTACTGAGTTGATGTCCAAAAATCAATGCACTATAAGGTATTTTGCTGAAATAATAGGACTATTGACCTCCGCATGCCCAGCAGTCAGTTACGGTTGGATGTACACAAAATTGCTTGAGCGCGAGAAACTCATAGCTTTAAATCATTCTGAAAATTACAACAAACAAATGAAAATAGAAACTTATCTTAATAAAGATCTTTCATGGTGGATCAATAACATATTATCGTCATTTTCACCTATTAGAAAAAATAATTATTATTGTCGAGAGATTTTTAGTGATGCTTCGAACACCGGCTGGGGTGCAACATGCAGTGGTCAAAGTGCGAGTGGAAAATGGTCAGAGATAGAATTGTCCTTACATATAAACACACTTGAGCTTACGGCCGCATTTTATGGCTTAAAGATTTTTACTAAAGGCTTAAAAAATCTCAATGTTTTGTTAAGGATTGATAACACCACTGCCATATGTTATATAAACCGCATGGGTGGTGTTCAGCACCCACATTTAAATGACATTGCTCGAAAGATCTGGCAGTGGTGTGAAGCAAGAAATGTATTTGTATTCGCATCATATATCAAATCTAGCGACAACGTAATAGCAGATCGAGAATCTCGGCGAATTAATATAGATACAGAGTGGGAAATCTCGGATTCTGTTTTTTTTTTTTTTTTTTTTTTTTACATATAAGTAAATTTTTTGGAAAACCGGTGTTTGACCTTTTCGCAAGCGCTCAAAACTACAAATGTAGTAGATATGCATCATGGAAGCTAGATCCGTATTCCGAAGTTATTGATGCATTTACTATTTCTTGGCGTAACATTTTCTTTTATGCTTTCCCTCCTTTCTGTTTAATTACTAAAGTCCTAGAAAAAATTATCGTAGATAAAGCAATAGGTATTTTAGTAGTGCCTTACTGGCCATCTCAACCATGGTACCCACTATGGTCCAGTCTTGTTTCATCAGAAAAGATATTCTTTGGTCCTCACGAATCACTTTTAAAATCTCCTTTCAGAGTCCGCCACCCACTTCACGCGACGCTTATCCTGGTGGCAGCAAAATTATCCGGGAGGCGCTGATCAAGCGTGGAGTACCACGAACGTCATTACATATAATGATGGCCTCATTTGCAAATACAACCTTAAGACAGTACAATAGTTCGATAAAATCTTGGTGGCTTTATTGTAAAGATAATAACTTGGACCTTTACGAGACGGATAGTGCCCAAATTATTTCATTTTTAACAAAAAAAATTGAGGAGGGTACTAGCTACAGTAGTTTAAATACACATAGGTCTGCCCTCTCAGTTATTTTAGGCTATAACGTTACCATAAATGACTGTATCAGCCACTTCCTTAAAGGTGCCTACAGACTTACTCCCCCAAAACCAAAATACAATTCAACATGGGATACAAACGTAGTACTGAAATACCTTTCCGATTTATGCCCTTACGATAATATATCGTTAGTTGATTTGTCACATAAAACTTGTACATTATTGGCTATCGCTTCTGCCCAAAGAATGCAGACCATCAGTGTTATAAAGTTAAAAAATATATCGGTACAAGAAAATGAGATTGTAATTAAAATTAGTGATTTAATCAAAACATCGAGGCCCGGGACATACCAACCACTTATCAAACTACCGTACATTCGCGAAAACCCCAGTATTTGTCCAGCGTTTGCTATTGAAACCTACATAGACAAAACTAGATCTTTGCGAAATGACTACTCTGAAGGAAATCTTTTTATCGGTGTACGCAAACCTCATAAAAAAGTAGGCGCTCAGACATTAGCACATTGGGTTAAAAAGGTTTTGCAAGACAGCGGAATAGACATTTCCATATTCGGTGCTCATAGTACTCGCTCGGCATCTACATCCGCCGCGCACAGGTCTGGGGTCAGTCTGGAGGTGGTTCGCAAGGCCGCGGGCTGGAGCAATAGCTCAAACATTTTCCTTAAGTATTATTTTAGAGATGTGGTAGGCTCGAATGACACCACTTTTGTCAATTCTATATTCGGTTCATAATGTGGAAGATTAATTGCATTTATATAATTAACAAGCTTGTTAAGGGAACGATAGATGTATATTGAACATTATATGATTTCTCAAAAAATAATTGAATTAAACCTTTCTCTATAGTTCATACACTAAACTGTTTTTTAATTTTTCTTTTTCCTCTGAAATATTGCAATGCTCTAAACATCTGCATGTAATATAAGTAATCGTCTTCGGTTGAGACCCGAAGTATAATTAAGAATCAAACGAACTTACCTGGTGAAGTTTGATTCCAATTATGCGAGGGTCTCAACCGAAGACGATTACTGCCCTATCCCCCCCAACCCAATGGCCAAAAGGCAATGTTATAACACAAAAACCTACTCTGAAATAATGATTCAAGGGCGTACGGTGTTGCCAGTGGTAGTGAAACAGGAAATTGTAATAAAAAATATGTCCTTTTATCCTATTTTTTTAGTGTTTAAGATCTAAACGTGTGATGAAGATAGCACCATCTCATGTAATGCTGCATGTAATATAAGTAATCGTCTTCGGTTGAGACCCTCGCATAATTGGAATCAAACTTCACCAGGTAAGTTCGTTTGATTCTTAATTATGCGTTACCACGACTCGATATCTTCTGTTAATTTGAAAGACTAATTATTATGTATGTGTTTTATTTCAGACTGTTAGCTTCCTCAAATGCAGACAGATTTTAATGAGTTTCCTCTCTTTTGAATATACTTTTTAAAACCATTAATTCTAAGTGATTTTCAATTAGGGACATTTATAACCGCAAAGCGCATGACAGTCCCACGGTGGGTAATTAAACACGGATTACATTTGCGCCATGATCCTGAACACACTCTTCGCATCTCACCATTTGGTTGAGACAGAATCCTTCATTCTAGCATGTGGTAACAATAAACCCTCTTGAATGTGTCCAACATTGTAAAACGTACATAAGAAATCTGTTCAACTAAGTATTTTATGACTGTCCACGGGGGGGAGGGGGGCGTCGGTTTATCGTCGCAAATAAAATGTACATACGAGTAGCATCAGCATAAACAGCCTAAAACATTCCCACTGCTGGGACGCAGACGTCCCGGTGAGAGGACGTGGGCCGTAAATGCCGCATGTCTTCGATTATTTGGTTCTAAGACATGCCATTTTTTCTCACGACGTATTCCTTCAACGTTTCGAGAGCAATAGTAATGAAATTATTAAAACAAACCAAGTCCAACCCACAACCTACGACTCGTAAGTCGCGTCAGTCACCACTGCGCCACCACTGCTCTATAATATAATTTACAATTACTTTCAATTTATTAGGTTCTCTCATGCGAAAAATCCTCTTACCACCCCCTGCATCCCCCGGCTTCCTCCCTATTATCCCCGGGAACCAACAGCTGTTGTTATTACATGTATTGTGGAGATAATAAGCTGAATGGTAAATAATAGAAATCAATAGAACTGTGCTCTGTATACAATGCTTGATCTGTTTACAATAGATGGCAGATATTGGAATATTCGACTAGTAACGAGCGTTACTGAAACCGAATAATGTGCGCCATTTTGAGATCGTGTCGCTGTGTAGTCTGTTTTGACAGGTTTTCCTGGTAACAGGGGAGGTATGGAATGTGATTTGGTTTTCGTTTAATTATCCAGCGCAAGTACCTCCGTGCTATGTACTACAGATGTTATAGGACTAAGACTTATCTGTCATACTCCCAACTTCTTGATAAGTACAAGCTTATCAGCTTGGAGAACCGGCGCAAATACCTGGAGGCCAACGTGCTTCATGATATTGTTCACAATCACTTTGATGCTATTGATCTAACGAGTAAGCTGTGTTATTCTATCCCCCGAACAGTTCATGCACGTCAGGTTCGTGCACGTACTCTGTTCGCGCTAAATTCTTGTCGTACGAACTCTGGCCTACGTTGCCCTATTCATAGAATGTTGGAATCCTATAATTCTAATTTCAATGATATTGATATATTTGCATGCCCGAAAAATCTAAGATTATGATTTTTTATGCTAATTTATTGTTATTACTTGTTTATTGCATAATTTTCACTAAATGAAATTGTATTGATATAATTGTTTTGTAGCTAGCTAGCTTTTTGTAAAAAGTAACTATGAAGCTAGCTATAGCTAGCTTTATAGTTACTTTTTACGTTTTACGTGGCCCACTGCCTCTCACCGACAGGAGGCCTGGGTCACAACCGTGGGAACATTATAAGCTAATTATTCATTATGCATAGCTATTTTACACGACTAATAATAAATGACAGTTAGGTACCCACTTTTTTTGTGGTTGGAAATCATTAAATAACTTCTCCCGCCCTAGGTGGAGCGGGAGGGCGTGTCAGACTTTTACTGACTTAAACCCACCTGTGTTCCCTCAGTTGCCTGTGGGCCAGGGGCGACGGTATCTCTTTGGAATAACCCGCACCACTAGCAGACTCCCTTACTTATAAGCATTGCCTGAAGTTAAATTAATAATGATTAATGTCTGTAACCACATTTTTTTTTTCGACGTATAAGCATGTCTTATCTGTCAACAACATTCATAAGTTAAAGTTGTAATTGAAATGTTCGGGCAATGAAGTTGATTATTCGCTCAACAGTACGTTTCCCAGACGCGTAGGTTACGAATTATGAAGAATCAAATGAAACACGTCGTCAGGCAGCGAGCCTCGCGCGCAAAGAGCGTGTCATTGCATATTAATATCAACCACCACTGAGACAACGAGGACCGAGGACTTCGTCCACATACATAGAGTTATGAGGAGCGAGGGCGCGCGGTCCGTCGTGTTAATGAAGTGAGGGACAGGGAGGACCACTCGGCGGACTCAGGGCATGGAAATGAAATATATTCTCTGGTTATACGACAACTGATGTTATTTTGCTAAGAAGTCTAACAAGACTTCAAAAAAAAAAAAAACACTAACTAAAAGGTACTAACAAGTACCTTTTAGTTAGTTTTTTATGGTAGTTGGGTTTTAGTATTTTACTTTCTTTTTTTATTTTTGAATCTTTTAGGGTTCGTTCCCCAAACAAAGGATGCCATCAGGACCATATTGCTAACCCTTCGCTGTCCAGAATGTCGTAATAGGTAGACAATTAGAATTATCACAGAGTAGGTACTATTTCCGCTATAACAACAAATAATACTAACAAATAAAATAAAGAAATTATTAAAGGATGTCTTTATACGAGAAAACTGTTTCTTTTTTGACGTTTTTAGCCTTGTGATACGCAATCCTTCCTGGGCGAGTTCGACTCGCACGTGGCCGTTTTTTTAGGTATTTTGCTCCTGTTTTTAAACCATTCAATAGCGGCACCTAGTTACGTCAAATGGCACCAACATTTTATCAAAGTCATTAAGTTATATTTATTACACTCGGAGAGTACGATAGAAAAAAATTGCAATCAATCAATAACAATGAACAATTTATGATGGACTAGCTTTTGCCAGGGGTTTCGCTCGCGTGGTCGTAAATAAGATACCCCACAGGATCGTACTATCAGAATAAAAAGTACTTTATGTGTTATTCTAGGTTACAAATTACCTGTGTGCCAAATTTCATCCAAATCCGTTCAGCCGTTTTTATATGATTGAGTAACAAACATCCAAACTTTCACATTTATAATATTACTAGCTTTTGCCAGCGGCTTCAACCGCGTGGTAGTCGAAAACTATGCCACGGGAAAGTACTACCGGAATAAAAAGTATCTTATGTGTTATTCCAGTTTACAAACTACCTGTGTACCAAATTTCATTCAAATCCGTTCAGCCGTTTTTGCGTGAAAGAGTAACAAACATCCATTCATACTCACAAAATTTCACATTTATAATATTAGTAGGATATAACAATATAATAATAATAATGTAATAATAAAAATATATAATAATATAATAATAATAATATGTAACAGCCCCACCGCCTACGTTGACATCGTCGTGGTGAGGCTCGCATGCTCGAACTCTAGGCCTGTGCCGGTAGAGTTTGCTTTGCGCGAACAGATCTGGGGTGAGGAGCAATAATTCTTATTCTACTGCAAAAAAAAATATTATATTTTTGCAGTAGAATAAGTATTATTACACTCAAAAATATTTATTTATTGTTAGGAACTAACTTTTATGACACTTTTTATTCCTAATATTTATTTTATATAATTAATCAATTATTCTTTAAAATAATCTTAAAATAATGGAACTTTGTTTAACTACAGTAATAAACCTTTCGATAACTTAACGTGATGCTTAAAATTCTTCTGGCTTAAGTAACATAATCTAATTTGCCTATAAATCATCAGGTTTTGTTTCCTAACTTTTCAATACAACAAGTATTGAAAACTTAGGAAACAAAACAATTCTGTAAAAATAAGAAGTAGGTCTACAGCCTACTCAAAATTTAATAATTTAAAAAACATTTATTTATATATGTGCTATATCCTACATGTGACATTTTGAAGTGCATAAAATTTTACTTTTAAGACATGAACACTTTAGTATCGCAATGTTTTTGGCAAGTATGTTTTAGAAATCCCTGAACAGGTCAGGGATTTCTCGTAGATTGCAGATTCGCAACTGTATGGAGTGTCGTTTCTTGATTAGAGATATATTGTTTTTTGAGTAATTCTTGATGACCAACTGTGAATTGGTGCCTTGAATACAATGTCTTTACAACACCTTGTTTTGTTCCGAGTTGATAAAGTTCGTCATGTTTTTTGTAAGACTACAGCTGGTATATTGCGAGCATCACCGCGACCTCTGTCAACTTTCGGAACTGGGATTGTTATAGTGGTATCCAATGGCACAGAGGGAAACTTTTTTCAGAAGTTTTGACTGATTCGGTTCTCTACAGTTTAGGAGTTTTTCGCTCATAAAGCCCGCCTGCGTCGCGAAGAATTTACTGCCTACTCGCACGTCTTCCCCTTCCCCGCTTTCGTCTTTTTCATGCAATGCCGGCTGCACATTCGATACTGTACAGAATGCCTAGGCAAAGTATAAAATAAATAATATTTCATTCACTACCTAAACGTTTTAGGTATTCCATACATTGCCTATATATTGTATGGAATACCGGATTATACAGATTGCCGGTAACATTTATAAAACATTGATCAGGCAAGGGCTATAGTAATTCCATAGTTCTTGGTAACCAGTCCATTTTAGCCACCTAAACATATAATCCAACTTCTCTTTTTCGATATCCTGCAATAGTTCACCACAAACCGGGGTTGTCCTTGGGTGCACTTGCACAGTGCATACAGAGATAATCGTAGATTGGTGCTTCATTCCATTTCAAATGTCTAAGGGGCCTCTGTGAGTTGGTTTCAGCCCCTCGTACGCCTTCCCAAAGACCAGGGTCCCGAGCTATGTTAACATATATAATAGGAAGTAGGATAGTAGGCCTAGCATTTGCTAGCGGCTTCGCCCGCGTGGACGTTGGAAATTTTCCCACGGGAACGTAGGTACTACCAGGATAAAAAGTATTCTGTAAGTTAATCCAGGCTATAAACTATCCGTGTACCAAGTTTTATCCAAATCTGTTCAGCCGCTTTTGCGTGATTGAGTAACAAACACCCAAACATACAAACTTTGACATTTATAAGATTAGTAGGATATATAGTATAGTATAGCTATAAGATATACCACTATACACAGACATAACAGATTTACAAAAGAATATTTTCTGATAATGTTCTCGTTGACAATATAATAATACTGGCTCAAATGCGAGTACGAATAATAATAAAAGCTAAGGTATACAATTACACAATATTATTGAATACAATAATACATTATCACAAAGGAACATTGTGACATTTGTATTACATGAACGTAATTATTGTGCCTATAAAAATCTTTACAATCTGATTAGCTCGTTGTTAATAATATTATTATCATTAATTATTGTTAATGTCGATACACTCGTAATAGATACACAATGACACTGTTCAGTGGTTGATAATGGGATTGCTTAGTAATTCCATTCGTTTTCTACAATACACGTAGTACAGTTCATTCAACATTCAATTTACTCCACGACCTATCAAATTCAAATTAATTTATTTGCCAGAATGCAGTCTAGCGGTCTTATTCATAAAAGTTATCGAACATCTAAAGCCTTGCTTAAGTCTGGCTGTCAAAAAGTGTTATTCATAAACGCATTTGAGCACAAAAACGTTCTACAACCCTACTATAAAGTTATAGAAGCTAGAACCCTACTTTAACAGTGTTTTAAGGAAAAAATGGCCGACTCTCTAAAGCAGCGGATTTATCACTACATAGTATAAAACAAAGTTGCTTTCTCTGTCCCTATATCCCTATGTATGCTTAAATCTTTTAAACTACGCAACGGATTTTGATGCGGGTTTTTTTAATAGATACAGTGATTCAAGAGATATCTGTTTATTACTGATACTATAAAGTAAAGAATAGCACCATCCCATTTCTTTGCGCGGGTACGTAGAAGGCGACTAAAGGACTTACTGGAGAATGGGCAGCAGCGTTCCCTATGCATTTTATCACCATACTGCGATCGCCAACCCGCATGCCAAGCGTGGCGATTATGGCAAACCACCTCCTTTTGGGGAAGGCCTATGTCCAGCAGTGGTTACAATTTCAAATTATTTGTCAAATTTAAACAACAATGACGTCACCGCGTCAGAAGTGTCGCAACTATAGAGAATTAAATAGTTGCCAGTACCTACGTAACGACGTCTATGGTCACAATTATGCGGTAAGTATACTCCATAGGTTTAGGTAGTTAAATAAAGGTAAACAAAAAAACTACGTGACTCGTAAATGCGAAACCTTTTATTTCAAATGTTATGATATTATTATTTATAGTCATATAATCATAGGCTCTGTTCGGAACCTGAATCAGAATCTGATGAACTATCTATCACATTAATAATAAATCGCTCCGTTGTATCATCAATTATTTTCCTATCTATAATTATAATAACTAAATTTAACAAAATCGAAACGCACTCGCAAAATCGTAAATGTCGATTGTTGAGAGCACTGTCAAAGTCTGGTTAACCGACTAAACATAATACCTGACACTTCAGTTGCCATACTACATCACTTATAGTTTTACTTTTCAAGTTAGCAAATTCGTTTTATTTTCTAAAAGGTTTAGGGAACCTGTCATTTTGGGCTCTTTACAATAGGCAGATTACAAAATATATATTATTGTAATTAATCTAACAAAAACACTGTGCGCAAGTAGTTACATCTAGGATAAGTAGTTCGCGAATAAATGATAAAGTATTATCGTATAAATCGAAACTAAATATGATTTTGTTACACCGTATTTTTAATTTAAACAAGAAAGTGTCAACTATAAAGAACCCTTTTTACGATTTATTTACATTTATTTAACTACCTAAACCTATGGAGTATAGAGACATTCTCGTTTTACAATTCGATGTGTTGGTCAATGTGTTGGATTTTTTCATTTAAATGGTAAAATTTTGATTTATAAACGTTTATGAATACAACATTTTATCAAATGTTTCATAAGCTTACAATGTCTTAAACCTTCGATAAGCTTTTTTGTGAATAAGACCGAATCTTACAATTTTATCATGGCCCTGGGCAGATACATAGGTATTTTTTTTAATTTTGTTGTTTACCTGTATTTGATAAGAAGTTGTAAGTAATATTTTGATCAAAGCATCGTTGCGTCGGGCGATGGCTAATGGAAATGTTATTCTTTCTACATCGTTCATAATTGCTGGCTTTGTCTGTTTGTTATTTTCACAAAGTAGATTAAATACGTATTATTGAAGCTAACGCAAAAACTACCCAAGAAAATTTAATAAAATGTATATGGGACCTGACATTTACATTTATAATATGACAGAGGGAAGCCCCCTCTGTCATATTATAAATGTAAATGTTTGTATGCTTAGATGTTTGGATGTTTATTACTAAATCACGCAAACGCCTGAACAGATTTGGATGAAATTTGGCAGACAGTTAGTTCGTAACCTGGAATAACACATACGATTTTTATCCTGATAGTACGTTCCCGTGGGATAATTTTCGATCTCCACACGGGCGAGGCCGCTGGCGAAAGCTAGTATCGTATACATTAAAAAAGGAATTTTCAAAATCGATTTACATTTGCCGGAGATATCGCGGAACAAACATTTAAAAAAAATATTGAGTATGTCCTCATTTTTTAAGTTTGTTAAAAGAGAACAACAACAATAAATAAGAATTCATGCGATCTATCATCGCGATCAGCCTTGAATAATACAATATACTGGTAATATGCAAGTTCTGGATGTACCTCTGTCTACCCCGTAATGGGAAATACTGGTGTGATATTATGTAGATACTACGTTCTGATACTAAACGGTACAGAATACAACATACGTCCAAATGCTCCACGGTTCTCACTCAATAGCTGTGAATTCATTGAGCCGTGACTATCATTGGACAGGTGGGATGTATGGCGACCTCGTTATTAGCACTCTACCACCCTAACCTCATCTCATTTAAAAACGTAATTTATTTTTAACGTGTAAAAGTGTATTTTTGGATTAATTTACAGAAATAATTATTATAAGGCTCATTGTCACTTGCACCTCATAAATAACGCGATAGTGGTCTAACCGTTTTTTTTTGTTTTTGAGGGAGGGAAATCATCAAATAACTTCTCCCGCTCTCCGTGTCAGACTTTTATTGACTACAACCCACCCGTGTTCCCTCAGTTGCCTGTGTGCTCTACTCTCCGTGGGTCCATCTGACAGAGAGACGTTTTTAACCTTAGTGGAGTTTTTATTGGAAATTGTGGTCTAAAGTGATAAGCAATTCTGAGGTCGACAATACGTAACTCTCCTCCCTCCTCAAGTCATGCTCCTCATTACTGAGGGTCGTAATCCTCCCTTGAAATCATACGTAACTCTAGTAGTACAGCCCCCTAAAATCCTACCTTACGTCCAAGCTGAACACCTGGCTACGTCGGGGGCGGACACGCGTACTGTACAACTGTACAAAAACTTATGCGGCTAACAAGGAAAGGTAACCCCTTTATGCGAATAAACCTCAACAAAAAGACAGTGTCCGTATCCAATCGCAGACACTGTTTAAAAATAAAACACAAACATATACAACAAAACAAAACCCAAAAAGTGAAACAAAAAACAAGACAAAAAAAAAAAAACTCTAGTAGTACATAAAACACCGTCTTAATGTACGGACCGACTGGTGCCGCTCCCATGCCGCGCGCATTTGTATTGTTGATGCGAATTTTGGAGGTAGGAATAGAGCGAATCATTTGGTATCGATTCTGTTACAGGTTGTTGTTTTTAATGCGCCGAGATGTTATGCTAGTATTTAAAAATTACTAAAATAATCAGCCTGTATCAGCCTTTGCCCACTGCAGGGCAAAGGCCTTCCTTTCCTTTTGTTACTCAACCCGGCCCTGAGCTCTTCCCAGTGGGTTCCCGCATTATCTGCACTGTCCTCCAATACCTAATATCACTGTAATTTGAAAACATCATAAAAGCCAATTATTTTTAAAAGAGTAACCGTGGAGTTTCTTGCCGGCTGTTCTCCATAGGAAGCGACAAATTGGAACCGTGCCCCTAGCTTCTGACGTTTCATAAGTGCCCTTGTAGGTTTATGTGAAATAAAATATTTTGATTTTGATTTTGTCGTTGCGGGGGGGCTCAGTAGCCGTGGCCATCCTCCCACGGTAAAGCGAAGAGGAACTCCAAGGTGGGGCCACTCGTCAGGGCTTTTGCCTCCAAGCCGACGACGTAGCGGCCAAAAAGTAGGTTGCGGTGAGGTGCATCGCAACTGAGGCGGGCCACGATGTCGAATGGAAGGCATCGCGGCTGAGGGTTACAGGCTGCGGCGGAGGAGGAGTGCCGGTACTTCTGAGTAGCGCTCATCCCTTCCGTGGCCTGGACGGGGCCGCCACCGTTTGATGGCGGATGCGTTGGGGCCGCAGGACAGGAGGAGTGTCCGTATAGCGTTGGCCGCTCTCCCTATCCCCTGCGGCTGAAAAGTGGTAGGCGGCGGGGCCACTGTGCTGACCCGTCGTGGGGGGACCAAAGGTGCCAGACACGGGGTCGTCTGGGGCCTTATGCTATTTGTTTCCTCGTGTGCTCACGGCGTGCCATGTGCACCGGTAAAATGGGTTATTCCTCTCCGAGGAGGGTCCGGTGACGGACCGGTGTTCCGGCCTCAAGCGGCATTGGAGGACACCGTGGAGTTTTAGTGGGTTACAGTCCCACATAACTGCGCTATTTCTCCGTGGTAACGCAGTAGGCATTTCTCCACGTTAAACAAAAAAAAGTGCCTGGGTCAGAGATGTCAGCAACAACTGGTGGGGTCCGCAAGTGCCGGTGCGTGCCAGGGGTTCGGGTTGTTCGAAAGAGATACCGCGGCCCCTGGCACACAGGCAACTGAGGGAACATGGGTGGGGTCTAGGCAGTAAAAGTCTGACACGCCCTCCTGCTCCACCCAGAGCGGGAGAAGTTATTTTATGATTTCCCACCCTCAAAAAAAAAACCCGTCTCTGAGCTAATATGTACAAATCTCTCATATAGGCGTCAAGTTTGTCCCGCCACCTACGCCTAGGATTTCCGTAAAAAAAATACAATAAACAAAAAACAAAATACTATAAACAACAAAAAAAAACTACTCATAAACAATAATTTCACTTCTTACATACCTAGAGTTTGACGAGTTTTAGAGTTTCGAATACGAAAAACTCGATTTTAGGAACGTTTTACCTTCACACACGCAAATCGTAACTACAAACGAAAACGATTGACAGATATAACAACAAACTTTATAATATTAGTGAAGCAAGTTTACATTCATGAATGATGTTAAGCATTAGAGGTGCTGAAGAGGTCCCTCCTAACTTAAAATATTGACCCTGTATACATATTCGCTCGTTACCGTGCCGACGGGCGACGCCTTGAGGTGCGCGGCACAAGACGTCGCTCGACCCGAGGCGAGGCGGCGACACGAGCCGGCTACCTGTTGCTACACCTGATTAAGGACTTAATTCGCGACGATACAGCTGCCTATTCTGTGAAAATCTCAACGTGAAAACTTAGTTAAAGTAAGTTTGAAATGAGTTGTCATTTCATCTGATGCTAAGGGTTGACACTAGTGACAGCTCACCTCAAGCTCACTTCTATTAAGTTACCACGGTGAGTTTTTAAGCGACTTCATTTACAGAATAGATCAGCTGATGTTGTTAATATTTACCTGTTTTGTAAAAAAAAAACAACCGACTTCCGAAAAAACAATACAAAGTGAAAAATAACTTTAATTTCGGAAGGCGGTAACTTTGGATATGTATTTAAATTTTTTGTCACCGCCTTCCGAAATTAAAGTTATTTTTCACTTTGTAGTGTTTTTTCGGAAGTCGGTTGTTTTTTTTTGGAAAAGTTTTTATTTTTTCACTTTTTAGTTATAGTACCTACGACCCCACACAGTTCGATATTTCATCATCCTTGGGGTCAAAACAATGCATATGTATGCGATAGCAGCAATCGCGATTTGTTTACTGTTCTTTTTTGAAGAGTTCCGTTGTCTGTCTCCGAAACGCATCATCACATCTATATGAAATTGAAATGGGACCACACGGGAAGCACCAGCTTTGAAATAAAAAAGAGTCAACAAAATCGGTACACCCAGTCGAAAGTTATGAGGTAACAAACATAAAAAAAAAACATACAGTCGAATTGAGAACCTCCTCCTTTTTTGGAAGTCGGTTAAAAATATACTAAATATGTTTACTTGCGATAAGTTTAGAATTCTGGATTGCTTGGAGGTTCATGTTATACTAAAAAAGTACAGTTGGATAGTGGAACATTCTTGTTTAGTCAGACAAAAAGAAGTGTTAGTTTTATTATTTTATTTCACGGACGTAATGATCTCCGTGACGGATGTGAAACATCGAAACTATATTGTATAGAAAATATACATGTATGGGATGGTTTAGCAGCAAAAACTTTGTACGAAAATTACGCGGACGGAGGAGTCTGATAGGAGGAGTTATAGTTTATATGAAGAAGGAGTGCAGAAAGCTAATATTGTTATAAAATAATGTATTAGAAATAGGTACATTTTTTTTTACTGTTTTACTTTTAATACAGTCGAATTTCGAACACAGGGCGACCTTTAAAAGAAACAATATGGCATAATCAAAAACAAAATATTCTTATTCTTATAAGGAAACTAGATATTCTTAATAAAAAATACATACTTTTTAATTTAGTACCAAATTTCGTTAATCTGTAAGAGGGTCGTGGAGTTACGAGCGTGTGGCGACGCTGTTGGCGTGATGACGTGTTGGATGTTTCGTATCAAAACTCACAGTGGCTTTCAAGATAGTTGAGGTTTCATGCAAATTTTGTAACCCTATAGTTTATTAGTTCTTACCTTAAGATAATTACAATCTAATGGGGTTTTTTGAATCTGGATTCCAATTCCAAAAACACATGAATTAAGAGAGGTCCCTTGGCAAATCCACTCTTGACTATAACGTACAACCACGGGCTCAATAAACAATGTTGTAAGTACATTTATGTTGTATAAGAATGATACAGAAACTGAGTTGTGCAGGTCAGATAGGCAGTCGCTCCATGTGAAATACTGGTAGGTAAGATTTAGCTGCATGCGGTTAGACTGGAAGCTGACTGCAGTATAGTTAGGATAAGGCTACATAGATGATGTTGTATATTAATTACACTCGTCAGTTTACTGCCCCAATGTAGCTTAACTTGGCAAGCTGAATGTGGTAGACTTTTATTCTCCTCTTCTCCAAAACTCAAAAGACAACAACGCAACAGTCAGAATTGTAATCAACGCCACAACTAGCACCAGAATAAACGTTGGTCCTGTGCGTCTCTTTTCTTCTGAATAACGAAGCACGTTTCTTTTTCTCCTCGCACCACAGCGTACAGTCAACCTCACAGACATGGCAACACTAGAAGCTCCTTTATTTCGAAGCAAAAAGGGCGGTTTCGTAGTCAAGGTGTTAATTACAAGCGCTTGACTTTACATCCCGTGAGAATTGTCTGCGTCATCCATACATAGGCACAGTTATCAATAATCTGTGTTCAAAGAAAATGGTTGCAATGAGCGGAGATTTGTGTCGTGTGGTGACGCCAGACGATTCGCATGCAACTGAATGAGGTTGCTTCACCAGAGGTTCTTTTATTTGACGGAAATCGGAGCTATAAGTGCAAGCATAGATTGTGTTGCTTTGCTATACGAACCTGCCTAACTATAGGTACATTTTTTTAGTTACACCGATCGAACTGGTTATCATTAATTTATTTTAAAATAAAACGGCCGAGGCCAATTACATTATTATGTTAGTTAAAAACACAAACAATTCGTCATGATCTATTACGAAAAGTACACAACTACTCGACGGTCATACGCTCATCTCACAATCACTCCATACTTCATAATCAGCCCATAATGTTCCCACTGCTGGGACACAGGCCTGCTCTCTGTGAGAGGGAGTGGGCCGTAATCCACCACGCCGGCCGTATGCGGGTTGGTGGATACCACATGTCTTCGATTTTTTAGTTCTAGGACATGCCGGTTTTCTCACAATGTTTTCCTTCACCGATTTGAGAGCAGTCATCTCACAATACTCCAGACATACTGATAAGATCATTCTTCCATCGAACGCGAACACATCACAGTCAGGCTTAGCGTCCAAGAGAGCGTTGAGTGCAAAGAGCGTGCAAGGGACACGAGACTGGGCTCGAGCTATAGTTCGACTCATAGGGCGAACAATCTCTGGTACCTTCGTTTTCTATTACCTGCCTGGGACTTAAACATATCTGGCTGATTAAGGTGTACTGTAGTCACACCTCTGCCTAACCTTTCATGAAAGTCATATGCGCAGACACACATTTGGTCAGTCTTGATTATTTGATGGAAATCGCTCCCTGGATTAACACATAGCATACTTTTAATTCCGGTAGTACGTGCCCTGGGAATATTTTCCGACTTCCACAGAGGCGAAGCCGAATTTAGTAGGCGGAATGTGAAGAATTATTGTGTTTGTGTTATAAAATCTGTAAAATACCATATCTCAGGCAAATAAATGAATGTATCTGTCTAGAAAAATAAAAAGAAAGTATGTCATGAAATTAAAACAATCATATTGACAGGCTTTCACTAAGTAGCTACATCTAAAGAAAAATCATAGTGACAAAACAGTCACTTTGTCTCACATCAAAACAATAACACAGACGAAACTGAAAGAAACCACAAATCACAAATAATATAATCAACGTGCGCACTGATGGGCACGCCACGATTGCAGCGGTAAGTCCCCTCTTTGAGGAGTGGCTTGAGAGGCGGCATGGCGTCCTCACCTTCCGCCTGACACAGGTCCTCACCGGACATGGCTGTTTCGGGAGGTTCCTGTTTCGGATAGGGCGGGAGGAAACGCCCGGGTGTTTCCATTGCGAAGATCGCCCTGAGGACACGGTGGAGCATACGGTGGAGGTCTGCCCGGCTTGGGCGGAGCACCGCCGTGTCCTCGTGGAGGTGATCGGCGGCGGCGATCTCTCGCGTCCGACCCTGGTCCAGGCCATGGTACGGAGCGAGAGTGCATGGCCAGCAGTCGCCTCCTTCAGCGAAGCAGTTATGCTCGCAAAGAGGGAGGCGGCGCACGTGAGGGAGATGCAGTACATGCGCCCTCACAGCCGTGGCCTTCGCAGGAGACGCCCTGGGCGTCGGGAATCCCAGGCTGATTCCCGGCCACCGTAGGCGCGGGCTTGCGGACGGCGAGTAATGGGTAGCTCGCTGTCCGGTAAGGACCAAGCCCGGGTCGACGGCGCGTTGTGTTCCACGCGCGCCTCAAAGAGATGTCAGCAGCAACAGAAGGGGCCCGCAAGGGCCGATGCCTGCCAGGGGTGCGGGTTGTTCGAAAGAGATACCGCCGCCCCTGGCACACAGGCAACTGAGGGAACACGGGTGGGTTTTAGTCAGTAAAAGTCTGACACGACATCCCACTCCGCCCAGAGCGGAAAAAAAAAGTGCGTACTGAGTCTGCGGGGGAACGCAACATGACAATAAGAAGATATTGTCGTCTAGATGTGTGGGAGGGCAGTGTATCAGCTCATGCTATCCCACAACAGTATTTCATACTGAACAAATTGTTTGGTGTGAATACTGGAAAGAAGGCGCTTTAATGAGATCCACCAAAAACATCTAAGTCATTCAAGGGGTATATTCGTACCACTGATGTATACTGAGGTAGATATATAAACCAAACGCACGCACTGGCACGAAGGCACTATCACTCTGGGTCTTATCTAATAAACCCTTTAGAATCACATAAATTCCTGTGTGGTCTTTGTTGGTACCCAGTACAGAAGGTTTTTTTGGGAGAATCCTTTTCGTTCGCCAATCCCATTCATTCGCTTTTTTGTGATTTATAGAGCTGACATACTAGGAATAATAAAATTCTTGGCTACTAGCAGAATCCGAAACAAAATTTTTTTTTGAGCAAAATATTTAAATAGCCAAAAATGGATATTGACCAAGTTAATCAAGTCTATTCACCAATTCGTTGGACTCTACGTAGGTAACACTGGATTTTTCATTAGGAATTTCTCAGAAACAGCCCGGAGATTTGATATTGGAAGTGGCGCCTGATCTCTATCCGTTCGTGTCGGATTGCCATCCCATCGTACTACGAGAGCGAGGGAAGAGAGAGTGCACCTGTATCAGTAAACACACTTATGCACCATAATATCTCCCACGCCGTCTCTGTTGAGATTGATTGCCTAACTGTTAGGTAACAGTGACATGGATAAACGCATGAAATAATATAAAATATTATTTGAATTTTATTTCAATAAAATAAAATACAACTCCATTAAGAGATCATGGAACAAAAAATATTCTCGTGTTCACAAAGCAGAGACTCGACCTTCATCATGTATTAGCAGCACGACATGATTCCTTTCGTGGAAAACGTTAATGAGAATAAAAGAATTTCATGAATTAGTGCCCCTCAAAACGTTCTGAAGAAATCCAAACGGCTTACCACCGGACACTTCCGGAGTAATATTACGTATTATAAAATGTAATTCAGAGTTTCGCTAGACTACCATGGTACCTATTGCTTCGTTAAAATGTTGGTCAACAATTAAGTAGATAGTACTGATTTCCAATATGTATAATGATAATCTAAACAACCGGCTGAATATATGACATAAAGTCAGCCTTTTTAACTTATTGTGTGCAAGAAGTTTAAATGAATGTTACTTGCTTTATAAATATATACATACGTAAGCAATAGGTACCTAGATAATATTTTTTAAGTCTTTAAGACGGTTGATAGGAGGAGCGTGCGGGGCCACGGGCTGCGATATAACGAGCTTTTGAAACAATAACAATAAATAACAAATAAATACCGCTAAAATGAATTGCTAAAAGCTTTCCATTAGAGAGAGACCTTGATAATATCCGACGTATCCGTAACTAAGAGATATTTTAATTGTAATAAGCTAACTACCTACTTTTAAAAAGTTATATAAAATTAATTCAATACACGTTGGCCATTTTATTGTTAAGACTAATAAATATAAGAAAACGTCGTGAGGAAGCCGGCATGTCCTAGAACCAAGAATTTGGGCAACTGGGCCCGCGTGGTGGATTACGGCCCACTCCCTCCCACCACGAGAATGCCTGTGTCCTAGCAATGGAAACATTATATGCTAATTATGATGAGTAAATATTATGACACGAACAGTGAGCCAGCAGTATTAGTATATCCTTAAATAGTTGTAACTGGTTAATTCAGCCGACACGTAGAAACGTGTCGCGTAACGTCTCCCTCACTCCCCAGTTGACGTCACGAAACTGACTAAAGTTCTAATGAGTTCACAAATGTCATAAAAAGAAAAATGTAATAATCTAGACTAGAGCGTGCACGAAGTTTCACAACTAAGTAAGTAGTTAGAACAGTTTTCGTTTGTCTGCAAATTATATTTTTGCGAAGTCAAAACGTAGTTGCTGCTGATTGTTACCGCAATTCGTCTACTCAACCGCAAAAGAAAAATATCTGCCTCCATTGCACTAAGCTGTCACACAAAGTAACTGAGCACGTAACTATTCATTCATTTACTAGCTTCTGCCCGCAACTTCACTCTCGTGGAATGTCTTTCCTCCGTATTTGTTTGAACTCGGTAATCTCTGCAACTACAAGTTTGATTTGATTTTTTTTTTGCATTTGATAGCACAATTTTTGAGGATGATTATAGGCTACTTGACTATGACCCTTACGAGCCGGGCAAACAAAAAATAACGCTAAGCGAACACAAATTAATAGCGCGGGCGGGCGACGCGATGCGACAAAGTGGGGCGGGTAACTATATAACAAACACGCGGGAGAACATAAACTAGAAATGTTAAAGCTTGACTAGGTAATAACCTCAAAGGAGCTATTATTGAGCAGTTCTCAGTACGTACTGAAGGAACGCTACCACTCAATATATCCATACGTACAGAAGGCTGGCATCATACAACAAGTGAAAACCTACGCACAAATAGACACGATTCACGTACAACGTGTGCAGGCGCACCCACAACTGGCATTCGTTTGAGATCTCCTTACGTGCACATATACTACGTGTCTTCGTGTACGTACGCCAGTCATTACTCGTTAAATAGAGCCAACCTTCTGGACCAATCCTTTAACGCAGTTTGCTAATTACAAAAAGAGAAGCCATCTTTTAATGAGTCTCTACTTTGCCAGTTACCCTGCACGCTTTGTGTGAAGAAGTTCTGCAGATAAAGGTAATGTGAAGTAGTACCCTAATGCGGAGCTTTTTTCCGGCTTAATTAGGAGATAAATTTAGTAATGTTCTTTACTAAGCTTGAATTTGCAAAATAAACAAGATTTTCGTATTCTACCTAATAATCATGCTTCACCGATGAATGTGAGTTTCATGTAATGTGTGGCATATTGGTAGCGAAGGTACGGAAATCATTGACGAACGTTATGATACGGAAAACGTATTACTTCTACTCTACAGCGTTTACTCTTTATTTGACGTTATTTCCGCAGTAAGTAAGTTAAACGACGTCGTCTGTTGGGCTTTCGTATGATTAACATTCCAATCCATTACGCGATGAGTCGCCTCGTGCTCGACTCTTACATAAAACGGGCGGTCAATGTATTACACACATTTGCCTTTACACGCCACATTTATTTCGAGAGATATTACATTAACTGATTAATATCTGGACCCTGTAACCTAAATAAACTTGAGTATGGGATCAATGGTCACAATGAGGGTTTATTTGATATGATTCAATTAAGGGCCGGCGCACAGTGGAACGAATGTATGGGAGCGGTTGGACGTAGACATGTCCGAAAAAAAAGAGTAAAATTATGCCAAACTAATGATGCCATCTTATTCGATTACTTAATGCCTTCATAACTTGTGGTGATGAATTTCTTCATAACTCCCATATTTCGGGAGTAATTTGAGAAAATGTGAAATTTTACTATGAAAATGAGTGTATCGAGCTCTCTCCCTCCTGATTCCGGGCTTGTTTCAAGTAGCGGTCTCTAATATCATAATGCTAATACTAAGAGCTATATTTAATACTAAGACACATAGTGCGCCAAATGTGCACTTTCTGGGATAAAGAGTGATGTTTATTTTATAACACAATTTTTTTATTTTTTGTTTATTTTGTTGATTAAAACCGTTTTTCTAAAGGTTTACCTTATTACAATAACATTTCTGAGCAGCCAATTAGAGAAGATATAAGCTAATTAGGATATATAATTAGGGACTTAAGGTTTACATATAAAACTGATGCACTAATGATTACTGATAAGAACATTGCTATTATTTAATTACTAAATGGCTCTTAATACACTAATTTAGCATGCATCATTTACTAATTATCACAATAACTAATTACCTTGCAATATTTAACAAAGGATACCTGGGATACCTGGATTTTATATAAATAGGTCACTATTAGTAACTTTAAAATCAGTGTTGATTTACACCTCGTTGTATCCAAGCTAATCTCGCAATGTATTTTCCAAATTTTAATACAAATCTTGATATTCACGTTGCTTTATGCGCACGCGCACATAAAGATTTACGCGACTTTAACTATTTGTTCAGTGTTTTAAAAGATAACAGTTGTGTTCAGTTATGTGAAAGTGCTGAAACAAGTTTAAAAGACTGGTGTCGTCGATTTTGCTACCGCATTTATGCAAAATGGACACAGTCTGGAAGAAGCACAGATAAGTTTCGGAAGAAACATGAGATTTGGCTACAGGCTGCAATTCAATGGCCGGAATTACAGAATGAAAATATGGAACCTTCTACAGAAAATATAAGTGACGTCATCGAGCCCATAATTTCTCCTGCTAAATCTGATGCTTCAACTTGTACACATCCTAGTCCTCGTAAATCTTTTGAGGACCTTAGTAACCGGCAAAAAAGAAGACGCACTGAAGATAGTCTTTCATGCAGCAGTAGCAGCGCTGAAATTATGTTTTCGGCCGAAAGGGCGCTTCAAAAGGCAGGACAAAGCGATACAGCTTATGTTATGAAATACTTGACGGAGAATCCAGAAGAGGCCTCAAAAATCAAAGCCTTCATTGAAGGTAAATCAATTCAGGTACGGGAAATATCCCCTTTGAAGGCATTGGCTCTTTATGTATCGATGAACTTATCGAAATGGCGCTATAACACTCTTCGGGATTTCAACACTCAAGAAGGAGCTCTTCAATACCCGAGTTACTACATGTTGGTTAAAGAAAAAATTAAGTGCTATCCGGCCAAAGAAGATCTCACAGTTACAGAGAGCTCTGCAAAAATCAAATTACAAGCCTTGATGGATTTAACCTCAAGAAGACTTATTAGGTCGTTAGAAACCCCTGTTGATCCCAATCAACAGCTCGTATTGACCAGCAAATGGGGTTTTGACGGATCATCTAGCCAAAGCATTTATCATCAAAGGACGAGTGAAGATGAGCAAATCGATCTTGCTAGTAATTTTATGATTAGTCTTGTACCACTGCGGCTCGTCTCAAAAGGTGTAACAATTTGGGAAAACGAGCGACCATCTTCCACTTCATTTTGCCGGCCAATATTGTTTAAGTTTATAAAGGAAACCAAAGAAAATGTGCAGAGAGAGATGGCTGAAATCGAAGCAGAGATTGAAGCCTTAACTCCATCCACCATCACTGATGGAATTAGTGTCAAACACCAACTGCTGTTGACAATGATTGATGGTAAAATTCATTCCATTATATCCAATACAGCAGCTTCAGTGTGTGACATATGCAAGGCTTGTCCTAAAGAAATGAATAATTTAGAGTTAATCAAAGATAAACACGCAAACGAGGACATGTATAAATATAGCTTAAGCACCCTTCACGCTTGGATTCGCTCAATGGAATGCTTATTACACATTTCCTACAAATTAGACATAAAATCATGGCAAGTAAGGGGTGATATAGCAAAAAGGCAAGTTGATGACAGGAAGAAAAGAGTTCAAGAGGCTGTAAGAAGAGAAACGGGCTTACTTCTCGATGTTGTGAAACAAGGCAGTGGATCCACCAACAATGGCAACTCGGCAAGGAGATTTTTTGAAAACTACACTAAATCTGCTGAACTGACCGGAATAGATGCTATGCTTTTAAGAAAAATCTGTGTGATCTTGCAGTGTATTTCATCAGGAGAGAAGATCAACGTAACTAAATTCCGAGAGTTCTGCTTTGATACTGCTAAGCTTTACGTGGAGTTATACCCATGGTATTATATGCCTTCTTCACTTCATAAAATTTTAATGCATGGGCCAGACATAGTTCAGAACATGTCAATTGTGCCCATTGGTTTTCTATCCGAAGAGGCATCTGAGGCTAGAAATAAAGATTTTAGAAAATATAGAGAGGGGCATTCTCGAAAGCATAGCAGTCTCTCATGCAATGAAGATATTATGCACAATCTTTTACTGTCTTCTGATCCACTTGTTACAAGTATCCGTCCAAAAGGAAATAAGTTTGTAAAAAAATCTTCTTTTAAGGAATTTTATGAGCTTACGGATTCTGAGAAAAGTGATATCGAATTTGTTAACATAAATGATTTAGCGGACATCGATTCTGAATTTGAATTAATTGATGATGATGATGATGACGAAGATAATTAAATGATGTTATTGTTTTAAAATGTGTAACTTAGTAAATTAGAGCTTACATCTTAATTATTTATTGTACTTTTAATGAAACTAGGTAATTTATTATCAACTTACTTAAAAGTCATACTCTCATCAGTTCTTGTGAATATTTTTGTTAATATATATTTCTGTATATATATATAATATATTTATAGACCTCTTAATAAGTCTGTCTGCGGTTTAAAGTAAATACAAATGGGGAAAAAACGTTTTTTTTTTTAAATTTTCATTTCCTTTTATCCCAGAAAGTGCACATTTGGCGCACTATGTGTCTTAGTATTAAATATAGCTCTTAGTAATAGCATTACGATATTAGAGACCGCTACTTGAAACAAGCCCGGAATCAGGAGGGAGAGAGCTCGATACACTCATTTTCATAGTAAAATTTCACATTTTCTCAAATTACTCCCGAAATATGGGAGTTATGAAGAAATTCATCACCACAATTTATGAAGGCATTAAGTAATCGAATAAGATGGCATCATTAGTTTGTCATAATTTTACTCTTATTTTTCGGACATGTCTACGTCCAACCGCTCCCATACATTCGTTCCACTGTGCGGCGGTTAGTTTGGTCCTTAGGGACGCCCGGGAAAAGGTTCTACTCATATAGTCTGTTTATACACAAATATTGATACAAAATGTTCTTTTACGTAAATATTCCTAGGTAAGTTTTATATTTATCTATAATATTATGACGTACAAAAAATTGTCAAAGAAAAATTGATATATAGCATGTTTTTGGCATACCACACACATTGCAAGCTATGTAAGCTTGCTATGTATATTAGGGTACTATCATAATCTATATCTGTCAATCTTTTAAAGCTGACAGACATAGTTTATAATGTTAATATGTTTTTTTTTGTGGTGTAAAATAGTCTCAAGTAGCAATTTTGACGTTGGCTTTACACACATATTATTTCATTGGAACAGACCGACACTAATGTCCCCGTAACATTAGTACTAGGCGCACAGCATGTGACAGGAGGTATGGTTATAGCCAGTGGCTGTGAGAAACTAACAGTTTACAGTTTAATAACAGTCGTAGTGCGTACTTTATTGTACACCAGTGCACTTTACTTCTATGCGCCCCGCGTAGTGCGAGTATGCGGCTTTATTCAGTACATTCAGTTTTAAAGCGTGAAACACGCTGTGTCCTTCACTATAAAATATTTAATTATTTGCTAGGGCAGGTACCGAGAAGCTTTCAAGTACCGTAAAACTGTGTTTATTCCGAGAAAGCACACTTAGTTACCAATTAAATCGAATATTACGATCGTCAACATACACAAGAAACATTTCCATAAAGCCTTCGTTTCTTTACAGTAGGTTGCTGTAAAGCTCGCTTAATAGCAGGTACTAGGTATATACCTCCCATAGTTCTATCGAATCTGTTCCCATCCGTCCCCAGCTAACTTTACATGAGCACGCCTCAGAAAGTCAACGCAAGCTATAAAACTTAGTTATGTTGCTATAACTGGTGAATTTGTGAGAAAACTTGCGGTTCAACCGGGTTTAGTCTCAAAACACGTCCATTTGTAACAGAATGCATAAACTCAATGAAAATCAAGGAGATAACGTACTAACAGCAGTTGTCTACGGAAACCTATCTGATGAAAAAACAAATAGATCAAAAAACGTACTTATGTATGGTAATTCGTAGTGCCACATTACAAATTGAGTGCATCAATTTGATTATTTGAAAAATTAAATACGACATTCTTATTTAAATTACCATGAAGAGTCTTTCTTTTGACAATTATTGAGGTTAATTTAATAACTACAATTTTGTCGACGGTTTTTAGCATTCGGTACCCAAAGGATGCCAACGGGACGCTATTACTAAGCCTCCGCTATCTGACCGTCCGTCCATTCGGTTGTCTATCGGCGGGATGTACGAGTATCTCAAGAACCGCGATAAGTAGACAGTTGAAATTTTTACAGAGTGTGTTTTTTTTTAAAAAAAAAAACGTTGCCCCACACTAGGAATTGCTCGTGTATTGTGGGTGCGTTTACAAACATTTAAATACACATACACAAACAGCCAGACCCGGAACAACTACTTGTAGGTCATACTAATATTTGTTCCGTGCGGGAATCGAATCCGCTACACGCAGCATAGCAGTCAATCGCTGAACCACTGCGCCAACCATGCTGTCAAATTTCTACTGTCGCTATAAGAACAAATATTAAGAATAAAATAAAGTTAAAAATTAAAGGGTCTCCGCTCTCCATACTTGAAATGTACGGAACTCTTCGTGTGCAAATCCGACTTGCACGTGGACACTTTTTCAAAATAATATTATACATTCAATAAGTGTTTGTAGAAGTAGTGAGGTGCAAAGTTAAAACGTCTTAATATTACGAATTCTTTTTAGTGAATGATTGCGTAAGAACATAGCCTGAACAGGGTTTGTTAACATTTTTATCTGATACTTTTGTAACAGACTGTGTTAACTAGTTTTGTGCAAGATAATTTATTAAAGTCTGTAATTGAAACATAAAATTAACTTTCCTGTGACGCCGCGGGACCGGAGATGAATCGCTTTATTGTTTTAACTCATTTTCATTAATGCGCTACTCCAAGACAAGTAAATACTTGGGTAAGAAACGACAGACAAGCTCTAATAGTTCACTTGCCGCAGGGCTATCAGTCTCTGTACGTACGAGATGAGGAACTGACTAAATTAAAAATAAAGCTCATCATGTTCGTTATGCTCATCAAAGTTTTAGTTGCGCCACTTCTTCCCAGCTATAACACTAGGAAGTGTCTAAAGACTGTCTTATATCATTTTGACGTTCGAAAAGTGCTGATTCTCAGCCTAATTGGAATAAATTGGACTTTGGTTTTTTATTTACTTCACGCCCGGCTCTACTGAACTTTAACTTCATTTAATATAACCCACATTCTGTTTATTTGCTGTTCTCCGCGTATGCAATTAATAAAGCAAGCAAAACTACTAATATGTAGCAATTATAACTATAATTTAATGTCTTTTAATAATTATCAAGTTATCAGTTCGTTAATCGTTTAACTTTGCGGATTACGTGTTGAATATTGTGTTGTAGAGCGAAACCAATTAATGCCATATTGATTGAATATTAAACAGTGTTCATTGGAACCTGACGAACTATGTCGAGTGATTTACGGTTTCAAGTTGTTCTGTTAACTTCCGATAACTCTGGGTTTCAAACTGAAGAACAGATTACTACAACAAAAGTTAATAATTTATAACCCTGCAAAGCCCCCCTGACCCCCACCCTGCTGCGCTGGTAGTTACTATTAAGATAATTTTAAAATGAACATCTGTAACATGTCCCTACATTCTGTGCAAATAAAAAACTATTATATTCAATTCTAACCAGTCTGTTAGTTTAAGCTCCTAACCCCGTATTTATTTCATATAATTGGAGGATACTTTATTAAAAAAATATGTGTGCGGTCCCAGGAAAGAACGAAGTATCTGACGCGATGCTGGTAAGCACACACAATCGTTTACATGGTGGCCGGGACATCGACACGACAACTGTAACCATGAATTCAATATATGAAATTTTCAGTAAATAAAAAAAAAGTTGCTGTTCCATACATTTTGACCGCGTAGATATTGCACTTTTCTATGAAACAGCATATTCTTTTTTTATAGCCAGTGAAAAATGTTTATGCTATGGTTTAAAATAAAGTGTTAATTCATGGTTACAGTTTGCGCGACGAGGTTCCTGCCACCCTCTATAATAGAAATAGACTGATAGACAGAGAGCAAGTCCCATGGATGGGCGTAACGCTTTTTCCTTACATATCGAAACATCGTCACTTCTATCAGTCTACTCAAACCGCATTATATTGCTACGTATTTTCCAAAAGTAAAATATACCACAATAATTTTCTAAAATAAAACATAACACCATAATTTGCTAAAATGAAACCTAAATTATAGGCATAACAGTATTCTCAGCCTAAGTTAGGCTTTCTAATAACGCATTTAGATTACCTACCGGAACGACATCTGCGTATTATATTTTTACGACAAAATGTTCCATTTCGCTCGCGCATTTCTGCGTTCACAGCAGTGATAGGATTTCACAAACGATTTCCTACAGATATGGTTACCATACAGAGTGTGTCTGCGGTACTGAACGTTTTGTAACGACGCGGCGCAGCGGCAAGCACAAAGCGCTGCCACTAGATGTAGATTGGAACAGAAGGTGAACTGAATAGAAAACTTTATAACGCAAGGCACCTCACAATTGTGTGAAATCTGCTTGTTACCATCCTTATATAAATAATTTGTAACTTTAAAACAACCTCTGCATTAGCAGTTTGGAATCTTACAATAATAATAAGCATCAAAAGACACGTTCCAGTTAGTTTAATCATATACATTACAATTTTCTTCTACAATATTAAAACTTGTATAATTATCTCGAACAATAAATTCAGAAAAAACATTTCATAATTCCATTGTGTTTTCATCTTCATAACCGGTGCAAAAACCATAATAACATTACATTGATAACTTCTTAGCTTTTTTGCCTGTTTTTGAGTACGATTTATTGAGTACGGCAGGTGCACAGATAATGACCCTCGACCTGAGGGGTGACTGCGTAACAGTAGACATGGCTTTTATTTTGACAGGTTAACCACATTCATTTTTTTATTACGTTGTTGAACAGTGTGTAGCAAATTTTACAGATTCGGATTAATAGCGTATAACGCAACTAGGGTGCAGTTGATGTTTATTTATTCTTAATAATCAAAGTGACACTTCGTTGCATCGACATTATAAAGACGCAGTTGACTACATTCGAAAGGGCTGTGATAGAGAACTCCAGGTAGCGCTTCCCACCAGGCAAGATTGGAAGATTCTTCCTCTTCAATAGAGGAGTGGTCCACGTACGCGAACGAAGTCGCGGGCATAGCTATTGTTGTATATAATAATGAACCTTTTGCAACTAATCTGTTCAGTGTTCGGTGCTAAAAGAATGTAGAGCAAGATTGTGGCGAAGCGTTTAGTGTTCTAATCTGAATAAACGTTCCTACCTCCGCAGTGTTCAGACTGAGGTGTGGAAGTAAGATAGGCGGGGACAACATACCACGCGCGGAATTAAGATATGTTAATAAGTTTTGCTGTTTTAGGTAGGTCGTTGCTGTCTCCTCGTCTAAACAGATAATAAATTTGCATTTAGAAGCTGTATTTTTTTAGGGCTCCAAGACACCTTGGATTTACGCATCTGATATGTAATTTATCATGAAAACTAAGCGTTCTTGAGAAAAAGGATCTTGATAGACAGCCAAATAGACGGACAGGACAACAAAGTGGTACTATAAGGGTTTCGTTTTTCCTTTTGAGGTACGGAACCCTAAAAATTGTGTACACACTGCAACAGAACAGTATTTACTCAACAACAGACAAAACAGTTTTCACAGGAAAAAGCAATTCTAAGGCTTATAGCCCTATTATAGGTTGTTGTAACAATAATTTGGAGTAGTAATAATAGTTTTTTTTTATGTTTGTTACGTTATCTCAGAACTTTCGACTGGGTGAACCGAGTTTGATAATTCTTTTTTTATTTGAAAGCTAGTGCTTCACGTGTGGTCCCATTTCAATTTCATCTAGAACTGATGATGCGTTTCGGAGACAAACAAGGGAACTCTTCAAAATATAACAGTAAATCAAAATATGCATTGTTTTGACCCCATGGATGAAGAAATTTCGAATTAGTGGGGTAGGTACTATAACTAAAAAAGTGAAAAATAAAAACTTTTACAAAAAAAAAACAAACGGCTTCCGAAAAAACACTACAAAGTGAAAAATAACTTTAATTTCGGAAGGCGGTGACAAAAACTTAAAATACATATCCAAAGTCACCGACTTCCGAAATTAAAGTTATTTTTCACTTTGTAGTGTTTTTTCGGAAGTCGGTTGTTTTTTTTTTTGTAAAAGTTTTTATATTCGTACTACATGTTACAGTAAAACGATAAAATAATATTTTCTTTATATTCCATATCACATATCACATACCACCTTCACTTCACGTTTCACCTTATCAAAAGAGTTCACTTTTGTTTATGTTCTGAGGATAAGCATCCAATAATTATGTTAATAAGGAGGCAGTTCGTCTCAGCGTCGTGTTGGTGGTGAGATGTCTGCCGTGATTTCCCGCGGGCATTGTGACACGACACCACTAGTCCGTGTTTGTTTACTAAACAAACAAGGCAGGCATGACAGACAAGGGAACCTGGTGTATTGCTTAATAGATGTTTGGTTCAATAGCAAATTGCCTCGTTGGTGTAGTGATCGCAGGCGCTCCTACTGAACATGAGGGCCTGGTTTCCGTTCCCAGCTCGGGCAGTGTTAATTAGTTTAACCATCAGGGAATTTTTAGTAGCAGCCGCGAGCCCGGGATTTGTGCTTAATTTATAGGAATAGGCACGATCTCTTTTACATAGAACTCAAATATAATGCGAAATGCGGGTGTACCCACATCTCTGCTTTACCCTTCGAACAATACATGCGTAATGTTATGTTATGTATAATACTGTAGGAGGTTTAAGCAATGTTCTGTGTTTTATATGCAAATGTCGACGCGCAAACTATGAACCATAATTGAAACGAGAAGACTTAATCTAATTATAATTTGTTAGAAGCAAACATTCAATACCAAAGAACGTATACTGTGAGTAAAAGATCAAAAAAAAACGACATCTTTAAAAACAAACTTTTAATTAACTAAAACGTACTAATAAAACTTACATAAACGTAGAACTTGAATATTTTCTAACAAGCTTGAGGCTGAACGTCCTTCGAACAGGTCTGAGAGATAAGCTTTAAATTATTTTTACGTAAGTTTTTCAATTATTTATGTTTTTGTTCTTTTAGTATTTTGGGTGTTAAATAAATAGTTACGTCATTTCTACTTAATTAACATAAATAATTGTTCTTATTTAGAACTAGAGTACTTGTCAAGACGAATCAAACGAGCTTGAACTCAATGGGGTTGCGACGTTTTATTACAGAGTTCCCATGGCCACCTTCCGGCTCCATCATCCGATCAGCTCCATTTCAATAATAATATTGCATTGTCATCTGATTTACATAATATGCATGTAAAATTTCAGCTTAATTGGAAACCTGGAAGTGGGTCGAACTTAACTTGTAATATTTCATTACAGACTCCGGGGCAGGTGAAACTAAATAAAAGCTTGTTATAAACTAATATCACATACAGCTTGTTTGTGCTAATATTTAATCTAGTTGTGAAAGTGAAAGAACAGTCGTGCGTTATATTACAAGTGATATCAGACGGTACCTATGAGTACCTGAGAGTACATAGTCCGGAGCAGTCTTAATTAAACTGCCGCTCCGAGCTAGCTCAGCACTAAGTCGCCAACGTTGAACTTACGTAACACTTATACGTCATGCTTTTATTTCATCCGAAAATTTCTAAATAAAACCTTGACGTAAGCTGGACTAGTTGTCAGATAAGGAACAAAAAAAAAAAATTTATTCGATGCAATCTTTTCGAAGTGTCCAAGTTAAAACTTTCTTAGAACAAAGAGAAGAAAAACAAACAGTCTTGGTCTCTTCAAGGAAATCTCGAAAAGGCTGGTTGCAACTTCCCGTGACCCAAAGGCTGGTTTGTACCTTGGTCAGCGGCTAAGCATTGCCATACAACGTGGTAATGCTGCCAGTCTCTTGGGAACATTACCAGTCGACAGCGATGCGGAAGAATTTTTTGACGCCATTTTTAAGTTGTGAAAAGGTTTAGTTAAGTTAGTATTATATTCGTTTTTGTAAAGTTGTTATTTTTACGAACAGTTAAATCAGAAGATGACGACATCTAAACATTGAGTGGACGACGGCTACGCGGGGCTACGACAGTCGTAGCCACGTAGCGCCGCTACGACGTCGCCTATGGATCCCACCACCATAATAATTCATAAGTCTTTTATCAATACGCTATTGATATAAACCACTCAGCGCTATTTGAATGTAAATTAAATCGTACTTCAAATAAATAAGTGCCGTATTTTAAAGTTGTAAGGTTCACAATACAGCAGCAGCCAATCGCCGTCACTGTACGTGATAAAACGCTGTTATAAGGAGTAATGAAATTCTAGAGCAAACCCAAAGAGGTGAAGCTAACTGTGGTACATTCTAATTGTGGTACACGGTGTATGTGTGTGTGTGTGTGACATAATTGGCCGCGAGGCGCACAGCGAAGCTCTCCCGCGCTCAGAGTACCCTCAACTGTACGGCACACGTTTGACGGTGCACCCTTGACAAAATATTGAAGAACAACGTTTCGTTAAAAAATAGTTTAACTTATCTTAAGCGACTATTTTGCTCAAAGTTGCTTCCTGTTTATAGGAATGCTGTTGGCAAGTGATCAACAGTGCACAAAAAGAGTAAAACTTGTTGAAATAATGTCCCGCTCTGTGGTCGTTTCTCGCGCCCTCTAGTGTTCGTTTTTTTTCACTTTCACAATGGTTTATTCTAAAACTATGTTCATTTTTCGAGCATTACACACACCCACTACCTTCATACACAGTCTATTTCCTTTACAAATATACCTAATGACGATAAGCTTAAGGTGTATTTTTACGTGAAACTTGATTTTCACAATATTGAACCATGCATAAGATTCATGTTCACTCAGAAGTTGTAAATCAATACTGATCTGTTCTATACACAACTTCAAGGACCGCATTCATCACTTCGAGTTCGTATTAAATTGAATTTGCATGGAATGTGCATTAATTTGGTACATATTTGCTCCCAGTGAGTGGTAATTTGACAATAATTCGATTTCATTCAGAATCAGGAATTGAAGTTATCTGAGGAAGTTGCAGTTCATGTAATAAGATCTGTTTTTGACATTCAAACGTGAGTAGACGTGCTTCACACACACATATTAGGAGAAATCACTACGGTTCTTATGAGGAAATCGTCGGTATTCATCCTTCTGCTGCCTAATCTTACGAAAAAACAGTAAGTTGGCATTGCCAACTTTCTGTTTTTTCGTAAGATTAAGCCATCAGCTTCGTAAATTTATGTAAATCTGTCACAGTCCCCCCCCCAAGCCTTCCCCTTGACAGTCCTGCTGGCAGTCGTCACGTCGAAGATAAATTAAGTTTCTTCACAAAGAAGTCGACTGCAGCCATGAGCGCGGACTTATGAATAACATTACTAAGTATCGTGTTTTATAAGAAAAAGGGAGATGGAAAAGATAAACATTTGTTTGGCAAAACAACTTCATACCTACTGCATTCAACTTACAGGCTGGTGGTATTTACTGCGGATACTGTTTCTTCAAACGTAATGCCACTTTTCTCAATAACCACACAGAAACAATAATCGTGAAATCAAATAGCTATCTTTCGAGTATAAATCAAAACCAAAAGTCATTTATTCAAATTAGGCTGAGAATCGGCACTTTTCGAACGTCAAAGTACATGAGACAGTCCCCTAAAAACGCCCACCCTTCACCACTTCCTAGTGCTTTAGCTGGGAAGAAGAAGTAGTGGAACAAACTCCCCAGCAGCACAGCTGTCTGTTTAGTCGGATAGACTTGATTCTATACATACATAGGCAAAGTAATAAACATTACGAGACACAAAATATTAATTAAATAATTAGTCAAAATGTCAGCTAGCCATACCAATATACCGACAAATACTCATCATAGAAAATATTGTTATGAGTAGATCATGTCAATAACTAATGACTTAATAGATAATTATAAAAAAATTGTTAGACAGGCAATAAAAAATAAAATAATAATTATATGAACGCATATAACCTGTCACTAGATACGCCGATTCTGGAGAAAGAACATAAACATTGTCTTGAGTTAATCACAGCGACCAACTATTCTTGTATATACATTATACTAATTCCATGCTATCGGTGTACTGTTGTACTATGCAGAGTGACAACTCGCACTTGGCCAGAAAATTTGGTATGTAAATTTTTAGGGTTCCGTACCTGCTATGTCGCGACTATCATAGGATCACTTCTTTGTCCGTCTGTCAGTCTGTCAAGACCCTTATTCTCAAGAAGGCTTGAAGGTACCAAGTTGGAACAAATATCAACTACGTAGCTATCCCTTGGAGCTCTAAAACAAATCAAGCTTCTACAACTATTTATACATTACATTCACCGGCCAAATAATTTCGCAGTTCCCTTACTTTAATCCTACAGCTCAAGCGATGTGTGCAAATGCAAAACTTCTCTATATTCGGGCAGTTTTGTAGGCAACCAGGAATATACCGGTAATCTCGATAGATTACGCAGGTATGTGAACGGTTCAAGTTTGTAGTCGTCGCTAAGTAAGATAAGCTCTCACATAGTTGAGGCATATCGCCTGAATACACACACATGATCCATTAGTATTGAGCTAGAAGTAGCTGACGTTACAGACCGATTCATACGCTCCACATCACGAGTTCTAGCTGGAACAAATATATATGTGCTCATGTGACATTATCTATGTCAGCCGTAACTACTATCTGAGTTATTTAAACTGGGTAATCCTGCATTTACATCAGCACTTTTATGCTTAGAAAGATATTATTATGGATTTAAATTGTCTATCTAATTTTTCGTTTTACTTGTGTGACAAAATATAATTCAAGCTCTCATAAATAAAATATTACAATAAATAACGATATCATTGTAAGACCCAGAGATGCAATAAATCTGTTTTGAAATAGGGACAAACTTGAGTTTTACCCGCCACCCTACCGCGATGTCGCGATGGCGACCACTTCGGTATTAAATTCAGCTATTATTTATTATCTGTCGCCCATTAATTACAATAATTAGTGAGAGGTGTTTCATTAACAAAGGATTTTACTCACCGTGTCTATATAAGGACGCTCCTGTTACAAACGATGGCATTCCGTTGGATGCTTTACATTACGCGCATAGTATGATGGTTGACTTCAGTCACGGATTTCAAGGCTTATTTAGTACTAGAACACGGCACTAGTGTTGGTTGATGGTTTAGAGTCTGTAACAAAACAAAGTGATTAAGTTACATGTACGTATTTTCTTCCAACATTATTCACAAAATATTTGATGCTTGCAGTCAAGAATGAAATCATAGTTTCTTTCGTATTTATTACAAGACGTATACACACCCACGAACAACGGTAGTAAGTATTGTCAAGCCAGAGAAATAAGTACTTCGCAAATTGACTAACAACATAATACACTACGTTTCTGCATTTTCAAATAACAACCGTCATGTTGATTTTGACAGTTTTATTAAAAGGGTATAGCAATGCAAACTAACGTAGGGAGTCAATTTGCTTAATAATTAATTTTCCTGACTTAACAAAATTATAAAATCACGGTAATCAAGATAATAATGATATTTTAGTCTCTACACCAAAGTTGAGATCCTTGACCGATATTCTCTAGAATAAACAGAACATTTAATATCGTTATTGTGTACGAGCACCCACCCGGGGCATAGCACCCTGCACTGTATACGGATGGTCCATTATAGAACCGGACGCGGTCGCACGGCGCCAACGAACGCCCCCGGACACAAAGCTACTTGCATTCCACACACACACATGTCAAATAGGTACAGCACCCAGCCGCAAATACACGAGCGAGACACAACATGAGTTTTTGAAAAATTTCGGCTTTATAAAACGCTGTCTTATCACTCATAACCCTCCAACTCATTTGCTATTTTAAACTACAACTTGTCTCTATTTAACATGACCAAATCCAATTGTCCTTTAACTCGTCGCCACTTCAAACCCTGCATACTGAACAGATTACACTAGCTCCCTCCTCCCTCCCTGCACAGGTGGTGACCCCAGTGTGAAGTGTCGCGACGCGACTAACTAGTCACGTTCACCGCGTGGTGTGTAGTGATCAAAGAGCGTTATGTAGATCCGCTGTACTATATATGTAAGTCAGCCTCAAAATAATTAAATAATGTTTCTCAATAATTAATAGTTTTTACAGATTACTTCAATGACTAAACTAATAATAACACTCCAACATTGTTAAGAAAATCGCCCGGTAATTCTAAAGAGCGGGATGTGACGCTCAAGTGACAGTTTGCAGAGCAAGTGATGTTACAACTCTGCTTATAGGGTCGGGATCCAATTTGCGATCTTTAGAATTCCAGATATCAGTAGGAATATAACTTGAACAGAGTTTGTTTACATTTTGATATGATACTTTTGACAGAGACCAAAGCTAGTATTTCTATGTAGGGCTGTACGTATAACTCCGCAATCGTTGCCGCGACCTGTTGATATCGCGCGGTTCAACTTTGTTAGCTCTACTGCGAGAGGTATGTGATTTTTATTTGATGTTTGTTTTTTTAAGGAAATTCAGTTCCGTCACGCGTATCGGACCTGAATTTCTTTTTCTGTTGTATAAGAAATTTTGTTCGGTTGTTTAATTTTCAAGATGTGAATATGCTAGGTATTGCTAAATTAGTGGTACACATAATCAGCCTATAACGTTCCCACTGCTGGGACACAGGCCTCCTCACTGTGAGAGGGAGTGGGCCGTAATCCACCACGCGGGCACAGTGTGGGTTATAAAACATAATTACTATGGAAAATTTTCATTGATACATTTAGCTCAATTCTAACTGAAAGGATGCCTCGCTATAAATAGAAATGCTTCAAAACCTATTTAGTATGATGAAACCATTGCCTAATACCGCATGCAATTAATTTGTTCGTGTGAATGTGAGTGACAGCGCTGTTCAGTTTGTGTCCAATTTGGATTTGTTTCCAATAAAGGCGTCACAAAGCCGCGCTTGTGGGACGAATGGACCAGGACAGCGTTGAGAGGGGGAAAGGTGGGCGGCTCGGGACAAATTGATGTGCTCAACTATGAGGAAATGTGATAAAAGGCTCATTCGATTAAATTTCATTCGATTAAATATACTCGAATGTTAAACGTGGTTTGATATCAATTTAATAGTAGGTTGGATTTAACTTGCTGCCTCCCATTACATCTTTATTATAAACTATAGTAATATTACGTATATGGTATAAGTTTTTGGAAACGTAAAAACATACTATATTCATTCATTCGTACAACATCAGTTGATTTTGTTTATTCAAATAAATCATTTTGGTAAAAATATGCATACTTATAAGTACTTTGAGTGCCATCTTTATTATATTTGTATGATAACTAAATACTTTATTGCATATTACATGTGCGGTCAAAATACTAATCGAATATAACACATCAGGTGTTACAAAAGTAAAACATTAAAAATTAATTTACTCACTTGGCAACTTTATTTTAAAAATGCACAGATTCTGATCAGGTAGCGAACACTTCAAATAAAGAAACGATGACAAACTGGTGATTTCCAGCAAGTTTATATAGTTCAAAATCTTGCGATTAATTCGTGAGGGACAGATTCTAGAGGGTGTTGAGGGGAGGACCCTTTGCGTATTAACATAGTGGTAGAGCTACGGATTACTTCGAGTATATTCTAGGGCAGTCTGATGTTACATCCAAATGATGAACATGATATTTATTAAACAATCAGTCACAGTGGCCGTGTGGCGTCTGAGACAGAAGAGTACATCTCCTTTGTTCTCAAGGATTATACACCTACTAGTGGTCGCGCAGTGGTTGAGATCCGACCATAATTCATTTAAATCTTAACGTATTTCTAATGCACCATTATGTAAAAATATTAGGTTTCTGCACTCCTTCTACATTTAAACTTTATCTGTGCTCTCAGTTTAGTACTCATCCGTCCACTTAATTTTCATAAGAAGGGGTACAAAGTTTTTGCTTTACTTGTTATGAATATAAAGAGACTCCACTCAGATATACTCTTATTCAGTTCAATGTGTCATGGTGTGTGTTAGCTTTTGATATTTGTATTCTACATAACACCATGTTAATGTAAACCAAAGTATGTGAAACTATATATCTATTGGCTAAAATGAATCACGTTCTTCTAACTGAACAGACAGCGCCACGTCTTATACACAGCTATTAACACAAAGAACACAATAACACTAGGAAGTGGTGAAGGGCACACGCGTTTTGGAAACTGTCTCATGCAGATAGTTTTAAAGTGCAAGAAGAGCTGATTCTCAGCCTAGTTTGAATAAATGTCTTTTCATTTTGATTTTGGTTCTTATATGGGGTACTACAAAAGTTAAGATAATGAATATTGGTAATTGGTATACTTATATAAAAATATCTGGATAACCGAGCTTCGCTCGGTATTTCTTTTTTTTAATTTTCTAAAAATGAAACCTAGCTAGATCGATTTATTGCCTCCGAAACCGCCTACTTACTAAATTTCATGAAAATCTTTGGAGCCGTTTCCGAGATTCAGATTATATACATATATACAAGAATTGCTCATTTAAAGGTATTAGATAGATATTCATCAAAGATACTGTTCAAACCCATTGCTATTTGATAACAATATGACAAAAAAACTTTGATGTAGTACTGAGCACCGCCAGTATTTCTCTCACACACACGAAAAGTAATCAAATCAACTGACGAGCGATGTTCTCCTGCTGTGAAATTGAACACGCATCGCACATACATACGATACATAGGTATGTACATATGGACGACGTGTGTATGAAAGGCATATGCCGCCGATATACACTGGATTGCCCCGGTTCAGGTCTAGTGAATTGAATGATAGGTCGGTGCATACATACAGCTGGCGTGTACCTGACTACATAAAATTTTGCTGTTTACAGACATAATACACGACGACATAGTTGGCGCAGCGGTTAACCGATTGACTACTGCGTTGCGTGTCGCGGGTTCGATTCCCGCACGGAACAAATATTGGTATGACCTACAAATAGTTGTTCCGGGTCTGGCTGTTTGTATATGTGAATTTAAATGTTTGTAAACGCACCCACAATACAGGAGTAATTTGGTATTACTGGTGTGGGGCAACGTTTAAAAAATAAAAATACCAACATGAATTGTAATGTATTGTAATTATAATACAATAGTATTGTATGTGTCTCTTGATCTATCAAATTATATCGTTGACGTGATCATCTCCATGATATTCTACAATAATAAAAGCACGGCTGTCGAGTGGAAACTACAGATTGTTTTTTTTTATTTGTACTAACACAAAATTGGACAATAGCGGTGGATCACTTTTCAGCCTTATGACCTAAGAAATACGGTCGACCGCCAGTGTCCGAGATGGTACATTACAGCGAAGAATTAAGAAAATCTTTGGATTTAGTACTTACTTTCCCACGTGTACCTATCGCTCAAAACTTTCGTATTATCTGCTTCATTTCTCCACTCCTCACTTCATATAAAACATCGTTGGATTGAACCAGAATGCACTAAGCACTAAGTATTCAGTTTCCCGGAGCATGATCACAGTAAACAGTACAGTCTGCAGGTAGATGAGCTAGTTACAAAACTTAACTCAGTTGTGTACTATTAGACTGGTCTTGATCCTGATTTAGATTGAAACTGTTTAACTGGATTAGGTTTAGTATAAATTAGTTAACGACTTAGAACGTGTTGTTTAATACCGTTATAAAAGAAAATACTTTGGCAATTTATTTTTACTCTTACAAAGTATCTAATGTAAGTTTTGCTTTACTTACTTTTGTAAGAATATACCTCCATGGAGTGAGTTTCTTATTATTATTCACGCTAACACTTTTTTGTAGCTTTGTTATTCTAGTTGAAGCCAGTTCCGACCTTCATTTCCGGTAGTTTTTGTAAGATCAAATCTCTTTGCTTGGAGTCTAAGCCGACGCTTCGGAAGCAATCTTCTAAATGCTTTGAGATCAAATATTATGATCACGTGACCCGTGTGAGGTATGAGCATATATTATTATTATGTTATTATATGTAGGAATTACTTACTGTCACAATAAATGTCAAAAGTAAAATATTTTTATAATAATATCAAAATCAAAGCTTTGAAGATTTCCGGAAGCACTTATTGAAATCATGAAAAAAGTCATTTAACTTAAAAGTACACCAACCTGTACATAGATGTACTACACGTTCTTTCACAAGCCACTAGCCAAAAAGTTCCAATAAAATAACATTTTCTTTCGGTTATAAAACCTAACATATTGACTTGAACCGCGTTTAAGAAATTCTCTGAATATCTTACATGACAGTTTTATGAGTATCCTCCGAAAGGGAAGCCTCTCGCATAAAATCGTTTAGTTGGCGTATCCGAGCGAAGTGGCTAATAAATCTAGTATTAGTACGTATGCTGCTACTGGTGAGGGGCTCCGGCGGCTTATTTCCTCTAGTTTTATGTTTTTTCTCCAATATATTGCAGACGACACCCTAAAGGTTTACGATCACAACCTTCTATAGCGTTCCTATCAACAATAGGTACACTCACTCGGTTTCTCTTGGCTAGCTATTATAGCTCCTTTTCTTTTTCTTCTTTTTTTTGGGTGGGAAATCATCAAATGACTTCTCCCGCTCTGAGCGGAGTGGGAGGACTTGTCAGACTTTTACTGGCTAAAACTCACTCGTGTTCCTTCAGTTGCTGTGCTGTGCCAAGGCCACGGTAACTCTTTCAAAAAAATACGCGACCCTGGCAGGCAACGGCCCTGGCAGACTCCCTCAATTACTGCTGACATATCTTTGAGGCGCGCGTGGTACAAGGAATGCGCCGTCAAATCAAATCAAATCAAAATATTTTATTTCACATAAACCTGCAAGGGCACTTATGAAACGTCAGAAGCTAGGTGCACGGTTCCAATTTGTCGCTTCCTATGGAGAAGAGCCGGCAAGAAACTCCACGGTTACTCTTTTAAAAATAATTGGATTTTATAATGTTTTCAAATTACTGTGATATTAGGTATGGGAGGACAGTGCAGGCCTGTCAATAAGTACCAGGTACTTTAGAGGAATGAAAATAAAGAATAGAAACTGTAGGCCTACAACGTTCTCTCATTCACAATATGTAAAAGAATCTACATAAGTAAAATCCACCTATTTAAACCAAGTGATATGATTTCCATGAGAATCACTAATAAATACTCGATATTACAAGTGTTGTATAATGTCAAATAATGACGAGAATATGTCAGAAAGTGTAAAAAATAAAATTAATAAAATTAACATTGTAATTTGGACGAAGTTAATAGACGCTCACATAGTTATGGTGCTAATGAGTTACCAGGGAAGCCACATGTGCAGCAGGAATTAACGCCAAACTTCCTTGTCTTCAACGTAGTCCTTTATCTTATAATATGCTTTTTTGATAAGGACACGTTTGATATGAGTTTTAAACTTTCCATCGCTAAGTCCTGTAACCGATTTTGGCAACTTGTTATAGAAGCGGATACTGTTTATTAGAAATTACTTACTAGTTTTAGTTAATCTAAATTTTGGAATCACAATTTCATCTTTACTACGTGTATTTAGATTATGGAAGTCGCATCTTTTTTTGAAAAGACCTACATTTTTGCGAACATACAAGATATTTTCTAGGATATAAAGAGAAGGCAGAGTTCGACCCGGGCCTGGCCCTACCAGGCGGTGAGCTACATTGCTCGCCGTCCGCAAGTTCATGTCTGCGGTGGCCGGGAGTCCGCTATGGACTCTAGTCGTCCAGGGCGTTACCTACTTCGGCTGGTGGCGCGAGAGCGCAAAGATTGCCTCTTCCTCACGCTCTCCGCCTCCTCCTTTGCGAGTATTACTGCTTCGAAGAAGGAAGTGACGGCTTCCCATGCAGTCCCGCTTCGTACCATGGCCTGGAGCAGGGTTGGACGCGGCAGATTGCGCCGCCAATCGCCTCCACGAGGACACGGTGGTGCTCCGCCCAGGCAGGGTAGACTTCCACTGTATGCTCCACCGTGTCCTCCAGGCGATCCATACAGTATTATAGCTTCTAAAGCCGCTATGAGGTAAATTTAGCACCGCTGTTTAATAAACAAAAGCATTTCATTGATGCAGTGTAACATTAGCCAACGGTACTAATAAATAAACAAGGTGTTATTTCGTCATAGACGTTATCTAACCTAATATTCTATATGGCGAAAAAAAGGATTTTTCAATATCGGTAATTTGATCGGCAACATAATTAAAGAAATAAAGAAAGAAAATACATTGATTTAGCACAGACTAAAAAGGCACACAATATACAGCATAAAAAAAAATAAGATAAAAAACCAACAAAAAGTGTAAAAGTGTGTGTGTGTGTGTACGTGGTGGAGGTAATTGACGTCCTAAACACTAGAAACAAGTTACCATGGTATCTTCTTTATTAATACGTGAATCAAGAACTTTGTACCCCTTTTTACGAGAATTACGCAGACGGACGGAGGAGTATGAATTTGGCACAAAGCTTATAATTATGGAGAAGGGTGTAGCAAGCTAATCCTACTAATATTATAAATGGGAAAGTTTGTATGTTTAGATGTTTGGATGTTTGTTACTCATTCACGCAAAAATGTCTGAACGGATTTGGATTAAATTACACACAGATAGTTTATAACCTGTATTAACAACATAGGATACTTTCATCCCGGTATTACATTCTCTTGAGATAATTTTCGACATACACGCGGGCAAAGTAGCTGGCAAAAGCTAGTATTTTTATGCTATAATGCATTAGAAATACATATTTTTTTAATTAATTAGGTATGGTCGAATGTCGACCACTGGGCGACCACTAGTAATAAGTAATCTGTCTTTCTCGACGACTTCGGAACGTTTTCGTCAATTTGCTGATGCAAGTTTCGTTTACAACAACCTTTCTCTGGAATATATTAACTAAGAGAATTTTCCTCTACCTGAAAATCCAGATCAACCAGACGTAGATTCGAACGATTTCTAAATCTAAAATACAACTATCCTATAGCATTTTCCTTTTAATGCAGCAAGCATGATAATTATCACAAAATATATCTTTGAACTAAATCAATGTTATTTGCAAAACGTGTATTTACGTAACGTTTACTCCGCGCATTTCTGCCAGGCCTAAGGGTCTACGCGTAGTCCGGTGTGGATCAGTCTTACTAGTACGGGAATGGCCGCGGTGCTGCGGTGGGACGCAGTGTGCTCTGTGACTTATCGCTCGGTATATCGTGCTGATTGCGTACCCGCATCGCACCGCAAGCCGACGGGCACATAGTGAGAATAAACTGGTTTAGTTTATAGATAGAAACTACAGAATTATTAGTAAATAGTTGGTCGTATAACAACAGACTGTTAACAAAACCACATCTACTCATTTGAACTCTGGTCACACAATGCACTTTGTTAGGTACCATGACAGTGTAGCAACAAACTAATTTTATTTGAGCATAAATGAAGAGTGCGTCTGGGTCACAACCTTGGTATCGAACCTAGGACATCGCGATCTATAGCTAACTAGTACGGCCTTAGTATTCCACACCAGCAGTACAACGTCGCACATAACTGAAATACAAGCGTATTTACATATATTTGTATGTATATAGCTACTAAACTGATCCCAGCCTAGGTTCGGGATAAACAGCCTCGCTTTTAACTACACGCGGTACATGCCGAGCGTGGTGACGTCAGCGTCACTACGCTGTGCACGCTAAGTATTAATAAGACAAGCTTTGAATGCGAACACAAATATTTCGCTCTCAAGTCAGTCTCAGAAGTTTTATGTCCAACCGTTGAGGTGAGCGGCTTAACAATGTTGTTATTAAAACAAAAGCGGCAAATTGTATCCTCACCTCTCCTCATGGTCATTCTTTTAACCGCATTCGCATTCGCGATACACCCCAGAAAAGACCGCGGCGAATTAGCTTACATAACGTAACATAGTCAGCTTATGAAGTTCTCACTGTTGGAAACCAGCCCTCCTCTCTTTGAGAGAGAATGGGCCGTAATGCAGAACGCGGGCCCAATGTGGGTAGTGGGCAGTGGGCAGGTGTCACATGGATTCGAGGTTTTGGTCCTACGACATGCCGGTTTCACGAGCCGGTCACCGTTTTTAAGAGCAGCGGTGATGATGAATTTACTATCCAAAGTAAAGCGCCTGCCTTGGTACTAACCCATGACCGGCGCCGACTTACGAGTTACAACCCGTAAGTCGGCGCCGTATCCACTGGGTGGATCGTGAGTGGGTGGTTTCATTCATAGTCACAGCCCAACGCTCGCCGCGTTTATCTCAACAATCCCAGGACGACAATTTGTAGTGTTTATAGTGATCGCGGGAACTGAATGTTAATAGGTGTACCATGTATCTTACAAAAGTAAACAGATTATTATTCACAATACTTGAACGCAACATGACTGCACGGTCTTGTAGCCCGTAGCGCTACGGCGTAGACTGCTATACTATAGCAGTACGTTACGAGAACATCGACTATTTAATTGACAAGAATAGTTGGTCGCTGTGATCAACTCAAGACAATGTTTATGTTCTTTCTCCAGTATTGGCGTACCTAGTGACAGGTTATATGGGTTCATATAATTATTTTTTTTTTTTTATTTTTTATTGCCTGTCTAACAATTTTTTATATTTTTTTATTATTATCTAATATGTCATTAGTCATTGACATGATCTACTCATAACAATCTTTTCTATGATGAGTTGTTTTAGGCTTTATTTGGCCTCGATAGTTTTCATTTTATTTGTCGGTATATTGGTATGGCTAGCTGACATTTTGACTAATTATTTAATTAATATTTTGTGTCTCGTAATGTTTATTACTTTGCCTATGTAAATAGAATCAAGGCTATCCGACTAAACAGACAGCTGTGCTGCTGCGGAGTTTGTTGCGACACTTCTTCTTTCCAGCTAAAGCGCTAGGAAGTGGTGAAAGGCGGGCGTTTTGGGGGGACTGTCTTATGTATTTTGACGTTCGAAAAGTGCTGATTCTCAGCCTAATCTGAATAAATGACTTTTAATTTTGATTTTGCTTTTGATCGAATGTGATATTATGAACTGTTGTAAATATTGACCACTTGAAAGAACATTGAATATTGGAAATGCAAATTGACTTTAGAGCGAATGAAATAAAGTTGTCTGTATGTATATGACTCTTTGCAGGAAAGTAATTGCCTTTGTCCGAGTGAATCAGCAGAACACCGTTACATAAAGCAAGTTGAATAAAGAACATTGGCTTCGCAGCGGCCCCTGGATGCGGTAATTAATAGCAGTCCATGCTCCGTTAACTGTGCTCTTATTTATGTGATGCTGAGGTTCTGTAATGACGCGGAAATTAAATACCGCCTTCAAATGTATTCAGATAAACGAAGATGAACGATTATTTAGTAGAAGTAAATCTTTTCAAAAATAATAGTCTGTAAATATAGGCAAAGGAGGCGGATATAGTGTGGCCCAGCACGGACCAAGACCTAATTATATTGAAAAAAAGAATTTCCATCATTGCCTTAATTTCTCCGCACATCTTAGCATGCAAATATCAATTTAAAAGAGTATTTTCTTTGTATTATTTTGATTTCCGTCCGTGAGTTACTAATGTCACAGAATGCTACATACTCATTGCTCGAAACGACTTGTATTTATTTGTAATTTAGACAATAGAGCTAGAAAAATAAATATTTTATGCGTGTTTAGTGGTAACGGAACTGAAAGTTAAAATTCACATTTTATTTATCTCTTTAATTAAAAATTAATAGAATAGTTGGTTCTTCAAAGTAATGGAAACTCTATCTTCTTCAGTTAAGGCAGGAACACACGAAGCAATAAATATGTTTTCACAATAATGCACATTTTGATATAGTGATTGGTTCAACATACACATAACATCACGCCTGTAATTTCGCCAGTTAGATATGTTTAAGTCCCATGTAATAGGGGGCGAGCCTATTGCCATCAACCGGGTACGTATCCATACTCCGGGTTGCTAATGAGAATTTCAATATAGCATAACCTAATTACTTAGTAAGTCTATTAGTAGTCTAGTTATCTTTACAAACAGAGGCCCTAGTGTGGGTTTCATTTAACCATTTACATCAAACGCAGTGAGCGCGTTTGGCGCTCCTATTGGTCCGTCACCAATCCAGGGCCAATCGGAACGCCGAACGCGCTCACTGCGTTTGGTGTAGATGGTTAAATGAAACTCACACTAGGGCCACAGATATTTAGTGCAGGACAAATTATTATATTACTATAGTAAGGTAATTAAAAATGTATGCTGACATATTTTTGTGACATTTACGGTATACTTTTTTTATAATATGCACAAGCACAGCTATACCTAACAATTATGTAGGTATTTAGCACATTATATTTAAAACACAATATATCCATTCTCAGTCCAGGACAGTGGTGAGCAGGTGATGAAGGCCCTGACTTACGAGTTGTAGGTCGTAAGTTACTTGTTACCCAGGCCAGCACTTACTTTGTGTATTTAATGTCATGACTATTGCTCTCAAAACGGTGAAGGAAAATTCTTCATATGTCCTAAAACCAAAGAATTCGAAGATATGTGACATATAACACACTGGGCACATGCGGTGGATTATGGCCCACTCCCTCTCACAGAGAAGAGGCTTGTGTCCCAGCATTGCGAACATTATAGGCTGATTATGCTATTATGCTACATCGGTGCTATTAACACGGTGTGTCTATATGACTAAATAAATGAACACGGTCAAAGCAAAAGGAGTACATACGTAAGGGTCGTAGTAAGGGACGTTTTATAGTTTCTGCGTACCCCCATGGGAAAAGCAGTGAGTTTATAATTATTTATTGTATGTTTTGTGTACATATTAAGGCTAGGTACGTGTGTTACGGGATTTATGTCAATTGGCATGACAAAGTCAAGACATGTCTTTTTAATATAAGTCATTCGCACAACATTATTATAAATTCGTGTTTAGATTCGAGTACCGCTTGAGAAATATATGTTCTGTGTTCATGTGGATCGCATTATGAATGTTTACTGGTGGTTTCTCGTGGTGTATTACGAGGATCTTTCGCTTTGTTTCTAGATATCTGTTGTTTCCGCTCTCCCAACCGACCCCAGCTTGCACGGACTTAGCATCTCCTCATTTCGATTTACCTTGGCTACGTGCACTTTGGAGCACCGATTTTGCCCTATTTTTAATGGAGAACCAGCGCTGCACTAACTGTGGTATATATGAATTGAAAAAAGTCACACTGGTACTTGCCAAGAATTGAACCCGCATCCTCGTGCATGAGAAGGACCGTCACGAAAACGTACAAGTTTACTGTGTGAACATCAAAATATCATACCAAAATGTTTACCTACAATGTCTTATATCTCGTCACCACCAAGTTTTGAAGTAAACAAATATATACTGGACTATTCAATACAAATATTCCATCATCTTGTGTTATTTTTGTTCTTGCTGGACCAAACTTGTATGGGAGCGTTATCCTTCTCCTATAAACGGTGCAATTTAATTACCTGTGACACCAAAAGTTGAGGCCACTATATAAATATATTTATTTATTTATAAATTGTTTCTTCGATCTTATTGTACGCCACAGGTAAGACACTTGTATCGTGTACCTAATGAGGCGTTAGTCCGTATTAATTACACTAGAAGGCTGTTTAAGGCAAGCACGGGTTCTAACAACTAGAAAACAAATGCCTACTTTTTCCTAAGAAGCCAATTACTACCATGCTTTACAGATCAGTTGTTTTCAAACTACCCGCGCTTAGCGCAAAGCATGCTTTTTTTGATAATGATTGCAAGATCTAGACAATTAAGTAGCTTTGTATGTTACTGATAATATAGGTAGGTACTGCCACCCGCTGTGGGGCAGACCTCGCACGCAACTTTATACAATGACCATGTCCGTATGGCCACGAGAGCATAGACTTGCATATTAACAGATTGTCACATAATATAATTATGTGTACTTATACAGGGTAAGTTTTATCTAGTGCGCAAACTGTTACCATGAATTCAGCATATCATTCTAGACCCGAAATATAATTATTAGACTAGAAATTTTTCGTCAGTTATACAAAAAAAATCAGCTGTTTCATAGAAAAGTGCAATACCTACGCGGTCAAAATGTATGGAACAGCTGATAAAAACTTATCCTGTATAGCACACCATTAATTTCTAATACCAGGTCAAAGTCAATAAAAATATTTCTAGCTTGCTTTTGACCGAGGCTTCGCCCGCGCCGAGGTCGGAAATTATCCCACGGGAACGTACTACTACCAGAATAGCTAAATAAAAACTTTTTCCAAAAAAAACAACCGGCTTCCGGAAAAATACTTACTACAAAGTTAAAAATACAATTAATTTCGAAAGTCGGTGACTTTGGATATGTATTGAATTTTTTTGTCACAAGTTTTTATTTTTACTTTTTAGTTATAGTATGTATCCCACACCAATTCGATATTTCATCATCATTGGGGTCAAAACAATGCATATTTATGCGATAGCAGCAATCGCGGCTGATTTACTGTCATTTTTTGAGGAGTTCCGTTGTCTGTCTCCGAAACGCATCATCAGATCTATATGAAATTTAAATGGGACCATTTCGAAATAAACCCTTTTCGAACAAAAAATTAATTTTGCAAATCCGTCAATACATGACGGAGCTATGCCCGAACATACATAAAAAAGAAGGTTATACCTTCCTTCATCAGCTCATGAGATGATGATGACCATACGCAAATGTCTCAATAGCTTTAGAAAGTATATGAAGAACATTGTTAATACCTATAACATTTGAGGGTTGCCCTCAATTTCCCTAGGATTCTATCCTCAGATACTGACTTGGTGCCAATTGGACCACCTCAGCAGTATACTCTTTCAAATAAACAAAATATTTTGAGACTCGGTCCACAAAATACATACAGTCGAACATAAAACCTCCTCCTTTTTTTAAGTCGGTTAATAAAACGTAACGTATGTGTTAATCCAGGTCATAAACTATCTGTGCCTGACATCCAAATCCCGTCAGCCATTTTTGCGTGATTGTGTAACGAACATCCAAACTTTCACATTGATATAATATCAGTAGGATGGACACATAAAAGGCACTTTTGAACGTCAAAATTTACAAAAAAATTGAATTGATTCTAGTAAAGTTGAATTCATGTAGGTAAGTAGTATCTTGTAATGCAACAATACCTATAATCTAAAACAGAGTCCATGGAGTTCCTTGCCCTACTAACTTCATAACATGTCTGACTGACCGACTCCTTGCCAAATGAAAAGTGCCTGTGAATGGTTGAATTGAATTAATTGCTTAGAGTTTTAAGTGATTTTGATTGGGTTCACGATATGTTTCATCATCATATCAGCCGAGAGACGTCCACTGCTGGACATAAGCCTCCCCCAAAAGGGGGATTTGCCATAATCGCCACGCTTGGCAGGCGGGTTGGCGATTGCAGTATGGTGGTCAAATGCATAGAGAACGCTGCTGCACGATATGTTTACAATATCGTAAACCAATATACGGGAAAACTAATTGCCTACATCTAGAAAGTCATGCTCGCGAGCTAAATAATAATTTGCCATGTGTAAGCTGTTATCGGCGATACAGTAACACACGATGTTAAGACGTGGTATAAACGCGGTCACTTCCTAAAGACTACGAATGTACTTTGAGCACGGAAGGAAGTATGAATAATTATAATTTGTTCTTTTGATGTTGTTATAAAAGGAAAATACTCCAGTGTTATGGTTTCACAAAGAGCATAAATTTGTATAATTTATGTAAATATATCAAAGACGGTAAAGTATGGAGTCCATTGTTCAGGAAAAATTGATACAAATGTAACTGTTATCTTATAATTATATTTTAAAGTACATATATATTATATAGCCGCTCTGAGTTTAATTCCCAGATTGTATAAATTAGATTTTCAACATTACAAATTAATATTTCGTATAATTCCAGTTAAAAACTCACATAAAGCTCTTCTTCTATTGCATTAACACTAGGTACTGCATAGCGAAGGAATAGAAACAAAATACATACTCTACAGGAGTATCTAAGCATAACAAACTCATGATACTCCTTAATATTTATTTGCAGAATCATGATGCCAGTACGAGTATGTTTTCTTCTCAAGTATTCCGTCATAATACTTCTAAAGAGTAGCTATCTGGTAAAACATTCAGTGAGAAACAACAGGAACGCGACATTCATGTAGAACAACAAAGCTAATTTCTCACTCTTCATAATAATATTAGTTTATTTGCCTTACGAAGCAATCAAATAGCTCCAGGATAACTTAAGTTGTAACTTATAATGCAAGTGATTCGGTCCTCGCTCTATTTAAATCGAGTCCTTTAAATATCGCGTAACTTATATGATTACAATTAACTCACTTACAGTCTCCAGTAGTGAAAGCGTTGCATGTTCAGCGGCACTTCTTCTTAACACGCTTTTATTAGCTTGGTATGTACATGTATATGTATCTATGTAACAGAATCTTTTCTTCGGAAACGGAATGTGATTTTTTATTGTTTATTTACTTTCTTGATTTATTTAAAGAGCTATGATGCATTTCATTACTCTTTGAAATACAATAATTATGATTATATTAGTTTACACAAATATAATCACCTCAATATTTACAGTAAGGGTAAGTATTTGATATTGGACTAGCTTTTACCCGTGACTTTGTCCCGACCCACCGCGTCGCATCGCATCGCCTGCCCACGCTTTTACTTCGTTTTCGCTTGCAGCCATTTGTGACTTTTTTTTTTTTGTTTTTGCTTGGCTCCTAAGAGTCGTAGCGTGATGTTAAATAGCTTAAAACTTTTCACAAGAATTAAGCTATAAAATCCAAACATAATTGATAAAATTTTACTGGCAATTCTTGAGACTAGTGCGTGTAAACAAACAGACTGTTCAGCTTTACTATTAGTACACTCACACTGTACCGGTTACGTTCAGGTCCCCGTGTAACAGCGGGCTACTTTACTGCCATAATTGCACTAGCTGGACACATTAAAATTACTAACTTTAAACTTATTAGACTGTCCAGTTCTATAACAGTTAATTTGTTCCAAATTCTAAAAGACTTAATGTTATAATAGATCAATTTGTAGGAACAAAAACGAGACTTCCATCTCGCCTTATTCTTGTGAGTTCCTCCTCCCACTCGGGGCGTCCGTCAAAGTTTTATAGTCATCATAAAAACATTTCATAAGCTCTTTGGTACAGTTCATTTGAATGTGATGAAATGACGTCACAGGGTTGGTACTTGTTGAGTTACTTCAGTTTATTGGCGATCAATATTAAATGTTCAGCTTATTGTACCTCCATTAACTTGGACGAAATATTTACGAGTAAGAGGCGCTTCGGCTGTTAAACTGAAGGACCGGCAGAAATATTGCAGATGATGAATAAGGCTATGAAACTTTACAGCTTTCCTTGTTTTTGATTGACTGCGTAAGATTTGCATTGTTTCCGCAAGAAATGGCTGTTCTCTTAAGAAACACAGAGCCTCTGATTTTATACTACTTAAAGTGTAAAGTTAGTCCTTAAGACTCAGACAAAAATAATTGGGAGCATTGGTCACACACTACAACTACATTTAAAAGTCACTGTATTGCACGGTCAATAAGAAATCGTTTCCAGACTCAGTGATTCGACGCAGCCTGAACGTCGGCGGCAGTAAGACATATAAAGAGTATTGTTACGTTTGTAACTGTAAACAAGATCGTAAATAGGGGCGGTTAGCGTTACGGAGATCTTTTGTATTTATGATATGATTTCGGAGAATTATTGTAAGCTATAACTGCAGTCGAAAATGAAATGAAATGGGCCAAGATCAATCTTAATTTGAAGTTTTTATAAGGGTTTATTATTAACGTATACTTGAAGGTAAACGCCACTAATGAAAAATTATAAAATCACAAGAAAGTATAGCGATATTTTACTCAAATACCTACTAGAGATATTCACTTTCATATTCCTTCATTGAATTCAATAGTATCGTTGTAAAATAAAATGTTGCTTCTTTTCTTATATGCAAATTGTATATTGGAAGGTTATACTGAAGGTTTGAAACTCGATTGAAAATATATTTGATTGCAATATTTAGTGAAATCGTCTGGATTTGATTCACTTTATTATGATATGTATAACTCGCTTTATGAAACAACTTTACTAAAGGTTAATAAACGATATCATTTGCCTAATATTATATCGTTGGAGGTGGATGGTTGCACTTAGGCGTTTGTACAGCAGTGGGACAATACAGGTAATACAATAAAATATACGCTATCTATCTATTTATTAATAATAAAGCTGAAGAGTTTGTTATCTAATCTTGTTAGATAATCTATTAATTAGCAGTCGGAATTAAAAATAACTTTTTGCATTTAATAGCCCAATTCTTGAGGAAGGCTGATCATTTAACATCATATTAGGACCCTTAGGAGCCAAGCAAAAGGGAAAACAAGTCAGAAAGAACGCTAAGCGAAAACTCAGTAATAGTGTGGGCAGGCGGTGCGACGCGCATGAGTGAGTCCACGGAGTAAGAGATTTCACGCCGATGAAGGCACAGGCAGAAACTCGTTCATTTATATAACGGTTTACCAACTAAATACATTCACAGCATTAACCCACACTATTTGTCATGATTCAGATCTGGCATGTCTGTATGTGTGTGTGTTATAACTTAAGGTCCCGCACTTTGTTTAATATTCATTGGTCATAATGGTCACTCAGTGCCGTATCGTCAAATATAATTTTCCATCGATAACCACAGGACCAATTAATCATAGCACACCTATCACGCAGAGCATTCATCATCGGCTAGGTTTAACGTGATCCCTTGTCACCGCTAGGTGGCGCCTGAATCGTTACACACATTACAATACAGCTAGTGCGTACACTAACGCCTTTTCATATCGTGTAATTTTCAGGAAATAGGAAAAATATCTGTAAAGAGAAAAGTATTTTTAGGTTCATGAAAAGAGAAAATATTTTTCTTATAATTATTTCTGTGCAATGTGAAGGTGTTCGGATCCCTTCCGGATGCCTCGCCTCTCCGCGTCGCATATCTGCGGGATCACTTAATTCCTCCCTCTCCCCCCTACTACCATAGACAGAGAAACGCCGCTTCGTAGACTACAGTCACATGAGAGTTAGGGAGAGTTGCTGCTCTTTTAACTTGTTGTAGCCTTAGATAACTTAACTTTGGTTTAACGTCTCGTTGAAGTGAATATAATGTTCTACGAGGTTTAAAGTTAAAGTACACGATGAGATATTGTCGCCTTATGATAATACAAGGTGTCAAAAGAGTGAGCTTCTTCTTGCTCATAATAATAATTGTTCTGACCCGAAGTAGCGTGTTGTCTCGCAGAAAGTGGCGGGCGGTGTGACCGCCTTTGTTCCTTGTGTTTTGTAACTACTTAGATCATATGACATTATAAAACATCTCGCCTGTCATCCCTGAATATGTAAAGTACACACACCGTACGTTTATCAGTTTGTTTTCATGGACGAATGTGTTAAACTAAACACAACTATAATAATTATTCAGTTTTATGACAGTGAATATTACTTGAACCACGAGTATTCATGACGTGATTATACTTGAACTACTAGTATTCTTGACGTTTACAGACTTTAGCGGTTCTTCTAAACCATCAAGGTAAAACACCTTTTTAAACGGCCCTTTCATATTTAGAATGTCTAGAAGCCTGTTGACACAGTGCTCACTGCAGGCCACACCTGCACTCGGCCCGCGCGGTGTGAATGTGGTGCGATGAATATTGGATGAGGCATCACACAACAGTGTTGGTGATGGAACTACGCCCACTAGAGCTGATCTTGGATGCAGTTTGAATGGACAGGAAGGTCTAAGAAGCTGGTGTCTAAAGATTTGCAATTATTTTGAAGTGCCGCCAACTTTAGTTGTTGTCAATTAGGTATGTAGGTATTTAATTAATTTACATTAATTTGCGTTCAACAATGTAGCTAGCAACGATATTACAGAAAAGGGTTAAGCCGTATTTAGCAGCCCGGGAATGTATTATATTTAAACGTTTATTTTTTATAACTGTGATCAACGTTTGATATGGTCCCTCACATAGTGAAGCCCGTAGTATATTATAATTTTTCAAAACATGCTAGATACTATGAAACAACTCCAAGAATAAAAGACCTGCCATTTAAAAAACAAAAAGTGGCAGTTTATTATTTAAGATAAAGTATAGGACCTTTTTACGTATTTTTCTGTTCCTTTCTGCTTGTCTGTTTAAATGTGTATAGGTCCATAAAGTGTTTTATAAAATCAATAAATAAAAACATTTCGCATCCGTAACTAAGAAATAAGTACCAACCTACACAATATTCCCTACGGTTGCCTGGTTATTAGCCAACAGTAGATACAGACACACATACCTACCGACCTCGTATTGATTCCAATCAGAGTCTCATAACGTCCTCCCACACAGTTCATATTGAGGTGAAACAGTCCCAACGTTGTTTGTATACTTGCCCAATATCACTGAACAAATATATGAGAGGAGAGCGACTAATCAGCTCAACATTGAAGTGAACATGTGAGAACTAGGTAACGTAAAGTTTGTAGCTATAGGATAAACCGTAATAATAGTCTAGTCTATGGATGGAAGAACCAGTTATTTGGCGATTTCCTTATGGCTGACACAAGTTATACCATACTAGCGTAGTCCATAGTTTAATGATTGATAAGTTAGTTAATGGTTGGCCCAGTGGTACCGGTTCCGACGCACGAGTGGTTGTTCTAACCAGGCAGCCACTTTACTTTGTTTATTTAATTTCATCACCACTTCTATCAAAAACGTCGAAGGAAAACATCGTAAGGAAACCGGCATATCCTGGACCTAAAAAATCGAAGACATGTGACATCTATCAACCCGCACTGGGCCCGCGGGGTGGATTACGGCCCACTCCCCTTCACAGATAGGAGGCCTGCATCCCAGCAGTGGGAATATTATAGACTGATTATGATATAGTGTCAGTTACTAGGTGGGCTTATTGCCCTGGGTGATACCAGCAGTAAGGAGTAGTAAGGAGGCTGAAGCATCTTATATCAACGGAAAAAGAGTAAAATGTTTTTCCAAGAATTTTCAGTCATCCTATTGAAGATAGGTATAATAAAAATGAAGGTCTCTTCTCAGGCATATATACGTATACAATTCTAGGTAGCTAGCACCGCGCAAGCGAGGAGGTGCCGTGAATAGAACATGCATAGTTGTTCGTGCCATCCGAGCACGCGCCGACAGTTTGCGACGACCGCGGCCGAAGGCGAGCAAACTTGTCACCAATACACTAGTTAGTCTTAATGGGACGCTATGGATTGCTCGCTGCTGTTGCATTAGTAGACTTTAAATTGGCTGCGGATTCTTAGATTAGAACTCTGATCGCTTCGTTTTCATGAAGCTTAAAAAGTAGCTAAGTTCAAAAACGAAAACCCAACAACTGCAAAATCACGCCATAAAATGTATATCACTAGAACATATTCTCATCTGAAACTGTAATTTACAAGTACAAGTACAAAACTAGTAACTTACAAGTAGTATATTTGATGCATAATTAACGTCTGAACATCACTATTAAAATACATATCCATAGTGATGTTTAGACGATAGCCGTGGTCATATGCTACCAAACCAAAAGAATACATTCTAACAGTGGTAATCTCTAGTAGTAACAGTTTTTTAACACGCTTTTAATAGCTTGTATGTCTGTAACGGAATCTTGGAACTCCAATTTCACCCACTTCAACACATCAGATTAATTTGAGATGACAATATAATAATTTAATGACATTATAAACAAAAAATGTTAAAAAGATCTAAAAAAAACATGCTTTTGTGAACTAAAAAATAAAAAATAGTTTAAAAACTATAATACATGCCTGGGGTGCTTGCTTGATATTAAGTGATTATAGTCATACATTGTGACCATATTAAAAGGCGGGAATTGTTGTTTCAGTGCTATAGCCCGCCAAATTAATAATATAATTGGCTTGACAATTGATCGGAAAATGTTCGTTGGGACCTCACCGCGTACGTCTTGGAGCATAGACATGATGATGGAATTCGCCTAGTACTTCTAAATAATATACATGATTTTCTCCCCAACAGCATTCTCTTCCAGGAACAAAGGATAGCAAAATGAATAACCACACAATTTAATGTAACATTCTGGGGAGGCGAGTATCATCATAGTCGTGTCCGAATACTATCTCGTAGATGTGCATGTGCACATGGACAACAGAAGCGCATAGGGGTGTTCATCTGTTGGGGAGCCGGTACCCGCCAGCAGCCACATCCTAAGTACAACGTTGCAACACCACAACATATCAAACCTTTAGGTAACCGGTATAACACATGACAGCCACGAGAACAAGAAAAGCCCACGAAGCCCTGGCCTTTAACGAACAGCCCCCAATAGGTTAACTCATTGTCACCGCGTGATCAATGGGAATCAACACTGCTCACATCGCTATCGGACGTAGTCGTGAACGACACTGGATACACAACACTCAGAAATCCGATCTCTCCCAATCAGGCGCACTTGCCCAAACCTGTGCATTGCAACTTGAAGCGTTCGCGGCGCGTCGACACCGGCCTAAGAAAGAAAATCAAATAGACGTTGTGCCTTCACGTGGCGGCATTCATGTAGCCAACCTACAGGAAGCAGGGATGATCTCGGGAACATACATCTCCACACACTGCGAGTGGCGCCCCTCGGGAAAAGCGGATAACCCACATTAGTGTCATCATACAATTCTGAATGTAAGCCAAAATTGAACTAGTTAACAGTAAAAGGATACCGACGCGATGTCAGCTACCTCGAGGCAGGCATGGAAAAAGACAAGCCAACTGCTCTGTATAAATCAACTCTCACATCAACAGTTGTTCCTCGAAAGCAATCAGATCCTTCACAGGCGTATTCAACTTGATTAAATAAAAACCGAGGATATATACGCTTATAATCCTCGGCGACTTCAACGCCCATAGTGGTCGACAAGAAATACAATGTTTTTAACTCAAAGGATTGACCCAACAAAACCTTCACCGTGAATTTTCCAACTACAACGACGAACTATTAACGGATAGAGCTAACAGGGAAAAACTGCATAAAAATGACAAAAGCTACATCGTCATGCAGAATAATGGGTGCATCTCTAACCATAAAATAATCTGTGAACTGCTAAGGTAAAGCATAAATAATGCAACTATGCCACTCTCAATATTTGACGTTCAAAAGTGCCTTTTAAGTGCCTTGTTGAAATAAATGCTTTGACTTTGAATAGAAATTCTGCCAAAACAAAATACGAAGACGGCATAGCAAATAAAGGAATCCATCCACCAACGAATAAAAACATCGAAATACCCTGAAACACAACAATGGAGGCATTAAAAATGACCTGAGCTGGTCAAGAAACTGATTCTTCAGCCAATTTACTCAAGAGACCATCACTTAGCTTCTGCTAACCTACAAAAGGCCCAATTCCTATAAAGCAGAGCAACAGGATAATCCAAATAAGCATAAAAAGAATGCCAGACAACATTCCAAAAGTTTAAAGATCCGCGCACATACCAGTGTCCAAATGGAGCAAAAAATAATAATTGGGGCCTTTAGATACCGACTGTTAAAGTAACAAAGCAGATAACTGAAGCACAAAGCGCAGGACCGACGGTAGAAGAAGTAATGGTAATCGTCAATAAAATGCGAAACGTTGCCCCCTTGTCTCCTCGCCTTATTACATTGGTCATCGACGAAGTCCTTAGAACCCTTGAATACTCTCCCCCTGGGATTGGTATTATCATTTGCGGACGACCTTATCGTTATCCCAGATGATCTAGAAGAACTAGAGCGCATCTTATACCACATTAAACTCTTACTAAATAGCGCAGGCTTCCAAATAAACGTAACAAAAACAAAAATTCTAATTAAGGATCCCATAACATCGCATAGCAAACGACCAACGTGAACCTCAACGGAATAAGTATACCAACAGTGGACGAAATCAAATACCTAGGCACAAACATAACATCCACATCAAGCAGAAAAAACACAATTAGAAAACCATGCCAACAGGCCACGAGAAACGCCAAATCATTACTACCATTCATACTTAACTCAAAGATGGACTGGAAGTTATCTAGACCTATGTAATGAATGGTTACCGTGCCTTGTACGAGATATAGCTTAGAAGTATCGATCCTCACCAAGGTGAACAGATCAAGACCCAGAAGATATGAACGAGTTATCATGAGAGACGTGATTAACCACGCCAGAAATAAACCAAGAAATAAGAAAATGTACCAAATCTTAGACGGAAAATCGTAACAAAACGCATCAAGAACCACAGGATATGCTACTTAGCACACGTTTTCAGACGGGAGATCTAAGAAGGTCGGACGACCTATTCACACATGGAACGACAACCTAAAATGACATGAAATACTTTAACATGGGAATCACGTCTTGGAAGGGCATGGCTGGAGGCAGAAACAAGATCAAAAAAGCGGCTAGCGATATCTACAAAAAACAAGAAACTGATAACAGCGAGAACTCAGAAGACGTATACGAAAACGACAACACGGAACATAGAGAAGCAATGGCATAGAAAAGAGCTAAGAAAACAGTTGAACCTACCCAAGCAGCTCGACCTGGATCAGCATGCCGGCGACGTCGTGAAAAGATGCCCTCCTATAAATAAATATCACCCGTCTCTCCACTAGTCCAATGCTTACTCAAGGATCCATATTCGGTATGCTCGCTATCCTTTCCTATCCTAAGGGCACGTCTACCTGACCATTACCGTGCCCCCCCGGTCTACTTCTTAATATCCAATGGCCTCTCTAACACCATGAAGCATGAGGCTCCAGGGGCTGGTGCAAATCTTGGGGTTCATTCAATTAATCGAGTCTGGTCAAGCCGCGCTGGGATCGGTACATTTCATTCATTCATTCATAAAAATGATTTCATTTATTAATCACTCTATCCTTACTTAGATTTTTTTTATTATTTTCTTTTTTACTTTTTAGTTTGGTTTTCTATTAAAGCGCGTTTTTTAGTTTTTAAACTATATTTTTTATTTCGTTCATGACTTTATGTCCCTAGAGGGAGCCATATTAATCTAATGCTATGTCAAATCAACCTATAATCAGACGATCATGACACTTCGAAAGATCCCTCATTTGTCAAATTATGATAAGTAGTTTAGAAGTTGAGGGAACAGATGTAACATACATATGTACATACTGGTCAAAATCATAACCCTCCTTTTTGCTTCGCCATAGTTGGGTGAAAACGACTGCAAAGTATTGTCATCATTTAACTGAAAGACTGAGGAATTTTGATTGTTTAAGTTCGTTTATTATTTTCCACTTTTTAGTTAATATAATTATTTTTGACGTTAATGAGACCTATTTATGAAACCCTTTATTTTGGTAACCCACTGGACAGGTTTTGAAAAAAAATCAAGATATTTATTATGTCGCCGGAAATCGGCCATTTTAATTTCCATAATTTTGATATCCCTAGTATCACTTTCACAATGAGATGAATCTAACGACGCCTCTCAAGCTAAAATCCATCAAGCCGTTTAGGCTAAAGAGCGTGCCAAAGAAATCCACATACAAAGAATCGAAAAACAACCCTCCTTCTGGCGCAGTCGGGTAAATCGTTTTGTTTTAAAAGAACTAGTGTGAACCATGCTTTTCCGATCAGGCAATCTGTTAAATTAGGTCATAAATAAATAAGTAATATACCGATTTCAGTTGTTCTACAGTGATTTTGCTTCTCAGAGCTCTCAAAGCGTTAATATACAGGCTAAAATTTAACCAGCTATTTTAAAAATCAGCTGTTTCATAGAAAAATCATATCAAATCAAAATTCATTTATTCAAAGTAGGCTGAGAGTCAGCTCTGTCTGAACGTCAATATAACATAACACAGTCCCCCAAAAACGCCCGCCCTTCACTACTTCTTAGTGCTTTAGCTGGGAAGAAGAAGTGGCGCAACAAACTCCCCAGCAGCACAGCTGTCTGTTATGTTAGAAGAACTTGATTCTATACAATAGTAGGTAATTAACATTACGAAACACAAAAAACATTAAATTTGCCATATGTTTTGATTTTTGTTTATGATTGCACACGCCAATATAACAACAAAACATTGAAAACTATAGGTACTCAAACAGAAATAAATAATAATTTAAAAAAAAAACGGAAACAGAACTTACAATCTAAGTAAAAGCCTCCAGGCATAAAGGACGTGTCCGCTTACATATACAATTCTGCATATGCAAATATAGCTATAACTTGAAGTAGCATAAGTTAAACTAGTACCTTTAGAATAAAATTAATAAATGTTAATACAATTAACAATAACAAAACCATGGTCAGCAAGACGAGTGAGTCAGTGAGACGGTGACTGCACCACAAGCAGCACCCTTTCATGGGAATAAAACAAAGATCAGCCATTACCTCCCCGCCATATAAGTGCAATACTTACGCGGTCAAAATGTATGGAACAGCTGATTTTTTTGTAAAACCGATTAAAAATTTATATGCTAACGGGTCTAGAATGATATGCTGAATTCATGGTTACAGTTTGCGCACTGGTTAAATTTTATCCTGTAGATGCATCTATTGCGTTTAGTTCTGGTTTCCAATTATTTATTACAAGTAGCATTCCAGGCGGCGCTTACATGAATACTTTGACGCTGGGACCCTTTCTGACGAGACAGACGTAAGGGAGAGTAGAGGGAGGGGAGGGCGGTCGTTCGCCAGCGAACATTTCATGAATTTCTATTGTTACTTGCGCGCGCTCTGAATTACAGAAAAATGTGGAATTCGTCCAAATACCTAAATGAAATTTTATAAAATACTCTCCTTTACCTACGAAATGATTTTTAGATAAAACGAGCGATTGAGTATTTCTGACGTTACTATGGTAACGGCAACGCCCGCTCAACATTTTGCCCAATTTTTCCTGATATCAAATTTCCCTGTCCAGTACAGAACATATTTAATGCCATATATTATTTCTTTTTATTTAGCATTACATTATAACTTACTACATTATATCACATTATACCATTTTACAAAAAGTTGACCGATTGCTGAATCGAAAAGTTAATTCCATGATAAAATTATTATTACTTATTTATTAACGAACAAATTGATTGACAAAGGCGCACTAAACGCCGACATTTAATTAACACTAAAAGTTATCAACCCTCTCATTATCCCTTCTCCCCACAAATCCGAACTACCTATCTCCGTATCGCAGGCGCTGCAGAGTGTGGTGACCCCACACGTATCGGTTCATTACTTCGCTACCACGAGGTGATAGCACACATATATTGATACAGAAATGAAAGACCACAACACATTGATTGACGAAGGTTTAATACAAACAAAACACAATCGCAGCAGTAAGAAATTTACGACAAAAAGGTTTGCGTGAACTTTACTTCGAGTACAAAACACTTATGGACGTTAAAAAACACTTTTTAATAAAAAAATAACCGACCTGATTACTTGGCGCCTTTAATTTTGAATCGGCACTAAACAAACTGGTTGATCCCTACCTATGTCTGTTTGGCGCCACAGTTGGTGGCGCCGTCTCAAAATTAGTAATTTACATTCATTTAGGAGCTTGGTTAGACTAAAAGGTTTAGGTTAGTTTTGCTTTCCGTTCCTTTTTCGTCAGTTTAATTTATTGTCGTATAATAAATTAGTTTTTATTTTTGATATATTTTTGTACACTTATTATTACAATATTTTTGTTTTCAATTTCGAATGGGACCAACTTGGAAAGAGAGATGAATCTGACTCTGATTGAGAGACTCACTGCGTGTCATAGTGTCGAGCACATAAAGTGGACCCCGGGTTCTGAAAGGATGCAACCGGGAAAACGCGAAGATGATGATGATGATGGTTAGTTGTCATGCTGCTGCACAAGGACCAGCTTGTTTTTGGCGGGAAGTCCTTTACCGCTTGCCGTAAGAGTAACATTGTAGAATTCTCTATGCGACTTTTATTAAATACTAGCTTTTGCCGGCGGCTCCGTCCGCGTTTAGGTCGAAAATTATTAATTAACTTACCATCGGTATGATAAGTACCGTATAAGTTAATCCAGGTTATAAACTATATGTTTGCTATATTTCATCCAAATCCGTTCAACTGTTTCTGCGTGATTGAGTAACAAACATCCAAACATCGAAATGTCCAAAGAAACAACCTTTCAGATTTAATATTGGTAGGATAGGATAGTAGAAAGAGACAGAGCAAGATAGTTTTCATGGTTTTCGAGGGTGCTGATGCCAATAGTGAGGAAACATTTCACAAAATGTATTAACGTCCTTTAAGCGCCAAAAAACGACAGTGAATCATAGACGCAACAGACAAGCATGTAAATAGTAAACTCAAGTATGAAAATTAAAAAAAATGATCCTTCTGTTGTAATATCTGTAATGTGTGAGGGTTGCACCGAGCCGGCTACCTGTTGCCGCACCTCGTTAGAGAATTAACTCGACGGTGCAGACAATTGCTGCGAACGATTTACAATCACAACAAAAAACGTAGTTTTTTCTATCCTTAATGTTCTTCATCAAAATATTGCAGGACTTATGAACAAATTGGATTTACTAACATTTAAAAGAGCTTTTTAATAAAGGGATCAATATAGATGTATATGTATATATCGGGAATTCACGTGGTAACAACGGTGAATCACGCGGCATCTCGTTATCAGACATCTTAGCTTTGGAATAAAAGTAACTGATTCGATGGTAACGCGGCGAGTTCGTCAGAATGAATGTGCTCACGTCTCCGCCTGTCCAAAAAGATGACAGTCCACGTCACATCCATAGTGGCGACCTCACTCAAGCTAACTGCTTGACGTTGCCATACTAAAAAGACTTTATTTAATTTTAATAATTTTGTTGACTCTTCGACATACATATGCATCACTGAACATTTTGTTGAGACAGGCTACGAAAGTTTACTGTATCTACCTAACTTATAATAATAATAATAAAATTGTTTATTGACACAAAATACAGATGTAACATACTAAATTGAAGCCCTGGCTCCTGAGCTAGGTAGCAACCAAATTGGTATACAATAACTGCATAAATGTGTGTGGGATGGTGTGTGGGTGTGTGTGTGTTTGCGCGTGTATCTGATGGTGTGTGAGTGACAGTGTGTGTGTGTGAGTAGGTGGGTGATGGTGTGCGGGTATGTGTTTTATGAGTACTGCTGGTGTACTAGGTCTTCCGTCTGGTGATAATCCAGTGTTTGAAGCCATGTGGCGATTTTCTTTTTACTTTCTCTGGTTGTTAAAGAGTTTATATTAAGGGTATTGTTTAGCTTATTGTAAATGTATGTAACTATCTAACTACTATTTAGCTGCCTTCTTTTCGAGAAATATTAAACGACGAGGTACCTGTATATTTGTCCGAATAGGGTTACATTATAGGGAATTACCACATGTGTCAAAACAGTCAGTGACCGGTGTTTTCGAGTGCTATGGTATAGAACTGATATCTCATAATATTATTATTGTTTACATACACAAAATACCTAAATGTAACTATAACTTGTTTTATTAAAGAATGGACTCTATAATACGAAAAATTCGTTCACCTACAAATAAAAATATAATTTTAACTGGAGATTTCAATATCGATGTACTAAAAAGAAACAACAGTACTTTAGCATTGAATTTTCTTTTCACTATAATCTTAAACTGGTTCTCTACACACCGACCAGATTAAGTAGTAATCTTGCATCGAAAACTTTGCACACTCTTACCGAAAAGAATGCAAAGCAGAAATAATAGATCTAGAAAAAAGAAAAAAAAAAAAAAAAAAAAAAAGACGAAAAAGACTTCGAAGCTTTTTAGTGGCAAAATGTTACTATAGTTTGAATGAGTTCCTCATCGAAAAAGATTTTTTAATTTAGTATGTATATTTTTGTTTTTTTTTTTTTGTGTATCTTTTGCATGCCTACATGGTAAAATATGGCTGATATTGTTATAATTTTTTTGTTATCTGCTGTACCCATATTTGCGAAATAAAATTATCTTTATCTTTATCTTTATCTTTAGTACTTCTAGATCATACTTCTCAGATATTCAAGGTACCCATCAATAAAATATGTACGCTGAAATTCTGGAAAACTAGAAAACAAGACACCTCAGCATGTAATTTATCCAGATTCAAAAGTCACTTGAAGTGTTTATCTTTCCCCCCCAGTGGGTTCCCGCATTGTCGTTGCGGGGGGCCTCAGTAGCCGTGGTCACCCTCCCACGGTGAAGCGAAGAGGAACCCCAAGGTGGGGCCGCTCGTCAGGGCTTTTGCCTCCAAGCCGACGACATAGCGGCCAAAAAGTAGGTTGCGGTGAGGTGCATCGCAGCTGAGGCGGGCCGTGATGTCAAATGGAAGGCATGGCGGCTGAGGGTTATAAGCTGTGGCGGAGGAAGAGTGCCCGTACTTCTGAGTAGCGCTCTTCCCTTCCGTGGCCTGGACGGGGCCGCCACCGTTTGATGGCAGACGCGGTGGGGCCACAGGGGAGGAGGAGTGTCGGTATAGCGTTGGCCTTCCTATCCTCTGCGGCCGAAAAGTGGTAAGCGGTGGAGCCAATGTGCTGACCCGTCGCAGGGGGACCAAGGGTGCCAGACTCGGGGTCGTCTGGGGCCCTTATGCTATTTGGTTCCTGGGGTATTCACGGCGTGCCATATGTCCTGGTGCGCTGGTGATAGGGGTTATTCCCCTCCGAGGAGGGTCCGGTGACGGACAGCCGCGGCGGGTCCGCGGATGGCTTGCGCGTTTCCGTGTTCCCGCCTCAAGCGGCACTAGAGGACACCGTGGAGTTTTAATGGGTTACAGTCACACATAACTGCGCTATCTCCCCGTGGTAGCGCAGTAGGCATTTCTCCACGTTAAACAAAAAAAAGTGCCCGGGTCGACGGCGCGTTGTGTTCCACGCGCGCCGTTATAGGTGTCAGCAACAACTGGTGGGGTCCGCAAAGGCCGATGCCTGCCAGGGGTGCGGGTCGTTCGAACGAGATACCGTGGCCCCTGGCAGACAGGCAACTGAGGGAACACGGGTAGGTTTTAATCAGTCAAAAGTCTGACACGCGCTCCTGCTCCACCCAGAGCGGGACAAGTTATTTGATGATTTCCCACCCTCAAAAAAAAAGAAGTGTTTATCTTTCTTGCAAGTGTACAAAGCTGAAGATGCAAACGTGTCTTTCCGGAAAAAAAATGTTCCTTTATATACGAATAGAAAGACTAAATGTTTATCTCATCGAATTTTATGATGAAGTCGAAAACAGAGACAGCTACTCTGGGCATGTAAGCTTAATTCTACATAAAAAAATAAACTTGTTTTTTTTTAATATTCCACACTTTATAGAAAAATTATAAATCTAAATCAGAAAGCCCAAAATAACCATTTTATAGATGCTTCACAAAATAAAACGAGGGCAGCCTGGCAAGTAATTAACAAATCAAAAGTTTGTTTGTCTCGAAAACCAATACTATCAATTACAACAGATAATTCAATTTCAACCCATTCCATGGGCAAACGAATTTAATAAATATTTTATTGAGACTGTTAAAAACAATCTACAAACGAATTTTACGTCTACGAAAAAACAGGTTAGTGAAGATGTGACGACGTCATCATCTGTAACATAAATATTCATTATTTATGTTACAGATGATGACGTAATTAAAATAATTAACAGCCTTAAAAATGCGAATACTGTCGGATATGATGTCATATCAACCAAAGTGATCAAATGTATCAAGGAAGTTATAGCGCCACAACAATCACATAAACCTCTGTATTACTGACGGTGTATTCCTAAATGGTTAAAAAAAGTAATAATTAAGCACATTTTTTAAAATTACAGAACTGATGTAAAAAATTAATTGCAAAAATCCTGGTATTTTCAAAAATAATTGAGAAAGTAATTTACAGTGCCGTCTATGCTTATTTCGAAAAATTTAAATTATTTTGCAATAAACAAAAAGGGTTCAGAAAAAATTTCAATATCAATATGGCATTATTTGACCTACTGACTAGTGTCATGACATCTGTCGACAAAAGAAATCATATCTGTGCGATCTATACAGACATGACGAAGGCTTTCGATTTTGTGGACCATTAAATTCTATTGCAAAAATTGAATGTTTATGGTATAAGAGACAAGATCCTCAAACTTGTAGAATCTATGAATAGATATATAGAATAGATTACAATGTACAAAAATATCTAGAATATGTCCTATACCCAAATCAGAATACACATATACCTCTGAAGCGACGTACATATAATATGGTGTGCCACAAGGTAGCGTTCTGGGACCGCCGCTTTTTATATAATTATATTAATGACCTTCCGAAAGTTACAGGACAAAAATGGTACTTTTTGCAGACGATAGCACGGCTATTATAGAATGTCATAATCCAAACAATTATCAAACTGACACTAATAATTCTCTATATAAAATAATAAATTGGCATAATGATAATAATCTTATAATAAATCTAAATAAAACCAAAGTAATGCACTTTCATCAACGCCTTGAGAATAATGTCATTGTTGCTTATGATGATTTTAAAATAGAAAAAGCTAGTTATGCAAAGTTCTTAGGTATAACTATAGATAATACACTAACTTGGAAACCGCATTTAGAAGAAATTTGCAAGTGTCTAAGCAAGTCAGCACATTTGCTATATCAACTCTCAAAAAAAGTAAATACTGAAACACTGTTAACAGCTATCATGGACTAGCTGCGTCAGTTCTGCGGTATGGAGTTATTTTTTGGGGCAGTTAACCAATAAGGAACTTGTATTCAGGATGCAAAAAAGATGCATCCGTTCAATGTGTGTTTTAAAAACAACAGATAGTCGGCCACCTTATTTAAAAAAGTTAAAAATATTACCCTTATCAGCTTTATACATCCTTGAAACTGCATTATTTGTAAAAACCAACCCACAAATATTCAAAAAACCATGTGCAGTGAAGAAAACACCGACGCGTGCTCAATATTGCATTATGCCTTGTGAAAAGTAAAACTTCTCTTATGAAAAAAAGCGTCTTTGCTGTTGCTCCCCAAGTATATAATAAAATACCCGATGCAACAAAAGTTCAAAAAACTCTGAACGCGTTACTGCTTGGCAGGCGTTATTATACCATAGATGAGTTTCTTAACGACTAATCTCTATAATTATATTAAGCTGACTTCAATTTAAATATTTCACATTCATGATTTTCTGAATTGACTTTTGACATGAAATGAAATTGACTTTTAATTGTAATTAAATTTGCTTGCATGCACAATAAGCTACTCCAATAATTTTATCATTGTAATTGAATACTAAGTTCTTATTTAATAGTTCTTATCATTTCTATGCCAATATTGGCAAAACATAGCGCACAACCTTATTTTTAAGATCTTCGTAATTACCTATGTTTGACAAATAAATTATTATATTCTATTCTATTCAAACGTTCTGCTACTGTTACATTATTAATGATATTGTCACACACGTTTGGGCAATATTTCATTTATTCATATAACTGGCTTTTGCCAGCGGCTTCGCCCGCGTGGAGGTCGAAATTAACCCCACAGGAACGTACTACCATGATAAAAAAATTATCCAAATCCGTTCCGCTGTTTCTGCGTGATTGAGTAACAAACATCCAAACATCTAAATATCCAAACACAAATATTCAAATTTATAATAATAGTAGGATAGTAAGATAATGTTTACTTACAAAACATGAAAGTAAAAGAGATATTCAATTTCAGGTTAGAGATTTGGTCTAGGAGTCGCAAGCTGGTGTGGTTAGATTCCCAGGATGAGCCAGTGTTATATGGTTTTTAATAGACTTAAAAAAGAGTAGGGAGTTCTGGTTCGTCGTTTTTTCCATCATACATTTTCCTGTAGCATATCAAAATCGTGCAAAATCAAAATCAAATCGAAATCAACAGTCATTTATTCAAACTAGGCTGGGGTCAGCACTTTTCTAAAAGAACTAGTGTGAACCATGCTTTTCCGATCAGGCAATCTGTTAAATTAGGTCATAAATAAATAAGTAATATACCGATTTCAGTTGTTCTACAGTGATTTTGCTTCTCAGAGCTCTCAAAGCGTTAATATACAGGCTAAAATTTAACCAGCAATTTTAAAAATTAGCTGTTTCATAGAAAAATCATATCAAATCAAAATTCATTTATTCAAAGTAGGCTGAGAGTCAGCTCTTTCTGAACGTCAAAATTACATAAGACAGTCCACCAAACGTCCACCCTTCACCACTACCTAGTGCTTTAGCTGGGAAGAAGAAGTGGCGCAACAGACTCCCCAGCAACACAGCTGACTGTTATGTTAAAAGAACTTATATTATATCGTTAAGGTACGTAATTAACGTTACGAAACATAAAATTAAAAGATTTGCCATAAGTCAGCTAGCACACGCCAATATACCAAAAAAATCATTAAAATATGTACTCAAGTAGAAATAAATAATAAAAACAAAACTCTAAACATAACTTAAAACCTAAATTAAAGCCTCCAGGCATAAAGGGCGTGCCCACTTACGTATGCAATGTGGCATTATGTTCACTATAGTTTAAGCTAGAAGTAACAAATGTTAAACTAGGACCTTCGGAGTAAAATAAATAAGCCGTTAAAAACTATTAACAATAACAAAACCATGGTCAGCAAGACGACCAGTCACCACAAGCAGCACCTGTTCACGAGCATAACGCAAAGATCATCCACTAATCCTCTCGTCATATTTGAGGGAAGAAGGCAACCCGACCCCCGACGCTACCGCAAGCAGTGACATCTAAGGGAGCATGATGAACTTGCTGCCGGTTGCTCAGGCAAGAATAATATGATCATTTGTCGAGGTCGCTAGCTAACTACATCTTGCAATACAACTCATTATGGAAAAATCATTGTAATGAGTAGATTATGTCAACAGTACTTAAATGAAAATAAAAATGAATTTATACAGTCAAATAAAAACAAACAATTATGTCAATATAAATATAACCTGTCAGTAGGCAAGCAAATTCTGGTGAAAGAACACAAACATTGTCTTAAGTTAATCACAGCGACCAACTATTCTTATCGTTTTAGTAGTCGTTGGTAGAATATTATGCCTTTGCACAAAGGTTGGATTTTACTTTAGCTATAAACGCATTAAAATTCAAATCTAGCAAAGAAGACGGAAGCGTTAGAAAAGGTTATACCAAGACCAACAAATGAGTTACGAACCTTATGAAGCCTGTGAAAAACACGTAATTTGTCCTTATTTCTAGTATTAATTTTATGAATATCACTGTTTTTAGTGTACAAGTGTATATTTTGCCTAATATATAAGATGTTGGCCAAGTTGAATTGCAATGCCACTGTGAGTATACCAATATCCTATATATAATAACATAAATATTTTGAATTTCTGCAGCTTTGCCCCACAGCAGAATGCCGTAGGACATAAAGGTGTTCTTAAACGGGCAACTTTTTGAGCAATTATTACTCGGCAACACTAATGCATCAATCTGGAGCAACAACCATAAATTGCCGGTGTGTTTCGGCAATATTGCTTCTGATTGCTCCATATATTTCATGAGTTGCCGAATATCCAACCGGTCTGGAAATTTCTAGTGAACTTTCTTTCTATTTAATTTGTACGTATAACTACGTCTCGTTTTTGTGAGAGGAACCGGCCTGCGGCGGAGGCGGCGGGGGAGGCGCATTTTCTGGTTTTTTTAAGTTTCTCCATATTGCTCCCAATTGTGTGGCCGTATCTCTGGCAACAGGTTGCTACATGTTGCCATTGCCCTAAATTGCTGGATGTAGTCGTGACGTCATCCTTGACGAGAATTGCCCAAGGTGGAGAAATTTTAGTTGCTCGTGTAAGCGCACCTTAACGCTATGAAAATAACTAAAATAGACTAACCGAGCTGTATCAACGTCAGTGTGTTGTCTTACTTTCCTGACGGCGTAGGCGGCCGAACTGAGCCTTCCCGCTAGGCTTGATATGTGTGAACCCCACAGAAGTTTGGCATCTACTGTTACGCCTAGAAAAACTGCCGGTTCTAAAATTTCAAGTACCTCATTATCTACGACGAATTTCGGTTCTAGATTCCTAACATTCGGTAAAGCGAACTTTATACATTTCGTTTTCTTGGCATTAAGAACTAGGTTATTTGTGATAAACCAACCCGAACCCAACCCGGTGCCCTGCGGTTAATGACAAGTTCTGGTAGGTATTAGGTGACAACTGGCGATATGTGGGTGTTCTGCTTCTGTTATGTTACTTATGTGTGCCTACCCGTTTGGGGATTCAGGCGTCATGTGAAAGTGAATATATTTTTTTGCCAGAGGATGTTCACATTTTTTTTTACGATAAACTTTTCTACCATTGCAGTCAGTGTGCAGTGAATAGGTACTTTGTGAACACTTCCTTCATGACGTTCGTTCACTATTGAATGACATGGCGAACGTGATCCATTCACGCTGGAGCGCCAATTTTTATACACTACGAAAACTTCTTTACCAGCACATGTGAATGATTTGTTTCCGTATAGAAACTGATAGAAATTCAAATAAGGATCAAACGTTTAGTTTGTCATACTCATAGTCGAATATTCAACTATACTCTGATTTTTAATTTGCTAGACCAATTTGACAGCTGTGATCGATGTCGATGTCAGAGTTTATTCTCAAAATGCCAGTTAAGCGACAGTAACAGCTATAGCAGTGTTAAAGCATCAGTTCCACTTCCGCTGGCTCAAGTGAACTCGGAACGGTTTGTTGACCGTATGACTTTAGCTAATAAGTATTTTATCAGGCGTTTAGCTTACTGTCCTTGCATGCTTGTGCAATGTAAATGTGAGGTTAAATTAATATACGTACAAGTCTCTCCCTGCGTGCTACAACCTGAGTTTTTTTAATTCCCAAAATACATAAGAAGAGTATCTATAGCTATTTTTTCGATACGAAAAACAAGTACGGTCGTATTTGTACTTACGTCCTTTCGTAGGTATGTACAACATGTACTTCTTTCTCATACTGAAACTACTTGTACAAACTAAAACGGTTAAAAACCGTTGCATATCACATACAGAATAATGTCTTGTCTGCTAAATAAAGCATATTTTAAATAGTGACCCTGTGATCTCTGCGATGTGAAGCAGTTGCAAATAAGTTAAAACATGATCTGAAACTGATATGACACCCGTTGATTGAAAAAATTGAAAAATGATTTATTATTTTAACAAGTAAAACTAGTAATCTATCGCTTGAGTGAATTGTGATACAACTTTATCAGTTTGTATGCAGTAAATCGTAGATATGTCACTAGCAGACTGTATAGGTTCGTAATATTACTCACATCTTGAACTTTTCATTTATCAGAAACCGAATTAAGTGTTATTGAAAACGTTAAAGTTAACTTCTTCAGTTTTCAATGACGTTTAATTCAGTTTCTGATAATCAATAATTAGAGCTCAATACTACAGTTGTACCTACCTCATCATCATTATCATGGCAGCCGAAAGACGTCCACTGCTGGACATAGGCCTCGCCCAAAAGGGGGTGTTTTGCCATAATCGCCACGCTTGGCAGGCGGATTGGCAATCGCAGTATGGTGGTAAAATACATAGAGAACGCTGCTGCCCATTCTCTAGTAGGTCCCTTAGTCGCCTTCTACGACACCCACGGGAAGAAATGGGATGGTGCTATTCTTTACGTCCGGCACCACACGGAACGTTGTACCTACCTACATGAAACAAATTATATAACTGATTACAGGACGCCCTCAGACATCAACACTGTAGCATTCATTTGAACCATGTGTTGTGGGTAATTGCTTGTTAAAATGGCCGACTTTTGTGTGAACGAGCGCTAACGACCTACGGACATACCTACTTTCTGTTTTAGTTTCAATGTGTTGGATTTGTTTGAACGTATTGTTTCATTGAAACATAAAGCTAGCTGTATTGCCTGTAAATGGCTGTTCATGTAGTCGTTTGATAAAAGTTATGTTCAACAGCGAGATCAGATGTCCAGAGCAGTGGTAGCCAAGTGGGGACGGCCCCGACTTACGAGTTGTAGGTCGTGGGTTCGAACCCAGGCAGGCGCTTTACTTTTTGTAAGCAATTTCATCACCACTATTCTCAAAACGGTGAAGGAAAACATCGTGAGGAAACCAGCATGTCTTAGAACCAAAAATTCAAAGACATGTGACATCTACCAACACGCACTGGGCCCGCGTCGTGCATTACGGCCCACTCCCTCTCACAGAGAGCAGGCCTGTGTCCCAGCAGTGGGAACGTTAAAAGACTGAATGTGAATGAATGACGTTCAACACAGGAAGTGCAATTACTGAGCCTCTGATAGCACGGATACAGTCTGCCCAATGACTAGCCTTACCGATCTACCTACTAGCTAATCTATTTACCTAACCACAAGAGAAACCAATGGAAGTTTTAATTTATTCCGCATGCGTTCAAGTTACTCATCTTCTAAGTTCTTATTATTTAACATAATTATAATGAACCGCCAGTATTCTTATAAATAATTCATGATTCCAATCCTACTCAATAACATCAAGCACAACATTTAAGTATTTTATTTAGATATAAAATAATAAAGAGAATTCTAAGTATCTCGGTGATTATTAATTCTGAAGAAAACCGGTTCCTCGAAAGATCTCTGAAAGGAAATTTTATAATGAATTCTGAAAATGACAGCCAGGAATAATTATTAAATAAAATAATGCGAATAATTGATGGCCTTCCTGTATACATAAGAATATGGTTGTGTACGTACTACTCCGATAAATTACTAGGCGGTATCACCAACATAATATATAACAATCTTGCTGGATTGGTAAGCTACAAACTCTACAAAGTACAAGGTATTGTCAGTTACCATGATTTCTGTTGGACCCAGCACAGTACAAAACCACAGGAAATAACGGTAGAACATATACGATTTGTGTTAGATGGAATTACATCTCGTGTGAGATATGTAAGGGGAACACACGGGAGTTTATCGTGAAATACAACCGTGGTTTAAAACCTTAGGCACTCGTTTCATGTAGTGTGCAGTGTTTTAGTATTTTCAGGCAAATGAGCTGTAGCTGTAGGTTTTAAGCTGTAGCAGTAAAATAAAGTAAAGTAAAAAAATATTTGCATAGATTCATATTTTTTTTTTCTGTGCGGCCCCCCACCTTGTGGTTCCTTTTCGGTTCACCGTGGGGATGACCACGGCTACTGAGTCCCCCGCAACGACAATACGGGAACCCACTGGGGGGATAGATTCATTAGTTGTAGATTGCAAGGGGAATCGTCGACGTAGGTACTAGGATTATTAGTTTTTTAGATTAGATTAGTATTTTAGAAAATTGTAAATAAATCAATGAATAATAACGTTTTATAAAATTTAAATAGGTATGTTCATAAAAGGAAATCCCAAAACCGTAACCATTTGTTAAATTAACTTCGCCATTAATGCGACACGCTGTATAAAGCGCTCTATCTACTATTAGCTAAATGCGGCCTGAACATTGAATTGAATTGCTGATCAGTTTTCTGTAGTTGTTTTTGTTTTACTAATATTTATATTTCAAGCAAACAAAGTTTAATAAAATCGTAAGTACAAACTGTTAGAAGTATTACCGTCTGAGGAGCTCACCACTGCCACCGGCCTGTAAATGGAGTCACATTTACAAACTACATAAAATGTACATAGTTACACAACTTTATTTAGCTTTGAGGTTGAGCACAAACCAAAGAACGTTTTAAGTATATTTTTATTAAGATAAATAAGCTCATCTCCTACTTAGGTAGCTTGCAATTTGAATTAAAAAAACTTCCCAAAATTATTTCAAATTATTCCTAAGCTTTCTCACACGTACATATATTTTGTTTGTCATTTTTACTAAACCGTAAACTTGAACTCAGCTCATGATTCTAGAGAACCTACATACAATAGACATCTTTCGTCGGTTATCAATAATACAATCTGCTATATCATAAAAAGGTATGGAACAGCAACATTTTATTTAAATAACCAACTAACAATTAAAACGCAGGTGGGTTCAGGATCGTACACTTATTCCATGGCAACTGGTTGTGCGTCGATGTTCCTGCCAGTATACAGGATACAAGATTATGACTAACATCGCGTAGTGATTCGACCTAATCCAATTTTATGCTTTCTCGTGAAATTCAGAGCCGAATAAATTTAAAGTTGGACCGTTCAATAGTTCGTGACGTGATCCAAACGGTAGATCAGTAGATAAAGCTACATAAATAATCTTCTTAATTTACCATAATTCGTGATTTCCCGGATTGCCAAAGTTTACCCAAACTAATCGGAAACTCATAATTTAATTTAGAGATTTATATAATTTTACATGAAGATTCAGTTCATGTTCTGTTTATTTGTGAGTATTTACATATGAAGTGATTTTGCTGTTTACCGTCTATAGTGGCTTAAACTTAAATAAGAGTAACTATCGATATTTCGTACGGTCAAACTAGTTTATAAGTTAAACTTCGTCGTGTTACTAGACCGCATATTCTGACTCGGCGTTTACCTTCAACTTAGGTACTTAGAAGTGCGGTATTTGTGTAAATATAAGTTGCGGATAGGCCGCAAATAAACAGTTGGTTCGTTAACTTGGTGTTTCCTTGTGTGCGTTCCCGAAAATATTAATTAAACACTACTGGCGACGAGTAAACTAATCTAAATTGCTACTAATACACTGGACCGCAAAGAAAAAGGGTCGGTTAGAAAATCTTCAATATCTTCAAAAGCACCTGACCTAGCTTTATGAAGTAAAAACTAAATTAAAGAATATTGAATACCACCTAAAATAATATAAAAACTTTTTTTTTATTGTTGATAATTGTATGAAAAACTGAAAATGTAAAGTACTGGTCGTTTTTTTTAATTTAGTACCAAAAAATTCAAATCAATTCTTTCGCGTTTGTTTTAGTTTTGTAATAAAAAAGTTATAAATATGGTATCTCTGCCTTATACATTGTAATATTCTGAAGTCATCATGTCGTTAACCCCTGAATAATTTACCAAGATCCTGACAATGCTTGACAATGGGCACAGTCAGCGAAATACAGCGAGAACTATTGGTGTGACTCTTTCTACAGTTCAACGAAACATGAAAATTTACATGAAAACGTTGGAGTACTCTCCAAGGTTTTCATGAAACTGGATCCAATCTTCAAAGACCAGAAACAGGCCGAATAAGGTGCACAACGGCGCGGGAGAATCACTATGTGGTGGTGTGTGGTGGTGGTGGTGTGGTGGTGTGGTGTGGTGTGTGGTGTGGTGTGGTGTGTGGTGGCTGTGTGGTGGAAATCGCTTTCTGCTGTTGAAGTAAAGAATCATCATTTACAAGCTGAAGGAAACAATCAGAGTACGGATACAGTAAGGCGGCGACTGGCTGAAGAAAATTTAAAGCTATTAAGACCTGCAAATGGCCCAAAGCTAGAAAGACACCACAGAAACTCAAGCTTGAGTTATGGTAGAGAACACGAGAATTGGACGCTGAATGACTGGTCAAGAGTTATGTTTTCAGACGAGTCTAGATTCTGTTCATTTCAAGCACGACGGGAGGAAAAGAGTGTACAGAAGAGCGGGAGAGCGCTATAACCGAGCCTGTATAGAAGAAAAAGTAGCATACGGCGGAGGCTCTATTCACGTGTGAGCTGGGATTTCTTCCGAAAGCCGCACTGAGCTAGTGGTGATAGAAAATGGAAATTTAACTGCAGAAAGATATGTCACTGAAATTCTGAATGACTACGTTGGTCCATTTTTAATGGACATGGGCGAGAATGCTGTTTTTATGCAAGACAATGCCCGCCCTCATACAGTTCAGATAGTGTTTGCCTATTTTCAAGAAGACGGTGTCACACACATGGAGTTGCCAGCACGCAGCCCCGACCTAAACAGGGACGACGTGTACGACAACGGAATCTACTGTCAATTACGCTACGTAAAATGAAAGAAGTTCTAATAGAGGAATGGCAGAATATTCCGCAGCATCGCCTCTTAAACCTAGTAGAAAGTATACCAAATCGCATAACAGCAGTATTGCGAGCTCGCAAAGGCAACACACAGTACTAAAATGCCTGAAAACGGCACATCTGTAGCCAATCTACATTCACGAAAATACTGGAAAAACTACGCATTTTTATTTATTTTATATTTATTAAAAAATAAAAAAGGTTGAATTATTATTATTTTTATTTCATTTAAGTACAATAAAATATTATTTTATTTAGTCTTTATTTAATAAAGCTAGGTCAGGTACTTTTAAAGATATTGAAGATTTTCTAACCGGCGTTTTTTTTGCGGTCCAGTGTAGTTAGTGTGCAGTGTTATTGTGTAGTGACAATAAAATGCTGATCGGAAAAATAGAACAATTCAATTTATCGAGCAAAAAATGGTTGGCACACATACGACGCGTGGAACAGTTTATGGTGGAACAGTTAACGAAATCAAACTAGCATTACGAGTGGCTACGTTAGTCACGTTAGTGGGTTAAGCTACTTATGATCTGATATGTGATCTTTGTGCGCCAGACAATCCGGAGACCAAAAGTTTGACGAGGTGAACATAGTTGGTGACCATCTCGAGCCAAAGCGCTCAGAGATAGCTGATAGCGGCATATATTTAGAATGAGACGTCAAAATGGCGGCGAAAGCCTGAGCGATTATTTGCAAGTCCTCAAACATGCAACTTTAAAAGTGGTCTTGAAGGTTTTCTTCGAGACCACTTTGTGTCTGATCTTGTGAGCGAGGACATGAAATCGCGGCTCTTCGCCGAGCTGACACTGACGTACAAGAGGGCAGTGGAGCTGGCCTTCGCACTCGAAGCGGCTGATCGGCACGCTCAAGCGAGCGGCATGTGCAGCGGAGCAGCGTCTGTGACGTCGATGAGTTCCCGGGCGCCGGAGCCGATGCACCGGCTAGCGACCGGACGAAGTAGGTACGGCGCGCGCTGTGACCGGCAGCAGCGGCAGCAGCATCGAAGGAACGCGCGCCTCGGCGGCACCAGCAAGCGAGGCACAGCGCGTGCCACAACTGCCTTGTTGGCGGTGCAGATCGAGCAGTCGTGTGTCGTTTTAAAAATTATTTATGTAACGTGTGCGGGCAAAAAGGCCACCTTAAAGTGTCCCCTTAAAGAGTCAACTGCACATAACAAATGAAATCCCTGTCAGGGTGAGGTGAGGTCACCGAGGGGAATGCAAAATTATGGCTTATTTCACTATTCCCCCCTGAGAGAATCCCCTCCGGGGGAAAACTGGACCCTAATGTAAAAATCCAGGAAGTCCCCTATTCATTTTGAGTTATTCCACTATTCCCCTCTGGGAGAATCTCCCTCAAGGGAGAAAACTGAACCCTAATGTAAAAAAATCCAGAAATTGCCCTTTTCATTTTGGATTTCTACTTTTCCCTCTCATTTTTAGTTTTGATTTTTACGCTCTTACAGTAAAAAAATAGTGATCAGAAACAATGTAATTAACAAAAAAACGACAACATAATAATTATATAATCATTAATCTGTCTTTTTTTCACAGAATTTTGTTATAATAAAATATGATGAAGAGTAAAAATAATCACAAATTAACAGCGATGAGGGAAATCGGTTGATTTTTGTAAAAATAATAATTAAAACAGTTTAAACAAAGTACACACAAACTACCTAGAAAAACTAAATTACGAGTATTTAGTATATCCCCCTGAAAGTTTCCCTTAAAACATCAATGACTTAATTATAAAACAATTATCAAGTTTTTCGGCAATTTGCAGAAAGTAAAAATGAAAATAATAGATTTTCCAGGAATAGGTCCGTGAGAAATAATACCAATAGTACATTAGGTACCTACTGTTTGTAGTTTAAAATAATATGGTATGTTCAATTAGTAATTTTCTTAAAGTCATTAATGTTGTTGCTTGTGACTTCGGTTATAATGCGTTCCCTAGGGATTATTCCCTAGGGTATTTTGAAGTATATATGTACTTTAAAATTTCGAAACAAAAACTATCCTATGTGTTTTCTCAATCTCCAAATCAAGTTTCATAAAATCGGTTGAGGTGTTGTTGCGGCCGCGTGAAGAGATATCAAATCAAACAAACAAACGCACTTTCGCCTTTATAATATTACAGTTAGAATCCTTGCTAATATTATAAATGCGAAAGTAAGTGTTTTTGTTACACTTTCACGCTAAACTGACTGAACGGACTTGGATTAAATTAGGCACATGAGTAGACCATGACCAGGATTAGGACATTGGGTTATTTATCCCGATATTCCTACGGGATCGAGCTATACTGCGGGTGTAACCGCGGGGCGTAACTAGTTATGAATAAATAAAGAACAACAACATGTCTGCCTATTTATACACATTATATACTATGTCTGTATACGAGTATATTGCACTTACGCATGGACGTACCTGTCTGGACCACATAATACTTAAGACAAAATCTGATGCCAACTGTTTCATGTTTCAGTCTTCAATTACAGATCACGAAACTGTTGCCATTAGTCTGGACCAGGATGCTCGTGGAGTTTCTTGCCCGTTCTTCTCCATAGAGGTTTACGTTTTGGAATGGGTGGGTCAAAAGTGCCTGTAAATGGTTTAATTTAAAGAAATGTTTTGAGTTTGAGTTTGCTCGCGCGAATTGCTGCAATAAAACGGCTTACTCAATCGATTTTGAATCTCTCGATGTTACTGTAATATACTTATGTGTTAGATATTAATTAATTTATAGTGGGTAGGAGTTAAAATATAATATTGTACCATCGTCCTCAAGGCACGCCAGTCTACGATTATACGCTGTGTTGTCAAGTCGTTGTCGTTTCATTTCACTCCAGCTACCCAAGTGCCTCCATATTCTTCAGCGGCGACGAGAATTGAACATTTCGCGTGTTATTTTATAAGAGTTTACGATGTCCAACGAAAAAGTTGCGGAGTTTAATGTACACAAAGACGATTGGAAGCTATATGTCGAACGGTTAGAACAATAAATTGTTGTGAACAAGATACCAGCCGATTTACATGTGCTAACGTTAATAACCGTAATGGGAGCAGAGATTTACGGATTGCTAATCCTGTGTACACCAAATTAACCAAAACCGAAAACTTTTGAGCAGTTATCGGAAATAATGTGCAAACATTTACGACAGAAACCCAGCGAACTCGCCGAGAGGTCAGAAATAGAAATCAGTCAGAATTCAGGCATAGAAAACAGAAGGAAGGCCAAACCATATCCGACTACGTGGCGGTACTTAAGAAAATGTCGCAAACCTGTGAGTTTGGAAGTTGGCTCGAAGAAAGTTTACGAGATCAATTGGTACGTGGAATAGCGAGCGAGAATATTAGACAACGGTTATTCGCAGAATTTAAACTAGATTTCGCCAAGGCGTATAAGCTTGCCGCCAGCATGGAATCGGCAGAAAAAGACGCCGCCGTCGTCGAAGGCCCTAAGTCGGCAGTGGAAAGGGGTGCAGCGACGGTGACGTGTCAAGCTATGGTGGTGAGGCGACCAGCATCGGGTGTGGCGGAGCGCGGCGGGTAGCCGAGCGTCGCGCGGTGGGACGTGCGCGAGCATCGAGACGTGCGGGAGAGGCCCGTAGGCCACGAGTCGACGATGGCGGTGCCGGGTGAGCGGGCTCGGCTGGCGGAGCTAGCTCGGCCACAGCGGCCGTGTCGAGTGTGTGGCGCTAACCACAACGAGACGTCGTGCAAGTTTGCGCGTTACGTATGCAGGGTATGCCACCGTCAAGGTCATTTGCGACGTGTGTGCCCCAAGTTAGTGTCGCAATATCAGATGGACGTGCAAACCGAGGACAGGGATGAAGAGACGGACAGTGACGAGGTAATTTTTGTTGATGTTTGTCGATTGTCTATATCCAGTTGCAAACCTATTTATATAACGTTGAATGTGCATAACAAAAAAATAGCTATGGAATGTGACACGGGTGGTGCAGTGTCATGTATTAGTCGCGAGTGTTACGATAAACTATTTAACTATCTGTCCCTACAACCATGTAAATTAACTTTAAGATATTACACTGGTGAAACTGTAACGCCTTTAGGTTTAATAAGACCTTTAGTTCGATACAAGGATAGAAGTGAATTTAAAGTAAAACTGTTCTTTTGGGCCGACATTGGATAGCAGCATTAAATATCCAACTACCCGATTTGATTTATTATAATGTTCATAATAATTTGGATAATAATGATTTCGATGTATCTTCCCTCAGTTCCAAATACTGTAACGTGTTCGCGGAGGGTCTCGGACGCTTCACGGGCGGCACAGTGAGCATACACGTGCGCAAAGGCGCGCGGCCGGTGTTCATGCGTGCGCGCCCGCTGGCGTACGCGCTGCGCGAGCCGGTGGAGCGCACGCTGGACCAGCTGGTGCACGACGGAGTCCTCACCCCTGTTGAGCGTTCCGACTGGGCTACGCCAATAGCCCAGTCGGAACGCTCAACAAAATGCCAGTGGTAAAGAAAGATGGCACCATTCGTATCTACGCCGATTATAAACTTACGTTAAACAAGTTATAGAAATTGATCGTTATCCTTTGCCTAAGGTAGAAGATTAGTTGTTTCGTCTCCAAGGGGGTGAGTACTACAGTAAAATCGATTTGTCGCAAGCGTACGCGCAATTTGAACTCGATGACACAAAAAAATACACGGTGATAAATACCTACAAAGGTTTATACGTGTACAACAGATTAGTGTTTGGCTTAGCATCTAGCCCAGGCATTTTTCACAGACGAATTGAACAATTTTTTACATCCATAATACCGCGTGTAGCTAGGTGTCTTTCTCGATGACATAATTGTGACGGGAACTACGAATAACCCAGTGCTACCGCTAATTTTGACGACGGATGCGAGTAGTGTGGGCGTTGGCGCGGTGATATCGCACGTTACGGCGGACGGCGAACGCCCGGTGGCGTATGCGTCACGGTCGCTCACACCGATCGAGCGAGCTTATGCACAACTAGACAGGGAAGCTCTTGGAATTGTATTCGGCATTCGTAAATTTCATCAGTACCTTTATGGCCGTCACTTTCTACTACGGACTGATCATAAACCTCTAACATATATTTTTGGAAATAACACGGGTATTCCAGTGATGGGTGCTTCGCGGCTACAGCGTTGGGCGGTACTGCTATCGGGTTACAATTACGATATTGAGTGTATCGCGTCTAGTAAGAACAGTGCGGATGCATTATCACGCCTTCCATATAGGGAATGTAACCCAGGTGGATTAAAAACAGAAAATACGTAGGTATGTTAACTTTGTAGAAAAAAAAATACCCGTCACTAGCAGTGACATCAAAAGAATGATATCCAAGGATACGGTACTTGGTAGGGTGATGTTATATATACAATCAGGTTGGCCATCAGTTTGTCCTAATAATGAGGAAATTAAGCCATTCTTTGCTAGGCGAAATGAATTATATGTTGAATGTGGGTGTATAATGTGGGGCTATCGTAGGTTGATCCCACATTTATTACGAGGGCAAATATTGAATCAACTGCATAGCAGCCACATGGGTATTGTAAAGATGAAAAGTCTGGCTAGGAGTTATGTGTGGTGGCCCAACATCGACAAAGATATTGAGGCATTATGTAAGCGCTGTGAGACTTGTGCCGCGGAAGCGAGCGCGCCCCCGCGGTCAACCATTCAACCGTGGCTGTACTATACCCAACCGTGGACTAGACTACACATTGATTTCTTGGGCCCGTATCGAGGTTTGACATTCTTAGTGTTGATTGATTCGTCCTCAAAATGGTTAGAAATATTCGAAATGTCACGTACTAACGCGTTTAATGTTATTAAAGTTTTACGTTCGACTTTCGCTAGGTATGGGTTACTGGAACAGTTAGTATCGGATCAAGGACCACCATTTACCAGCATTGAATTTAAACAATTCTTCAGTAATAATGGCATTAGACAGAATTTTTCATAAGCGTATCATCCGTCTTCAAACGAAGCCGCAGAAAACGCAGTTAACATTTAAAAAGGCAATTCGGGATCGCGTAGATGTGGACATAGCTTTACAAACATTCCTTCTGGCATACAGAAATACAGTGCACAGCACTACGGGAAAGACGCCCGCAATGTTGTTGCAGAAACGAACACTACGTGACTCGTTACCCGTGGTCCCGGTGGGTCGACCCATTACCGGGTCCATGGGTAATTTTAATTCCATTCCCATGGCATTAGGGGTTGATTCTGGACTTCTGAATACATCGATAAAAAAATAATTACTACCATGGAACCTACTTATGATTAAATACATATCCCTACTAACAGCATATTAGGTACGTCAAAAGAGATCACATATTAGGTACATATTTTTGCGGAAACTTGAGTAAATTAATTTAGCCAACATGGAAGTGGGCTTAGGGTTAAAATAATTAAAAGAAAGAACGGTAGTGTTTTGCTGTTCAAAAATTATCAGTACTACAAGCATACGGTTTACAGAAATGAATCATCTCTTTGGAACTGTTCTTTGAAACGGAAACAAGCTGAGCTAGGTAATTTTAATCCTAGCTGTCGTAAAAGTACTACTTATATTCTAGAATTTATCATTTGCTAACCTGTGTATTCCCATTCTAACAGGAACAGATTGTAATAAAAAACATATCTCATACATGTCCGGATATTATATCAAACGAATTAACTGAATCTCTAGACAGTTTGACATGGGAGGCGCGAACAACTGATCGACCTATTGCACATTTATATGAAGAGGCGAAAGAGAGCTGGATGGATAAAGGGAACAATATGTTGACTCCCTTTCCGGAATTCAATAGTGTCAAGCATCGTCTTTATGCCGCGGGAAATGAATATGCTGGAGTTACTAAAATAAATTTCAAAACATTTCATGACGTACAGGTTCCATTGCAACACCGAAATTTAGTTTTGGCAGAATATTATTATCATGACACAACCATTTTGGTGTGCTGTATGGAAGAAGATAGAGCTTAAATTGAGCAAACAAAGGAAATATTTGGTAACGCAACATTGAATTGTAGCCCCCCTACATTTGTTGATTTTTTCACTATACTCGCTGAATTATTCCGAATGTTGCCTAAACAACAACTAAAACAAAACCAATAATTTACGCTTTACTAACTGATAATTAAACCGAAACGTATACAGTCCTTTTCAATATATTAAAATCCCAGTTTCCAAATTGGGAACCATTAGAGTATCACTGTGATTTTAAACTTGCAACTTTAAATTCTTTACATAATGTTTTCCCGACATTGAGATTATAGGGTGCTATTATCACTGGCAGCAAGCTATGTGGAGGATGAGCAAAAAGATATTTGGCATTACAAAAAGTAAACCTCAAGCCAGAGTTGTGTCACTGTGTTCAGTATTGCCATTATTACTAAGTGAACGACTTTTGGAAGGGTGGGAATATGTTAAATCACGGTGCAACACCAAAAATATTAAGATCCAGAATTTTTTTCAATTACTTGCAACGTTTATGGCTGAAGAATGATATTGTTAAAACTGTCAGTGTCTTCGGAGAAAGGCACCGAACCAACGCGCCTCCTGAACGTTTTGGTCAAATTATCAAAAATAAAAAGAATAATCTAGGTAGAATCAGAACAAAAATTGCAATTGAAAATTATGCATTCATAACTGATACATTAATGGAATTAATTACTGGCGAAATATCCGTTGGGCACGCATTAGAAATGTTAAGATAGTTTATGAATCATAAGTAAATAGTCTATCGGTTATGAATTCATAATTTTCAAGATAGTTCTGTTAGGAGTATGTTTTTGTTCTCATGGATGCATTTATTTTATTTGCTTATGAATGAGTAAGCTTTATTGTATATAACTGATGGTTTTAATTTTTATCGATATATTCAGAAGTCCGGAATCAATCCCTAATGCCATGGGACCACGGGTAAATATAATTACCCGTGGACCCGGTAATGGGTCGACCCACCGAGACCACGGGTAACGAGTGCACTACGTTCCAGATTGGATCTGTTACAGACGGAACGAACAGTAGGTGCTCGAGTTCAGGATGCGCAGCAAAGACTAATAGAATCATCTGGTGGGGTCTCACGTGTTTTCGATGAGGGTGATCATGTTTGAATGAGGAATTACGGTTCCTCAGATAAATGGGTAAAAGGTACGATCTCAGACCTAGACAGTGCTCGTAGATATCTGATAGTAATAGATAACGGTCAATTTATTAAAAGACACGTGGATCAGTTACGGCGCAGATCCCGTGCATCCGTTGGTGTGCCGATCACGGAAGAAGAGGAAACGATAAAGGATGGGGACTCCGTGGCGCACGCTGGGGACAATTTATTAAAGTCAGGGGAGAATGAGGAAGGCTGTAGCGATACTGTGTGTAAGGGAAGTAAGTCAGAACAACCGATTAACAGTGAAGTAGGTGGTGTTGAGCATGATCAGCCTTCTAATCAGTTAGGTGGTTCGTCAGCACAGCAGCAACAAGAGTACCCAAAGCGAACCCGAAAACCGGTTATTACATTTCAGTGTACTTAAAATAAGCGCCACTTTACTTTTTGTGTTTTCCACATTTGTTGATTTGTAGTTTTTGTATGTGGCATTGTTGGCCGCCACATCACTCCCCTCCGGAGACCGGAGGTCGATAGTGGGCGAAGTCAGTGCATATTATAATTACTTGCAAGTGCCAGTTGTAGTTCCAGTGGGTCGGAACCGGTGTCGCATAGTTCGCGGTGGGTCGGAACTGTCTGCGGTGGTGCGAACCCCAGTGAGTCGGGGCCGGCGCTGCTCCGGTGCGTCGTGGTACAGCGCCGCGATGTGGCTGGTTGTTGTTGTCGACCGGGAAATTGAGCTCTCGACCGGCCGAAGAGCAGTAGTGCCGTGATCGCTTGTTGAGGCTGCTGAGGCTGTGGGTGATTATCAGGTATGCGGTTAGCTGCATATAGGTGGTCAGGATACCCGTTGAAGCCGTGGGTGCTGGCTGGCTGTGTGACTCGCTGCTCGAAAGTTTGAGGAAGTGATGATAGGTAGGTATTATAAGTATAGGTATTACATTGTGTAATATCATAATGACTGTAAAAAAACCTAGCGATTCATAGTTTAGAAGAAAACAGGTTTTACATTTCTCAAACAGGGTTACTTTGCATGTATAATAATGATATTTAATTTGGTTACATTTTTTTTTTAAGTGAAGGGGACATGACATGTGTTTTTGTGTAGATTAACGTATATTTTTTAAAAGATCATTTCGGTACGGGTTATAGAGAAAAAAGGTTTTAATTTTGTTCAGTTCCAGCTCAATTCGCATATACGAGTACCACCACCTTTACACAATGATTGAGCAACACGTTCAAAACAATACCATCGTGACCAGTAGGCGCCGCTGCGACTCTTAACCGTACTTAGTTTAGCTAAACAACCAGTTGAAACTGATGAGAGTTCACGAAAACTTGTAAAGAAATATAAAAGTGTGCTATTAAACTGCGTCACATGACGAGCGAGCAGTGAGGAACGAGCTCATTTGGACAACTAGTTTTATAATTTTTTCTTGGGGTATCGATTCTTCTTCAAATAGATCCGGATTGGTTTCCACGTATTGTGTGACTCACTATAAATAATTTACATAATATATAGAAATTCGTCGGAACACGTAGACACACGTTATCTTTTTGAATCTCTACGACTCACTACAACCACGTAATACTACGTCTAGTTAATAAAAATAATAATACAATACCTATAGTCTGCGATTAAGGCTCATTTACACGTTTTCAGTTTTCACTAGAGTTTCCATTTTTATTCGTATTTTTATAAAATTTACTCGTAGAATACCAAAAGTAAAGAGCTGCACCCACTCGGGATGTATCCAATCAGGCCATCAATTTATTGTCTATACCTACTGTAAGTCTGTGACGTACTTAAACTAACATATTACAGTCCGTTCACATTTATTTATTTTACCCATAATTTTGCGTCACTGTCAAAATCAAAGTGATCTTTGTCCTCGTTACGATAAGGCTGCTTTTAGGTTGCTGCCACTAACAAGTCTGCCACTATCACTGTGATCTTTATTCTTGTTGTAATAGGGTTGATGTTGAGTTGCTGCTGTCACTGCTGCCAGAAGTGAAATAACTGTGAGCGGACATAGTTTGCCATATAAATTCATTTAACGTGATCAAATCATAACTGAAACGTGAGTGTTTTGTTCATACATTGACGCCATCTAATGCATCTTATGATAACCGCCGGCAGTGAAGAGGTGACAATGAACCACGTGCTGAACGGAGATTAAGTGATTTAATATTTCCATTACTCACTCTTTAAGCAGAAACATAGACCAGTGAAAAACGGTCCCGCCAAGCGAAATCAAAGTCAGAATGTTTTAAAACTTTCCTGACAAACAAGCAAAAGCCAGAATTATCTCCGTACAGCTGAAGTTTGTCTCTGACATGACACAATTATATTTTTACGTGCTCCGAATTAGCAACAACTTCGAATCTTTAACCCTACGAGAAGCATGTATATATTTAAGTTGTCTGTCATGACATGACTGATTCAGATTAAACAACGCTGATGAATGAATACCACAATTACATGAGTGATGGATACTAGTTATTCTTGACTAGCTTCCGCTCTGACTTCCTTATGACTTCCACTATGACTTTGTTCGCGTGTTTTATCATCCTATTATCATACTAATAATATAACAAATGTGAAAGTTTGCGTGTTTGGATGTTAATAAAAATACGAAAATACTAGTGTCTAGTGTCTAGCTAGATCATCGTCAGGATGGACATGTCATGCAATCAGTACTTACATATGGCACATATTTTATAAATAGTTCGCTATTGTGGAGCTTCATATAGTCTCTCATCCCTGTGCGGTATTTTCTTCTAAAACTCTATGTGAAATCGTGTGTTCTGGACCGAATCGCCCACTGAGAACTAGGTTATTTGTGGTAAACCAATCCATAACCATTGAGAGTGCACTGTTTACATCGTCAAAATCTTGTCTGTTCCTGTCTACTTTAAAGACAAGTGAGGTATCACCAGCAAACAGTACAACGTCACAGATACCCTATAAATAGAATGGTAAGTCATTAATATACACTAAGAATAAGAACAGTCCTAGTATTGAGCCTTGAGGTACACCTAACTGAACTGGTTTTTTTTTTTTTGGGTGGGAAATCATCAAATAACTTCTCCCGCTCTGGGCGGAGCGGGAGGGTGTGTTCACACCATTAACATCTACACATTGGTGCCAAATTATTAATTTATACTTTGATATCTGGTAATTTTGTTTTTTTCGTTTTCTAAAAATGAAACCTAGCTAGATCGATTTATCGCCCTGCATAAAAAATTTCATTAAAAAACGTTGGAACCGTTTCCGAGATTCAGATTATATATATCAATATACACATATACAAGAATTTCTCGTTAAAAGGTATTAGATGGTGTGTTTGTACTTTTTCTATGATTGACAAATCGTCGCCAAACAAAATTTTCAAAGTAGGTAGCTTTGCGTCATATGTCACATTTCCTGTCTTTACCCTATATAATAAAAAGTTAAATAAACCAATTTACGTATTACTCTATCTCCCAAATATTAAAAATCTTTATATATAAATCAATGAATCTAACTTATGTTGAGCAATAAAATATCGGCCACAGATGAACAAACACAGATCCAACAGCGCACGATCGCAACCGGGAGCTCTCTATTTTGAACTATTTGCGTTAATTGCCGGTTCAAAGTCGGTAGAACTTTCATCCTCCTCTATGCAGTAAACAGATCATAAACTAAACTATTCCAACACTTAGATAACTGTTCTGACCGGATTCCCTTCCTTTGTTCACTGCAGTACCTACTTTGATTCCAACAAGTGTCATACAACATGCGTTGAAGGAGACTTCAACAATGTAGATTAGTTTTGGTCACCAATCCAGAAGAATCTAGTGAAATTATTAAATGGATCTATGCGTTTTAGACTCTAGAAGAGTAATCATGGCTGAGGTTAGCTTTGCATTTATGATCAACGTAGTATCTTGTTCATTTCCATAATGAACGGCAGACTTTAATTATCTACACAGCTCCTCAGATTGTTTTTAGGCATTTTAGGCATTGTCTTTGTCTAAAACCACGAGCTTTTTTTATTCTTCCAAACACAATAGAAGTATAATGAGGGGAGCTGTAAAAAGATAAGACGAAGCTTAGCGACGAATATTTATACATTCGTTAATGAATCTCGACGTAATGTTTTAACCTATTACAAAAAAAGGAGGAGGTTATGCAGTCAGCGAGTTTTTGGAACTAAGTTCTCTAACGCAGCTTGCGGTAGGAGTGAAATGGTATAATCATCGTAACGCGTTATGCGACTTTTTATTACACAGTGTATATTGTAATAGATGACGACTAATAGAGAAGTGTAAAAAAAACAGACATGTTGCGCCGACCCCAAGTAAATTTAGAAAAGGGCAATCAAATTATAACTGATTGTAATAGAACAAGACAGAGAGAGAAAGCAATACTTCTCATGGTTTTGAGGGTGAAAGGGCCAATAGTGAAGTCAAAATGAAAATCCGAGACGGCAGCTGCGAAATACGAACCTCTTTCCTGACTGGGTCCCCGTTTTTTTATGTATATATACAGGCTGATTGTAAATGGGTGCAAAGCTTTAAAGCGAAGATAGTACAGACAAATCAGAACCATTTAAGCTACGGTTGTCTTAAATGGGTGATTTTTTTCGAAAATTCCCAAAATGTTAACTAAACTGCTCAATTATGAACAAATCGAATGATAAATGAATTCATATTTATTTTATTTTATTAAAATAGTATGTAAGCAATCTAGCAAAACATGTTATAGGTCTCTGTGTCGTTAGACATTTTTTTACCATACATTTAAAGTTCCAAATTGTTGTAAAAAATTTAAAAAATTCTTATAAACTTTTTGTAAACCTTATTTTAGAAAAAAATGGAGGGTGCTTTTTTGTTCAAACCTTTTTGAAAACATACTTGATAATTGCTTTTTTTTGAAGTATCATTTACGCAGATATCTCACAAATGATTGAAATTAGGACCTACAAACTAATTTGAGGGAGAAATTTTAAATTTTAGGCAGACTAATTAAAACGACATTTGAATTAAAATTATTTATCTTTCATGTTCAAAATATCTGCCGTGATTCCTAATACAAGCACGGCTCCACCTTCTTACTTCTGTTGTTGTTATTTTTAACATCATCTCCAGCTTCATTGTTTCAAACGCTCAATTAATACTCTCTATCAATTCTTTTCTCGTGTTTATTTCAAAATTCATATAAACCAGTTCCTTGGTCGAGCCCCACACGAAAAAGTCCAACGGGGTCAGATCTGGTGAGCGAGCGAGCCAAGGGATGGGTCCATCTCTGCCGATCCAGCTGTCAGGAAAGCAATTATTTAAGTGTTCCCTTATATTTAACGTCCAATGCGCTGGACAGCCGTCTTGCTGAAAGATGACTGTTCGCTCTCTTTCGAACATCGGGACACCGGTTTCCTCTATTAGCAGTGGTAAATCGACTTGTAGAAAGTACAAATAATTTTCACCATTCAAAGTATCTGGTAAGAAGTGGGATCCAATCAATGTCCTGCCAATTACTCCAGCCCATACATTGACGGAAAATTTCCTCTGACACGACACCTTCTTCTTAAAATGTGGATTGTTGTCTTTGGCGGCCCATTCATTGAGGTTATGAAAATTAATAATGCCTACCCTAGAAAATTTGCTTTCATCCGTCCACAAGATTGATTTCAGGAACTAAGCATCTTCGATCTCTCTGTTGAGAAGACATAATTGTATTCTTCTTTGGGGATCTTGCTCTTCCAGACCTTGCGCCACCCCTGCCATTGAACGGATATTTGTCATTTTGGTGTATTGTATGCCTAAACCTTCTATTGTGAAATGTTTAGATTTCGAGCTAATGTTCTGGCACTGTTAGTAGGAACCGCTTGAAATGCTGCCAAAATGTCTTCTTCGATGTCAGGTTCATGTCTGCCCGGGTTGACTCCAGGTTCTACGTGGTGAAATCCATCTTGGGCAAGTCGACGAAAAGTATTGTAAAACAATCAAACATTCAGTACCCTGCGATTCGGATAGCGCTCTTGATACATCTGTCACGCCAAGGATCCATTGCCGTCTCGCTTTGCCATACATAAATACGATATCCGCATATTCCTGATTGGAAAATGTAGCCATAGCCACTTAACAATGAAGAAATTACGTCGCAGCGCACTAAATGTCTACTCGACACAATTAACTCAAATGTGGTAATTTTTATGTGTTACTAAATTACCACTAGATCGGGATTCGAACCCGTACTAATTTATTATTAGCAAGGTAAGCGTAAAGCGCAGCGGAAGGATGAAATAATGAAGTGAGAACAGATGAAGAAATGAAGAATATTATTTAGCGATATGAGAATTATAATTGAATTAAATTACACGGACAATAAAACAAGCAAATATAAATGATCAGACAATAGTAAGCGCGGCGCGATCCGAATGGTTCGGTAGGCGGTAGAATCAAGACTGTGGCTCCGCAGCTCGGCTCGCTGGTCGGTGGAGGTGCGTGCACGCAGTCTCCCAGCCGTCCAAGGTCGTTGACGCCGTCGCCCGTACAAATATCACGCGCACTCTGCCTGCGCGCGGCGCGTGTAAGCGCCAGGACATTCGGTGCAAACATCGGATGATCCGCATGTTTGGTCCAAGATTCATAAGCGGAGCGTTTCCGCTCTAAAATGTAAGGTGGTGGTCCAATTAATTTTTGCTCCGCCACATATTCCCCCCGGCCAGACCGTAACTACGGTCGATAAAAATCGGGGAATCTTACTCGCCGCCCGCTTCTGGTCCTCTTCTCAGTGTCTGTTGTTGTTGGTGTTGTTATGGTTGTTGGAGCGTCTCTTGGAGTTGACTTGCCCTCTGGTTGCTTTTCCTCTTCTTTCAATGTATAGGCGGGTTTTAACCGGTCAACAGTGACGTTTGTTGTCTTTCCTTTTACCTCTATTGTGTAATACTTTGGATGCCTTTGTATCACTTTGTAGGGACCAGCGTAAGGAGGTTCTAGTGGACTTCGGACGTAGTCTCGGCGAAGGAAGATGTGTGTAGAGGAGTGCAGATCTCGGGGTATGTAGAATGGCGAAGTTGTATGCCATGAGGTTGGCCTGGGAGTGAGTTTGGCCATGTGTGCACGTAGACGGGTTGCGTATTGAGTAACATCGGCTGCAGTGTAATCTGTAGGTGACAGAAACTGACAAGGTAGGTTAAGAGCTTCACCATACAAAAGCTCAGCAGGCGTGGCTTGGATGTCGTCTTTCCAAGAGTTACGCATGCCAAGTAGCACCAGTGGTAGAACTTCTGTCCACTGTGAAGAAGTATGGCACATGATGGCTGCCTTGAGCTGACGGTGCAGCCGCTCGACGATGCCATTCGCAGCTGGGTGGTAGGCGGTGGTGCGAAAGTGGTTTGCACCAACCATGGTAGTGAGGGCCTTGAAAAGGTGGCTCTCAAACTGGCGACCACGGTCTGTAGTCACCCGCGCGGGACAGCCGAATCTAGCTATCCAACCAGACACTAGGGCAGCTGCGCAGGTCTCAGCGGTTATGTCCTTCAGCGGATACGCCTCAGGCCACCGAGTAAATCGATCGATGACAGTAAGGCAGTATCTGTAATCATAAGAAATGGTTAAGGGTCCTATGATGTCCAGATGTATGTGGGTAAATCTGGAGGAAGGAGTAAGGAAAGAGGAAAGAGGAGTTTTAGTATGGCGGATTATTTTGCTTGCTTGGCATTGTAAGCATTGTCTGGCCCACTCTCTACAGTTCTTGCGAATCCCCGGCCACACAAACCTTTGCGTCACCAGTCGCACTGTAGCAGAACATCCTGGATGATGTATGTTGTGCAACGATTGAAATACTTGCTTTCTAAGTTGTGGTGTCACATATGGGCGAGGCTTTGGCATTGAAGTATCGCATATAAGGTGTGCGTTTTCCTTCAGTGTAGGGATCTTTTTCAGGTGGAGTGAAGAACCGTTTCGAATGAGGTCTTGCAGTTCTGGATCTGTTTCCTGAAATTTTGCAAGATCCTCAAAGTTTATGGCCGCTGAAACCTCTTCAACCCGTGACAACGCATCAGCAACGACATTTTCTCGACCAGGTATGTACCTTATGTCTGTGGTGAATTGGCCTATGAAATCTAGGTACCTGAATTGCCTTGGCGAATGGCTGTCTCTGTTGGTTCTGAAGGCGAACACCAGTGGTTTATGGTCGGTGAAGATGGCAAAATTTCTTGCCTCGACCATATGCCGGAAGTACTTTACAGCTTCATATGCCGCTAACAATTCGCGGTCATAAGGGCTGTATTTGTTTTGTGCCCCCGTAAGTTTGTGTGAGTAAAAGGCTAGAGGTTCCCAGTGGTCTCCTTTTCGCTGTTGAAGTACAGCGCCGATGGCGGTATCAGACGCATCAGTGACTATGGTCAACTCAGCTGATGGATCTGGATGAGCCAGTAGCGTTGCGTTACTTAACGAAGTCTTAGTGTCTTCGAATGCTTGAAGAAGTGTAGGGTTCATGTCGACTGGATGTGCTCCCTTAATTTTGGGACCAGCAAGGACAGCATTTAGTGGTGCTTGGAGTTTAGCTGCATTTGGGACAAATCGGCGATAAAAATTTATCATTCCCAAGAATCGTCGAAGCTCCTTGACCGTCTTTGGCACTGGATACTCCTGGATAGCCTGTACCTTTGTCTCGAGAGGTTTCGTACCTGTAGCTGAAACATGGTATCCCAGAAAAGTTACCTCTGAGAGTCCGATATTACACTTTGATGTGTTTACCACTATACCGTAGCCTTTCAAGCGGTCAAATAGTTGACGTAGATGCTGTTTGTGTTGTTCAGGAGTTTGTGAGAACACGAGGATGTCATCGATATACCCGTAGCAAAAGTCCAAACCAAGCAGAACTTCGTCGATAAACCTTTGGAAGGTTTGTGCAGCGTTCCTCAGACCAAAGGTCATGTAAGGGAACTCATAAAGACCAAATGGTGTGGTGATGGCAGTCTTTGGAATGTCGTCTGGGTTGATTGCTATTTGGTTATATGCTTTGACCAAATCAATAGTGGAAAATACTGCACACCCGGTTAGCTGGTAAGAGAAGTCGTGAATATGGCGGATGGGATATCTGTCTGGTATGGTTCTTGCGTTTAATGCTCTGTAGTCGCCACATGGTCTCCATCCGTCGTCTTTCTTCTTGACTAGGTGTAGTGGAGCAGACCAAGGACTTTCCGATCGTCTGGCCACGCCACTCGCTAGCATGTCTTCAAACTCCTTCTTAGCAACTAGCGTTCGAGCTGGATCAAGGCGTCGAGGTTTGCTTGAGACTGGTGGCCCTGGAGTCGTCCTTATGTGGTGCAGTGTATTATGCTTACCCGGTAAATGTGTGCCTGGAGGTCGAGTGATTTCCGGATACTCGCGAAGGATTTCGTGGTAGTCGGTGTCGCCAACTACAGCCTTCACGGATGCAATATCGTCCGTTGATTTGCATTGAGCTCCTGAAACTGATAGTGTCGTAATGTTGTCTATCAAGCGCTGGTTCCTACAGTCTACGAGTAAGTTGTAGAAACTCAGGAAGTCGACCCCAATGATAGGTCGTGACACATCGGCTACTGTAAAACTCCAGGTGTAGTCCCTTCTAAGACCTAAGTTAAGTCGCAGCTGTGTTGGTCCATACGTGTGGATCACGGTATTATTGGCAGCGACTAAATCAAATTTTGATTGTTTGACAGGCGTCTTTATTGCCGACCGAGGAAAAACACACAAGTCTGAGCCAGTGTCCACGAGGAACTGCATTTTCGTAGCCCGGTCGGTTATGAATAAACGGCCTGATGAAGTGGGGCAGTCGTTCGCCGCTACTTGCGACCGCCCGTTGCGTTTTCCGACGTAAATGTGCAGGGTTGCTTACACTTGTTAGCTTTTTCTCCGAAGGTGTAGTGGTAGTAACAATGTGGGTGATTCTCTGGTGGCTGCTGTGGTCTAGAACTGTTAGAGCGTTTGCGATCATACCTTTGTTGGTTACGCCGTGATTGTGAGCGTGAGCGGGATCGTCCTCTCCAGTTATTGTTCATCTGTGATGTCAGCAGAGCCACTTGCTTTGTGAGCTCGCTTACTTGCTTGAGCAGGTCTGGTGAAGTACCAGTAGAGGCTGAGGCTGAAGCAACTTGTGGAGTGGATGGCACAATTTCATACACCCTGTCAGCAATCTCTGCTAGCTGTTCAACCTGTAAGTCGGCAATCTGCGAAGCAATTACAGTCTGTATATTATGAGGCAGGCGGTTAGTCCAGAGACTTTTCACAAAGTCCGAAGCTCCAGCGGGTCCAGCTAGGTTTTGCAGGTGCCGAAGAAACTGAGATGGCCTGCGATCGCCTAGCTCCTCATGAATTAAAAGTTGTTGTATCCGCTTTTCCTGTGAGGCAGACAGACGATTAATAAGCTCTGTTTTTAATTTATTGTACTTGTCCGTCTCCGGTGATTTTGTAATAATGTCCTTGACTTGTATTGCGTATTTAGTTTCCAGCTGTGTAGTCACGAAATAAAATTTGGTCGTGTCGCTGGTAATCCTTGACAGGATAAATTGGCCTTCTAATTGAGCGAACCATAGAGCCGGTTCCTCTGGACAAAAAGGTGGACAGCGCAGTGGGAGTCCAACTTTCGACACTTCTCCAGTGACAACAGCTACTGCTTCTTTAGCGTCAGCATCGGCAAAAGTCTCAGTATCGGACATCCTTCAATAAAAAATTAAAATCGCTCACCGCTTATGTTTTGGACCACAGCCTTTTTTTTCCTTCGTTCTATGTAAACAATCTTTCGCGAGTAATTGAATCACCAGTTTTCTTGCTTCGCTGAAACTGCTTGCTTCTTCTTCTTGTAGACGACTCTTCAATATGCGCGGTAGTCGAGGGTCACCAATGTGGTAATTTTTATGTGTTACTAAATTACCACTAGATCGGGATTCGAACCCGTACTAATTTATTATTAGCAAGGTAAGCGTAAAGCGCAGCGGAAGGATGAAATAATGAAGTGAGAACAGATGAAGAAATGAAGAATATTATTTAGCGATATGAGAATTATAATTGAATTAAATTACACGGACAATAAAACAAGCAAATATAAATGATCAGACAATAGTAAGCGCGGCGCGATCCGAATGGTTCGGTAGGCGGTAGAATCAAGACTGTGGCTCCGCAGCTCGGCTCGCTGGTCGGTGGAGGTGCGTGCACGCAGTCTCCCAGCCGTCCAAGGTCGTTGACGCCGTCGCCCGTACAAATATCACGCGCACTCTGCCTGCGCGCGGCGCGTGTAAGCGCCAGGACATTCGGTGCAAACATCGGATGATCCGCATGTTTGGTCCAAGATTCATAAGCGGAGCGTTTCCGCTCTAAAATGTAAGGTGGTGGTCCAATTAATTTTTGCTCCGCCACACAAAAATCAACATGTGCTGGAGCTGCTACGACTGGACACGGTGAAACGAATTCCAAGCACTGAACCAAAAAATGGACAACATGTTTTCTATACTATTGGAAAAGATAGAATAAGTTCAACGTTATGACTCTGACAAAGAGGACTACAGCGAACAAGATTCCGATTGGGATGAAAACACCGGTACAGACTCAGAATGTTCATCCTGGAAGGCACCTAATCTGATTGATGACAGCGAACTGGAATTTTTGCCTACAACAAAAGAGGCGGAGCCGTTAATCCCAGAGCCCTCGGCTCAGTTAAAGAAGCAAGGCATTGATTGCCAACGCCTAGGCACAGACGGTTGGAATAGCATCCGTTACAAGGAAGTAGAAAAACATTTGCATACAGCTTCGGTATTCAGCGCTCTTAAGGTCAACACCGAGCTGGCCAGCCTCACTTCGCAGCCATTCTCCTGGTTAGCGAAGTACGAAGGAGTCTTGGGTACTATCACTTACGGCTTACTGCAGCAACGGAAGGCGCTTGCAGAGGGATTAAATTCAGTTATAAAGAAGTGTCCGGAGGCCAGTACATATCTTCGTGAATTTGTGGCGGATGATTCGAAAGTTAAAGTGTTATCAGACCAGCTGCTACAGTTTGTGTGCGCACATCGCGCAAAGACCCTAAAGCAGAGACGTAAAGTCTTTAAAACCAGGAACGATATGCTGAACGTAGCATTACATAGTATTCCCCCATCATCTTCCCATTTGTTTGACGAGAAAACACTATCCACATTTGTTAAGAATAATAGTGGAGTTTCAGGTGTTTTTGCCTTGGTGAAGTTTTCGAAGAAGAGAGAGAAAACACTTAATTTTCGCAGGCCAGCACCACCCGTTAAAACCAAAGGTAAACAGTCGGCAGGGAGGGCACGTTCATCATATCAGAACTCAGCAACGCGCCATGCATTCAGTTCTAAAGCATCCACTTTTAACCAAAGCAAGAGAAAGAATGGAGGCGACAAAAAATCAGGAAAGACCCAGAGTAGACACACAATTTTCGAGAGTGACAGTTGAGGGATTACTTGTAGCAATGGAAAGAGATAGGTGCCCCAAATTCCGTTTTAAAGATAATTTCGGGTTACACAATACCTTTTGTATCAAAACCTCCTTCAGTTCCCCTTCACGGAAACATGAAAAGATTCGCGACCACGTCCTCACAAACGATATCCAAAGAGCTCAAAGCACTACTTGCGATAGGAGTAGTAGAGAAGTGGGATTGCACAACCGGGTTTTTGTCGCGGAAGGTTTTTAATCCCAAAAGCAAAGGGAGAACAGAGGCAGATATTCAATCTCCGTCGTTTAAATTGTTACCTCAACCCCTCAAAGTTTCGCCTCATAAATCATAGTCATGTCCCCGACTTTCTACAGGAGGGCAATTTCCTAGGGAAGCTGGATATCAGTCAAGCTTACTTCCACATTCCGATAAAACAAAGTCACCGTCGTTTTCTAGTTTTTGCCTACAGAAACAAACTTTTTCAGATGACGTCAATCCCCCCCCACCCTTCCCACTCACACCCCTTCAGTCTATCCAACGCCCCGTTAGCCTTCTCTCGCGTCAGCAAATGGGCCGCCAGCGTCTTGAGAGCGAGAGGGCTACGGGTTCTTGTCTACCTCGACGATTTTTTGTTGGCAAATCAGGATCCAGTTTTATTAGAGAGTCAGATGGACTATGCCGTCAATTTTCTTCAAAGTCTTGGCTGGTGCGTAAACATGGAGAAGTCTATCCTGAAACCTACGTAGAGCATAGAATTCTTAGGGATAATTTAGGATACAGCTGTAAAGGAGCGCAGGCTCCCAGACGAAAAGATAGATCGACTCCTGAGTGACCTGGAGAAGGTGTTAAAAGACAATCGATGGTCGTGGCGGTCAGGAACTTCCTTTATAGGATGTCTAGGTTTTGCAGCTCTAGTGACTCCTCTTGGACGTTTACACACTAGGTATATTCCGCGCGCCGGACGCAAACTTCGGTAAGACAACCCCAGTCAAAAGTTGGTACTACCGTCGCCAGCAGTCAACGAGTGTCATTGGTAGATTCAGCAAAATGGTAAAATCTTTGTCCAGGAACCAACAATTTTTGTAACGACCGACGCCTCGGACAAAAGCTGGGGTATTCAGCTTGGCGATTGTCATCTGTCAGGTCTATGGACAGACCGCAGGCAGCTTGGCATATAAACACAAAAGAGCTCTTCACTATATTCATAGCTCTAACAAAGAATCAGGACAGGTTGTTAGGCCAGTCAATCATGGTGCAATACGACAACAGGACAGTCGTTTCATATTTGAAAAAGCAGGGGGGAACAAGGTCTATAGGGCTGTTAGAAGTGATAAGGAAAATATTGCTATTAGCAGAACACCTAGGAGTAACTCTTCATGCCTTTTTATCTTCCGGGTCCGTACAACTCAATAACAGACTGCCTGTCGAGAGGAAAGAGTCGTCCAGACTGGCACTTCCAGGAGGAGGTCACTCAGAAAATATTCCTCAAATGGGGCGTTCCTCAAATAGATCTGTTTGCCACGTATCAGTCGAAAGTGGTACCAGTTTACGTGTCGATAGATGTGGAGGATTCACAGGCAGCGTTCATCAACGCATTCAGTCGACCTAGCGATTCCAACTAGCGTGGGTTTTTCCTCCACCTCCCCTAATTCCCAGAGCGCTTCGGCACCTTAACAAGTCGTGGGGAACAAGACAAGACAAGATAAGACAAGATTTTTTATTTGTTTAAACATGGTGTACATGATACGTTACATGCAAGATAACTATGAGATAAGGTTCTAACATGTTCAGCCGTATAAAGTGGCGTACAAATTGGCAGGAAGAGATGGTGCATAAACCGTGATAATATTAATAAAAATTACATTGAAGACATTGTGTAGGTACTTGTTAAATTATCATTATTAATTAAATATTAGGTATCATTACAATTCAAAAAGCATATTTTTAGATGCAATACAATGTCAAAGTAGTCTTAAATAAATTAGTCAATGAAAGTATGAATTAATGTCATTAAAATGTCCATTCCAAACAACAATTATTAAAAAAAAAAAAAAAACAATTAAAAAAATACAATACATTACAATAACATGTCAAAAATACAACATTACCATCTCAAAAACGAAGAAAATTATCCTCTTTCATAAAGTCTGCTATGCTGTAATATGCTCTTTCAGTTAGTAAACTCTTCAATTTACTTTTAAGAGCAGATATATTTAATATTTTCCACGATTTGGGCAATTTATTAAAAATGGTCGGAGCCATGCAAAAGATGCTCTTACGCATGAGAGCTGTTTTAGCGCCGTGAACACAGAGTTTGAAATTGTGAACGTTTCTTTTAGTGGTCCCTCAATGGGAGACAGTCTTTTGGAGAGGTGACCTAAAACGTCGGGCCACAGAAGCCCCATTTCACATACCAGAGATAGTCGGAAACCTGATCGATCTATCCACCAATCGTCTACCACCGAAAACGGAGGACTTCGCTTTAGAAGGTTTAGGAGGTTTAGGAGGTTTGGAAGGTACGGGGTGGAGTAGTCTAGTAGCAGACTCGGATCCTGATGATATTGATCTTGATCAGTCGGTATGGTGGGACTCTACTTGGCATACCTATGAGTCAGCCTGGAAACAATGGGTTTCGTGGTACAGACCGACTGGGATAAGACCTAGTAGTCCGCGACCTCAGGAAGTTGCTTGTTATTTGTGTTACCTAACTCGTATCAGAAAATTTGCTGCTGCAACAATTTTACTCCATAAGTCAGTAATTTTAACTTTGGCTGGCTCACCTCAGGAAAAAAGGTTGGCATCTCACCCATTAGTCACAGCCATGATTAAGGCTATTAACCTTAAAAGATGCTCGTTGTTGGTATCAAAGTCGCAGATCTGGAATATTCAAGACTTGTTGCAGTGGTTAAGGGCTAACCTACCAGATGAAAGTAGTATTTTTCAAGTTTCGAGGCATGTAGCAATTCTTTTGCTCTTGGCCTCTGGCCGCCGAGTGCACGACCTTACATTGTTGAGTGTCGACGAAGGACATTTTGAACGAACCAGTTGTAGTATTACATTCTGGCCTAGATATTGCTCGAAAACTGATGGCATTAGATGCCGGCAATCCGGGTGACAAATTTCTTATTCGGGGGATCATGATTGAAGTCTCATTAGATGGGGGAACCTTTTAATTTCCATATCTGCGAGCAGGAGAAAGGCAAGAAAAAATTTACATAATTTGTTTATCACAACGCGTGGAGAGATAAAAGCAGCATCTAGAGCCGTTATCGCCGGTTGGATATGGGTATCTTTTCAAGAATTAGGGATAAAATACAGTCCTGGTTCTATCAGACCAGCTGTTGCGTCTAATGATTTTCATCAAGACATACCTTAAAAGTGGGAACTGGAGAGGTTCAGAAAATTTCATTACACATTATTGCAAATCCGTGCAGCGACCTCGAAGTGCTAATGTCTAACTGTTTTGTAGCTGTTTAGTATCTCTCTTTATTATTAAAAAATTTTATCACACTATTTTATTATTGACAGTTGGATTTTGAGACTAAGAATTCACAGTTTGATCTCATCGTTGATTCCTAACTTAGTAGTAGTAACAATACAATTGTTAAAGAATCCTACTTGAGTAGGATATGTCTTAATGTACCTAATTAATAATAAGTATCAGGAGCTGTGATTAATCATCGAGGCCGTTATAAGTAATACTCCTCTCATTTGATACACTAATTATTTTTGTTTTATTTTTAAATAAAAGATGTCTTAATTTTTTGTATCTATGCATACTCAGTCTTTTACTCATGGGAATTGCACTGCACGTACCCACCTTGGTCACAGTACGCTTTGTAGGGTGCCGACAGAAGATAGACACGTCTCCGAACGGTCAAGCCGAAGGCACAGAACTGAAATAGAACCGTGTTCTACCCCGTAGGGAAGAAATAACGAATATTTCAGATTTTGCCGAGGCTTGACCGGAGTATGTACTTGCCGGCTCTTCGGATTCGGTACTGAGGAAAGCACGCGCACGGGCCTCGCGCGCACCAGCCGTCGCCCGCCGCGAGGGGTTGGGGAGCGCGTCTCGCCGGGATCCGCCTCGCATCTGCGGCTCGCACAGAGATAAAAGGTCGTAAGTATCAAGCATAAGTGTATGTTAGGTAGGATAGGTAATCTCCGAACGGTCATGCCTCGGCAAGATCTGAAATATTCGTTTTCTTTCCTACGGGGTGGAAAACGGTTCTATTTTATCATGTTTTATAATGTTTCTTACCCACGACACCTTTTCACATCCTTTAACATAAATGTTTTTATCTTTCAGATAAAGTTCTCTGTTTCCAATATACTTGCAATCTTTTTTTTTTTTGTGAGATTGTTAAACGGGTATGGTGGTTTGATTCATGATACCATAATTTGATTTCCGCATGCTGTTGCTATTTCTTTCACAATGAGCTCGATAGTTTCCATCTTAAACCCTTGCACATCGACTATGGTGTTCATAACAATTTCCTTCCAATACCACTTAGAGGTTTATATTCAATCAGACGATCGTTAATGATCTGACAATAGACAGATGTATTTTGTTTGTTGTCACTACAACAAGCTAAAACTAGTGCTCAGCAGCAGCAACCCAACAGCAAAGAGAAGGCAACCACTAAAAAGATTCTACCGCCGCCTCCGATTGTGGTGGACGGTGTTAAGAATTACCAAACCTTCTACGACTTTTTAACTGAATCTCAGCCAGTAGAAACATTTACCGCCAAAATGTTAACCGGTAATAGTGTGAAAGTAAATGCCAAAACTGAAGAGTCCTACAGAGTGATTTCTCGACGCTTAACAGAAAATAACTGCTTATGGCACTCATACGAGGATAAGCAGAGTAGGCCAATAAGAGTTGTGGCGAAAAAATTGCATTCTTCCTGCCTACCGGATCGGATTAAAGATGATTTAACGTCGCAAGGATTCCAGATAGAAAATGCAATTAATAAGATTAGCTGGAGAACAAAAGAACCGCTGAACATGGTTATTTTATCTTTCAAGAATGACGAAGAAGTCAATAAAATATATGGAATTAAACATATCCTAGGGTGTAAAGTAGAGATACACCCCCTTAAAACGTCAAAAATAATACCGCAGTGTAAGAGATGCCAATCCTATGGTCATATCCAAAAGTATTGCTCAAAAGAGCCAAGGTGTGTTAAATGTACAGGTAAACACCTCACAGCTGATTGTAAGAAACCTGCACAAGAAAAACCTAAGTATGTCCACTGTGGCTTACCTCACTTAGCCAACTACAGAGGGTGTTTAGTAGCCAAGGAGATGCAAATGATGAAGAACAAACACGCAAAAAATAATCCAACTAACAACCCTGCCGCTAAGCAAATTGTTAGAAACACCGACAAACAGACAACAAAACAAAATGCGCAGTTTGCACAGATAACCGCAATAACTGCACATACATCCAAAAGTGACTCATATGCACAAGCAGTAAAACCAAGCATACAACCATCAAGTCTAGACGACAAGCTCAACCAGATCTTCAAGTGCATATCCTCATTTGACAAGAGACTAGAGAAATTAGAATCAAGCACTGTACAAAATCACTAATGAATAACACACTCAAAATAATGGCGTGGAACTCCAACGGACTGCTGCAACACCAACATGAGTTGCTAGTAGTCCTAGACACAGAAAACATTGATGTGTGTTTGATCTCTGAAACGCACTTCACCAAACAGTCTTTTGTAAAGTTTAAAGGTTATAAGGTTTATCACTGGCTACACCCAAACAACATGGCCCGAGGAGGTAGCGCAGTTATTATTAGAGAAAATATCTGTCATTACGAACAGTGTAAATACGAGGAGCCAGACACGCAAGCTATGGCGGTATCAATTAAAACAAAAAAAATTAATGTGACAGTACGGGCCATATACTGTCCCCCAAGACATATGATAAACAAAGAACAATATGTACACTTCTTCAGACTCCTTGAACCGAGATTTATATTGGGCGGTGATTTTAACGCTAAGAACACTCATTGGGGATCAAGACTAACTTCAACTAAGGGAAGACAGCTTTTTAGTGCAGTGAATGATATGAGCTGTGAGGTCATAAGTACTGGAAAACCCACATACTGGCCTACTGACCCCCAGAAACTTCCAGACCTTATCGACTTTTTCATTGTCAAAAATATATCCACCAATTATCTGAGTGTGGAAGAGGGGTATCACATGAACTCCGATCACTCTCCAATATTATTACAACTAAGTCACAAAATGTTACTGAGAAAAAACCACCTGACATTGGGAAATAAGTTTACATATTGGGAAAGTTTTAGCATAGACTTACAAAATATTATTGACCTAAAAACTGCATTAAAAAGCAAAGATCAGCTCGATTCTGAAGTAAACAAGTTTAGCAACAATATCCAACAATGTGCATGGAACAACACACCGCAGTTTATTAAAAAATGTAAAGGAAATACCTACCCAAAGGAAATAATAGACCTATTACATGAAAAAAGGAATCAAAGAAAAATATGGCAGCAAACTAGATTTCCGAAAGATAAAACACTTTTAAATAACCTATCGAAAAGACTACAAAGAACAATACAAACCTTTCAAGATGAGGCTCTAAATACTAACCTACGGCAGTTAAGCAGCGATCATACAACGAAATACTCTCTTTGGAAAGCAACAAAGTCACTGAAAAGGCCAATCACATCAATTCCCCCTATCAGAGATGATAATGGAAAGTGGGCCATAAGCAACGAGCAAAAAGCCCTAAGATTTGCACATCATTTAGAAGAAACCTTTCAGCCAAATGACGGGTATGTAGACAACCTGCAGTTTGCCAATATTCTGCAAGATAAGAGAATTAAGCTTGTGACCCCGAATGAAGTTGCAAAGGAAATTCAAATCATAAGCTTAAAAAATAAATCCCCAGGGTATGACCTTATTACGGGTGAAATCCTAAAACATATGCCACGTAAAGCCATCGTTAAGCTTACCAGGCTCATCAATGCTGCATTCGTGCTAAAGCATGTTCCTGAGCCATGGAAAGTTGCCGAAGTGATTATGATTGCAAAGCCTGGTAAACCACCTCACGAAGCATCATCATACAGGCCCATTTCGCTGTTGCCAATACTATCAATGCTGTTTGAAAAAATATTTTTAAAACGCCTAAAACCGATTATAAACGAGAGTAACCTGATCCCTGACCACCAGTTTGGGTTCAGAGAGAAACATTCAACAATAGACCAAGTACATAGAATTACCAACATCATTGAGAGAATGCTTGAAGATAAAAAAGTCTGCTCCACCATATTTTTAGATGTGGCACAAGCTTTTGATAGAGTTTGGCATGAGGGTTTGATATACAAGCTAAGACTAATGCTGCCTAATGATTTTGCCGATATCTTGCAATCATACATTACAAATAGAATGTTTAGAGTAAGGCACGAGGATGCTTTTTCCAAGCTAAACATTATTAAAACTGGCGTACCTCAAGGTAGTGTGCTGGGTCCAGTGCTCTTATTGTAGTACACGTATGATATACAAGAGCTAGAAAATAATACTATTGCAACCTTTGCGGACGACACTGCCATTATAGCTACTGGGTCATGCCATAAAGAAGCACTCGGAAAGGTACAAATCACTTTAAATAAAGTTCATGACTGTGCACAAAAATGGAGAATTAAATTGAATGACTCAAAGTCGCTTCACATTGATTTCACCAACAGGAATTTTGAATACCACCCAGTCTTCATAAATGGCCAACACATGTATATAATGCCATACGCAAATACAACCAAATACCTTGGCATAACGCTTGACGCGAAACTGCGCTGGAAAGCGCACGTCAAAAAGAAAAGACAGGAACTAGACTTTTGATAAGTTATTTAATTTTAGTCACCGCCTTCCGAAATTAAAGTTGTTTTTCACTTTGTAGTGTTTTCCGGAAGTCGGTTGATTTTTTTTTTATGTTTTTATTTTTCACTTTTTAGTGATAGTACCTACCCCATACCAATTCGAAATTTCATCATCCTTGGGGTCAAAACAATGCATATTTATGCCCTATCAGCAATCGCGTTTGATTTGCTATAATTTTTTGAAGAGTTCAGTTGTCTGTCTCCGACACGCATCATGAGATCTTTGTGAAATTTAAATGGGAGTATTTAGAAATAAACCCCTTTCGAACAAAACAAATATTTTGCAAATCCGTCTATATATGACAGAGTTATGCCGAACATACATAAAATAATATTTATATTATATAAATCATCATCATCATTATCAGCCTATAATGTTCCCACTGCTGAGACACAGGCCTCCTCTATGTGAGAGGGAGCGGGCCGTAATCCACCACGCGGGCTCAGCTCGGGTTGGTATATTTAAACATGTCGAATTGGTAACCTCTTTCTTATTGAATTCGGTTATAAAACATGCAGAGCCCGCTTCACCGGACTTGGGATATTTTACATCGCAAAACGCATGCAAATGCTTGGCCCATTTTACTGGAACAACAAACAACAAACAAAACGCCGAATAAGATCCGCGTACATACCGGTGTCCAAATAGAAAACAAAAAAAGAGGCCGATGGCCTTCCGATACCAACTGTTAAAATAACAAAGACGATAACCGAAGCACAAAGTGAAGGACCGACGGTAGAAGAAGTAACGTTACTCATCAATAAAATACGAAACGAGTTAGCCCCCGGATCGGACCAAGTGGTAATCGGCTTTACAAAGCGATGCCCCAAATATAACAGGAAGCCGCAACTATACACATGAATAAAGTCCGGACAGAGAATATAGTGCCGGACACGTAGTTTGAAACCGCGCAGGTACCTATCCCAAAAAAAAACTAGATGAAACGAACGAATATCGTCGCATAACGGGTTGCAACACGTACTACAGAATCTACGCCACATGCGTAGTAAAAAAAAACAATAAGCGATGCAATAACGGGACTAGGCAATTACCAAGCGGCCTTCTTAAGCAATAGATCAACAGATTATCACATTTTATGCTCAAAAGGGTCCTAGATGAGGAAAGGCTTGCAAGTAAATGAATTTACGTACTCGCCCTTGTCATAGAAAATATCATAACAATGTCGATTTAAAGGCATTAAGACAGAATAATTATTGTAATGAACCAACAAATCGATGACCAACAAGATAATCAAGGTATGCATGAATGTAAAAACATACATCAAACGGTGTGGCCAGCAAAGCAGTTGGATTATAATTATCAAAGGAAAGGGAGTTTAACAGGATTGCTCTCTCTCCCCTCGTCTTATTACATTGGTCATCGACAAAGTCCTTAGAACCCTAGATGAAACCGATTTCATCAAACTAGAACAGGACCGCGTAATTTAATTCCCTATGGTATTATCATTTGTGGACGATAAGCCTCATTACAGATAATCTAGAAGGACTCGAGTGCCTCTTATACCACATAAAACCTACTAAATAGCGCAGGCCTCCAAATAAACGAAACAAAAATTCAAATTAGGGACCCCATAATATCACAGCAAACGACCAACGTGACCTTCAACGAAATAAGTATACCAACAGTGGACGAAATCAAATACCCAGGCACATACATAACATCCGCATCAAACAGAAAAAGTACAATTCGAAAACGATGCCAACAGGCCACGAGAAACGCCAAATCATTACTACCATTCATACTAAACCCAAAGATGGACTCATTTTTCATTTCATTTTCAAATATCTTTATTTATAGATAGAAACAATCAACAAATGCACTTACTCTAAGATACATTAACACATTATAATTTGGGGCACTTTATGAGGCTAGGAATACGCCTTTCAAAGCTTAACACAGGTTTTAGTTTCAACTGTTAACAACATATACTAAACACACAATAATCATAGGTACATGATGGTAATTACGCAAATTATTTAGTAAGTTAAAACTTATAATTTACTGATTGCAAGGTATGACAAAGATGGACTGGAAGTTAGCTAGACTTATGTATCGAAGGGTTATCGTACCTTGTATGATATGACTTGAAAGTATCGACCCTCACCAAGGCGAACAGCCAAATCTAAGAAGGTCGGGCGACCTTTTTACTCATGAAATGACAACCTAAAACAGGACATGAAAAACTTCGACAAGGGAATCAAGTTTTGGAAGGACATGGCTAGAGACAGAAATAAGATCAACAAAGCGGTTAGCGATATCTACAAAAAAAAGAGAAACTGATAGCAGCGAGAACTCAGAAGAGGACTTTGAAAACTAGAACACACACACTACACAAACACAGAAAATAGTGAAGCAACTGCATAAAAAAGAGCTAAAATAAATAATAGTTTAAATAACTTAAAAGCACGCTTTGAAAACTAAACTATATACTATAGTAGAAAATAAGGATAAAGTGATTTATAAATGACAATTTTAATGTAATAAATAATAGATTAAAAAACTAAAAAATACGCTTTAAAAACCGAACTTAAAGAGTAGAAAATAAATTAATTCTATTAAAAAGCGTGGGGTGCTTTTTGAGGTACTTTTATAATCAATAAATATCAAGCACCCCACACGTTTTAATAGAATTGATTTATTTTCTTCTTTTTTGGTTCTGCTAACTACTTAAGCGTGATTTTTCCGTTGTTTGTTTTTCTTCTTTTTATATTTTTTTTTTTTTAATTAGTGAATTGTCATCGGTCCTCGATAAGTCTAGAAAGTTAAAATGAAATCTGACCGTTTGAAGTGGGTCAAAATCAAGTCCAAAGGAGTGGTTTACCGTAACATACCTACACCGATTTATCTGTGACTACTGGACCGATTCCAAAATTTAGATTAACTAAAACTAGCAAGTCATTTCTAATAAACAGTATCCGCTTCTATAACAAGTTGCCAAAGTCGGTTACAGAACTTAGCGATGGAAAGTTTAAAACTCACATCAAACGTGTCCTTATCAAAAAAGCATATTATAAGATAAAAGACTACGTTGAAGACAGGGAAGTTTGGCATTAATTCCTTCTGCACATGTGGCTTCCCTGGTACCTCATTAACAGCATAACTTTGTGAGAGTCTATTAACTGCTTCCAAATTACAATGTTAATTTTTAATATTTTTATTTTTTACACTTTCTGACATATTCTCGTCATTTTTGACATTATACATCGCTTCAAATAGCACCTATTTATTAGTGATTCTCATGGAAATCATGTCACTTTGTTTAAATAGGTTGATCTTACTAATGTAGATTCTTTTACATATTGTGAATGGGAAAACATTGTAGGCCTTACAGATTAGATTTATAGACGATTTTCTATTCTTTATTTTCATTCCTCTAAGTACTTGGTACTTATTGACAGGCCTGCACTGTCCTCCCATACCTATTATCACTGTAATTTGAAAACATTGTAAAACGCAATTATTTTTAAAAGAGTAACCGTGGAGTTTCTTGCCGGCTCTTCTCCATAGGAAGCGACAAATTGGAACCGTGCACCTAGCTTCTGACGTTTCATAAGTGCCCTTGCAGGTTTATGTGAAATAAAATATTTTGATTTTGATTTTTTTTGATTTTGATTAAATTTTGCAAGTTAACCCAGTTAACCAGCAATAAATAGAATGCGATACCAATGTCCTTGATGTGTAAAGTACGTACCATGACTATGAGCTCATCTCATTGAGTACCAAATTAATTTAATAGTAATCGATCCTACCTGATCGTGTATTCACAGAATTTGCGACCAACTATGTCAGAGCTTATCTCACTTAGCGACGTGTCTCCACGCGGGCTCATCTCGCAAAGTTTGAGGTAATCCGCAGCGGGTTAGACCTCAACTATTGAAGTGATTAGCTACAATGTGTCTGTTATTGTTACGTACGGATATCATACGGGTACTGAGTAGGCGTGACACCATTAATAACGATTGGGCACGCCGCGATTGCGGCGGTAAGTCCCCTCTTTGAGGAGTGGCTTGAGAGGCGGCATGGCGTCCTCACCTTCCGCCTGACACAGGTCCTCACCGGACATGGCTGTTTCGGGAGGTTCCTGTTTCGGATAGGGCGGGAGGAAACGCCCGGGTGTTTCCATTGCGAAGATCGCCCAGAGGACACGGTGGAGCATACGGTGGAGGTCTGCCCAGCTTGGGCGGAGCAACGCCGTGTCCTCGCGGAGGTGATCGGCGGCGGCGATCTCTCGCGTCCGACCCTGGTCCAGGCCATGGTACGGAGCGAGAGGGCATGGCTGGCAGTCGCCTCCTTCAGCGAAGCAGTTATGCTCGCAAAGAGGGAGGCGGCGCACGTGAGGGAGATGCAGTACATGCGCCCTCACAGCCGTGGCCTTCGCAGGAGACGCCCTGGGCGTCGGGAATCCCAGGCTGATTCCCGGCCACCGTAGGCACGGGCTTGCGGACGGCGAGTAATGGGTAGCTCGCTGTCCGGTAAGGACCAAGCCCGGGTCGACGGCGCGTTGTGTTCCACGCGCGCCTCAAAGAGATGTCAGCAGCAACAGATGGGGCCCGCAAGGGCCGATGCCTGCCGGGGGTGCGAGTTGTTCGAAAGAGATACCGCCGCCCCTGGCACACAGGCAACTGAGGGAACATGGGTGGGTTTTAGTCAGTAAAAGTCTGACACGCCCTCCCGCTCCACCCAGAGCGGGAGAAGTTATTTGATGATTTCCCACCCAGAAAAAAAAAAAAAAAAAAAAAAAAAAACAACCATTAATAACGATATAACTTAATCCAAAGGGGAAACCGTTAGATAACCATATTTTTTGCTGTTTAATTCTGTCTACTGCATGAAGCCTAATAATTGTAACCAGTGGTCACCCAGTGGTTGAAATTCGAACATCAAATAAAAATACGTTTCCAATGCATTATTGTATAAAATTATTAGCTTTCTGCATTCCTTCTCCATATACACTTGAACTGTGCCAAAATTTCATGCTCCTCCGTCCGTGTAATTTTCGTAAAAAGGGTACAAAGTTTTTTTCTTCACGTATTAATATATAGATAATAGAAAGACACAGGGAGAGAGTGACATAGTTTTCATGGTTTTCAAGGGTGCTGATGCCAATAGTAAGGTTAACATGAAAATCCAACACATCGGCTGCAAATTTATTGTGAAACTGTCTGTTTTCCATCAAAATATTCAAGCGCCAGCAAAATAATCGATCTGATACAAAATAAAAAAATACTATTTTTAGGGTAAGTCAATGTTGGTTTTTAAAGTTAGAATAAAAAACCATTTTTAACCGACTTCCAAAAGGAGGATGTTCTCAATTCGTCGGAACCTTTTTTTTATGTTTTTTTTTCTCGAAAATGGCTGGACCGATTCGGATTTTTTTTTGTTTGAAAGGGTGTACTTCCCAGATGGTCCCATGATCATCAAGTCAGGATCTGATGATGGGATCCTGGGGAAATAGAGATAACTCTTCATATTTTATAGGCACACTTGAAAACATTAGTACATTTAAGGCTAAACTTAAGAAATTCTTTTTAAATTCACAAATTGAATTTAATGACATTAATATTGATAAATCTTTTATTTAATCCAATAGCTATGTATACATAATTATAATTAATCGAATAGTTTATGTTCAATCAATTACAAATTTAAGTATGTCTCCTTTATTTTTAATGATCTCATATTATAGAAACTAACCTTATTTTAGGCTGGATGTGATGCGGTGTCTCCAAAAACCACAAGGTTTCGATCTTACCTTCTCTTTTCCGTTACAATATAAACTTTGACTGGAGGTGGGTCGGTCTTACGCCTTAGAAATATTAATTCACTGGCACATAGAAATATTTTATGGAAAGCACATTTCCCTCGCTGGCTTTTCTTTTTTTTGCGGTTTCTCGATGATGTGTCACTGCGTCAAGTGACAGGCGCTATTTTTTTTTTTTTATTGTAGATTCGTGGGTATTTAAAAAAAAAAAATCTCTGAACTAAGTAGCACACAAAAATCTTTTACATTACTTATTTACGTATTTTTAAATATTTTTTGTTACTATCTTCAAGTATGTATCTTTTTTATTTGCCTACGTCCGTGTGTCACTGCAGGGTGCCAACTGAAAACCAGCGCTGGGTGTCTGACGCCCAGCAAATGCTGAGATGGCAACCCTTTCGGTATGGGCACGCTCAGCACTTTTTACTGCAATTTTATTGTCATGTTTATTGTTCTTTTTTATGTGTTTGTTGCTGTTGTGTTGTGTCTGTGTCGAATAAATGCTTTCTATTCTATTCTATTCTATTCTGAAGCGACTTGGGTAGTTTTTGGAAGAGTACTTTCTTGGAGTGGTTCCATTTCAATTTGGTGAAGATCTGATGAAGAACTTCGGAGATAGGCAACGGAACTCCTCAATAAATGATAGCAAATGGACTGGGATTGCTGAAATCTCATGTCTGTCTATTGTTTACACCAATTCATAACATAACAAACATAACATCACGCCGGTACGTTTTCAAGGGGTAAGCACATGTGAACCACTAAAAAGTGAAAAATAAAAACTTTTCCAAAAAAAAAAACGACCGACTTCCAAAAAAACACTACAAAGTGAAAAATAACTTTAATTTCGGAAGGCAGTGACAAAAAAATAACGGTTGTTTTTTTTTAAATAACAGAAGTGAGGGCAGTGTGATCATTGTGCACTCATATCAAGCTGAAAATCATGATACGGATTTAATTGATGTAAAATATTCCAATAATATTTCAAATTTTGTTTTATACATTCCAAATTACGAAAATGGCGCTATTTGCTAAACAGTCTAAACGGTAATCGAAGTGTGTTATAGTCTGAGTAGCTGCACTTACTAAGTTACCTGCTATGCCTGCTATGCCTGCTATGCCTGCTATGCCTGCTATGCCTGCTATGCCTGCTATGCTTGCATGCATTTTAAAGTTTTGTAAAGTATTATTAGCGTGTTGTATATATTATATCCGTTTTACTTTATTTTCAGGAAAACATGCCGTTTAAAATTAAAGAAACCATAGAGAAAGGGAAATACAGGCTTTGCATTGTACCAAGTTTGTGGGAAGGTACAAATGGCAAGTTCAGATGGCCAAGAAAGTGATTAGATGTCAACAAATTAGTAAAGGATGAAACGTGTCGGCCTTTAGATAATTTTTCTACCTCAAAATGCGGTGTCAAAAAGCTATCATTATCGTCATATGACAAAGCAGTCAGAAAACTAGATCTCATGGTTTAAATCAATCATCATTTGAACTGCTTGCGCTGCTGTATGAAGAAACGTCATCATCAGGTTCCGAAAGTTGAACTAAATGTACACATTTGACATAACTGTTTTAATCATTAATATCACTTTTTAATGTTTTTGCTACGGAACCCTCTTCATTGGACGTCGATGGAATTGACGGTTGACCATAAGGTCAATTGAGCGACTGTATTAATAATATAAACTAAAGCTGTACTATAGCTGTCATATGTATATTTTATTAGTTTTAAAACACTTCATAGACAAAAGTCATACAACCACTGTATTTACAAGAGTGTACAAAAAAAAAAAAAAAAATAGTTTGAGAACGGAGTTTGCAATATACGATTATACAGAAACAAGTCTCAAGTGATACTATAATAACACTTAGAGCTTAAGTAAGTGTATACATGCAAAATACAGCTTGTATACAGCTTTAACGATAAAACCAGATTAAAGTGTCACAAAATACTTAAGCTGTATAGTAGAGTTTTAATATTCTGTTTAAGCACCCTAAGTTTTTGGCGGATCCCTTAATAAAGATTTTATACCGTTTCAGCTGTATAATGACTTAAAAACCACTCTTACAAACACAAAATAATTTTTTGATACTCTTGTACGTCTTTAAAAGACCTCTAAGCTCTAAATAGGCTGTTACATTGATTTTGAAAATGCTTGCGTGCTGCTTGGGAATTGCGGCTTAGTTACACGACCAGCGACACTTTCCGACAATTTTATCCTTATTTTCTCGTATCGATACAAACTACATTACACTACAAACGCACCACCTGCTCGATTATGCATATTTCATGCAAACCTAACCATAAGTAAGTTAAGTTAGGAACTAATGTTGTTAGTTTTAGTAAATAATTAATAAGTTTTTATTTACGTACATACATTGTAGTCCTTTAAAATTCGAAAAAATTAAAAGTTTGCATGTTTGGATATTTGAATGTTTGGATGTTTGTTACTCAACCAAGCACAAGCGGCTGAACGAATTTGGATGAAATTTGGCACATATAATACTTTTTATCCCGGTAGTACGTACCCGTGGGATAGTTTCCGAACTCCACGCGGGCGAAGCCGCTGGCAAAAGCTAGTGTTACATATTTAATTAAATTGTTATTATTGATCTTAAAACGGTGAAGGAAAACAGCGCGAGGAAAAGTGTTGGAACCAAAATTTCGAAAACATGTGTGATCTACCAACCCGCACTGGGCCTGCGTCGTGGATTACACTCCCTCTCCAAGAGAGGAGGCCTGTGTCCCAGCAGTGGGAACATTGTAGGCCAGTTGTACTTAATGATGGACAAAAAAAATATTTAAGAAAAACAAATTTAGTCATACAATGACTAAATTTGTTTTTCTTAAATAATTTTTTAGCCCAAGGGTGAGCCGGAATTTCGGAAATAATATTGTAATGAATTTTATTATAATTCTCTGGTCAATAATGTGATTTCAATTTGGAACCTTAACTTTTTATTATTTCGCATGTGTTTAAAGTAGGTAGCGTATTCTTCTCGCGAGTTGGATACAAACCTTGATTAACAATGGCGCCGTAACATAAGACTGCTTTATGCCCTCGATGAATAATCTTTTATAAATAGCGCGTTCCATGGATGTTATACATATCAACTAGGCAGTAAGTCAGCTGACTGGGCGCGTCTGACAAATATTAACGTTTTCGCTCGGGGACACTGTTTAAATGTAACTTCCATAAAAGCCGCTGAAACAGGAGACATACTACTCAATGAGATGCACTGTGTGTCCTCAGCTCTGTCGTGATATTTGCATAAAGTTAAGCAGCTGATGTTTTAATCAGGCATTTTACTACGCAACGTTTAACAACAGACACGGTAGATTCAACTTTATCGTTTGAGCTATAAGGTTTTATTTGCTAAGGGTAGTTTAATCTGTATTTAAACAACAGGATAATTTGTATTTAGAGTAGGAGTATTTTGGGCATTCGTATTCTTTCAAAATATTGTTACTTGTTGGGATATAAAAGTTGCCCTGAATTCATTGAAGCGAAAATATCGGGCACTAGAGTGCGCTTTCTCGTCGTGACAATCACTGAGTCAGACATAGGAATCAACAAAACAGCTACAAACGCAAATACATTCCTGTAGAAGAGGCAAGATTTTTTTAAAATCTCATTTGATTTTTGCCTTTTTCTTGTTCGGACGTTATTCTTCAAAATACTCTCGGATGCCCCGCCAAACTTGTGTAGTAGGAGTTGAGATAATGCGTCTTGAGTGCAGGAGAGCGTCGCTGTGCGCCAATATGTCACACATACACACACACTCTCGGATAATCCCAGCGGAGACGAGTCATCAACGAGGGAGATATTATACTCAATAATTACAAGTGTGTGTTCAGACACAGGTGCACTCTCTCTTCCCTCCGTCTCATAGTTCGATGGGACGGCTATCCAAAACGACTGAAGAGAGAATTAGTATAAGACCAATGGCGTAACGTGCTTTCCGAAGCACTGGGGTATCCAACCACCAACTTCCAAACTCCGGGCTGTTACTAAACAATTTTAATGGAAAAACCCGATAACACTTTGTGGGATCTGGTAATTGAACCCTGGACCCCATCAGCAGGTGCGTTTGCAGCCACTAGACCAACGGCCAGACACAATTACACCGTGTGTGACACTGTGATGACTGATGACGTCACCACTCACACCACATGCACCACATTTCGTCGCACAATTAAAATGTACCACAGTTAGCTTCACCTCTTTGGGTTTGCTCTAGAATTCCATTACTCCTTATTACAGCGTTTTATCACGTACGGTGGCGGCGATTGGCGACCGATGTAATGTGAACCTTATTGCTAAAACATACGACACATAGTTACATTATACAACGATTTAATTTACATGCAAATAGCGCCGAGCGATTTATATCAATAGAGTATTGATAAGGGAGAATATTATGATGTATGGCGGGATTCGTAGCGCGTAGGCGTCGTAGCGGCGCTACGTGTCTACGAGCGCGTAGCACCGCACCGGCCACTCGATGACGTCACGTCGTCTGATTTATACATTTGTTTGCTTTTTCTCTCTTTATTTTAAGGAACTTTTATCTTAATACGTGTCGGTCGTATCCAGTGTGTTTGTTGTATGAAACTTATGTAACATTTTGTTTTTTACTGCAAACAAGATTACAACTTTTCACTGAGATAGCAGCAAGTTGAGTTTAAGTAAGCTTCGCGAACAGTAACTTAGTTTCATTTGAGCACAAGCGTGCAGGGTGTCAGTTTAATTAATGCGTGTACCTGAGCTGAATGTACTGCTTGAACAACTTCGCTCACTTCACTAATTACGCCCAACTTTAATAAGTACCTGTACATAATTTAAACATAACATTTTCTCTCTGTAACGTACATAGATGAACTTCCGATAGTTTAGTAGTCCTTTTGAGATTTTTGCATTAAGTTATAAAAGTAAATGGAAGAAGTATTTTTAATAAGATCTTCGAGAAGAGAAGAAGTCTTTCGTCCTAACCTGGGCTATTTTTGTATTTTAGACGCCTTATCATAAGAAATGTAATTGAGAGACAGAACAGGATAGATAATTGTTCAGTACTTCTCTGTCGCCACAACACATATAAGAAAGCCTGGATAACGTTCTCTTTTGGTCGTGACACTGTCGTTATGTAAACATGTCCACGACGGTGGCGCTCTCTTGCGTTTCCGTCGGGTAATAAGTGTCGCTTCACGACCACACGACACACAGCCTAACTCTGTCGCATGTTGTGTGTCTGCCACACAGCTGCTGGAGTTGTTTGATTATCAAGTTGGATCTTAGGCTCGATCCCAGTTCATACAGTATTATTGTGCCTTCAGTAGTGGTTCCTCTGCGGCGGCCTGGAGTCTGGATGTGTGCTGGGTTGCTGGCTAGCTTGCCCGCCATAACATGGAGTTGAACATTACTGGCGACAGCTTTTTGTATCGCTTGGCTAACAGAGTTCTCTTCACTGTATATTCTCATCACCGAGACCAATGCCTTTGCTTTACATAGTTATGATTGTACTTAAGTCCGCGGCTATTATTACTACCTCTACTTATGATAAATATATAATGACAGGAGCTGCTGATAAACCTATATGCATAAATAAACACATTTTAAATGTAGTTTTAACGTTAGTACTATATTTAAACTATAATCACCCCGGCACCCACACCCTTTAAACCAAAACAAAGGGATTTGCCAAAAATATATGGGAACGGTACCTATACTTACAAGTAGTAGGCACGTTCTCCGAAGAACATTTTCGCCTGATATAGTTCTATAAACTCTAAATTTATTTTTAAGTTGTGTTTCCTAGAGCAATAGGATTAATTTATTTGCTAACGAAGAGCCAGTCCCGCAGGACCAGTTTGTTAGTACTAGTGCAGTAGTGCCAGTACTAACAAGTTGGTCCTCGGAGCCGGCTGGCAGACCGGCGCGCCGTGTTTGTTGATTGCATTTTGAGAGCTGTGACGTCAGCGGTAAGGCTACGTCCGACCAAAGCTCAATATTCCTCTATGTTAAAAAGATCTTACGCAGAATAGAAAATAGCGATCGGAAAGTGCAGCCAGAGGCACGCCTTCTTCACGAAGTTACGCATAAACTAATCTTCCGCTTAAAACAGATTAAAAATGTACACAGTGAGCAGTGGTACCGGCCCGACTTACTAGTCGCAGGTCGTGGGTTCGAAGCCAGGCAGGCACTTCACTTTGTGTATTTAATTTCATGACCACTGCTCTAAAAACGGTGAAGGAAAACATCGTGAGGAAACCGGCATGTCCTAGAACCAAAAATTAACAGACGTGACATCCACCAACCCGCCAGTGCGGGCGCAGTGGCCCGCGTGGTGGATTACGGCCCACTCCCTCTCACAGAGAGGAGGCCTGTGTCCCAGCAGTGGGAACGTTATAGGCTGATTATGTAATACGTACTGAAACACTTGTAATAACATGCGTCAGTTGTTTCAGTAGTGAGGTAAGCTGATCAGTAAAGAGAGCCGAAGTCGCCGCGAGCGCCGACAGTTGGAAGCGTCACGTAGCACGTTGTTGTTTGTTTACTGCTCTATGAGCCTGCTAGTATGCAAAGATTCTTAAATTCCATTATGTTAACACCGTTTTAACCCCTTTTATTCTTTTCCAGGTCTTTTCGCTCTGTGATAAAGCAAAAACGAAGTTATCCGTGACAATGGATTGTAGCGGTATGTGTAACACCTATTTTAATAGTTTGCGGTTTCTGACACATCACCACAACAGACTATCACAGTTATTTGACGGTCGATTAATGATTCCCTCAATTAGCACTATAATAAGAGGTTAAATTAACATAATTATTATGAATGATGAACTTACCGGGTGTCCCGACTCAGTCCTCCTGTGTCCACGATTGTATCACACAACACATACTACATTGAACGTACAGTATAGTCCTAAACACAGATCACTCGTGATGAACCATCCTTAGAACACTAACTAAAAATGTTAACGTTTTTTTTAAGTTTCATTCACATAATTTACTGAAATACACTTTACTGAACATTAAAAAATAAAAGAAAACACTAAAATGTTTTATTCACATAAAGAAGGTGTGACAATCAATTGTAGTCAGTGTCTTCACCCGTTTGTAGAACATTAACAATATAAGTAATAAAATAAAAAAATGACATTAATAGAATTTCGTGCAGGCTTGCTCTTGTGTGGCCTTATGTGTGTGTGGGATTCAGAGTGACTGGACGGTGGACAGCCAAACGCACAAATGTGTCTGTCCTATCTCAGCTTGATATCAAGACCCGATTGTCTACAATAGGCCTACAGCATATTTTGAGCTACTTCGGCCACATAATGCGAACGGGAGATAGCAGCCTTGAAAAGCTGGTTATTGTTGACAATAAAGAAGGAAAGAGAGCACGGGGCCGGCCGCTAACACGATGGTCTGACCAAATAAAGGAAGCTACCTCCTCCAGCAAATTTCAGCAGGTGGTGATGGCAACTTCAGACCGGAGTCGATGGAGGCAGATTGTCCACTTAGAGGCGTCCAGTGACCACGATCCTCAGTTAAGTAAAAGAAGTGATTGGTGGTTGTACTTTGTGTTACATCAGAGACTTCACATAAACAAAGAACATAATAGTATACAATTAAGTGTAAGAACTTCGCCTATGTCTATATAACAACGTTAGTACCTACTAGCCTACCTAATAAAATAGATGCTATCTGTAAATCCAGAAATATATAAATAAAGTACTTGTGTGCTAGTATATCATGTTCGGTACAATTGGCTCGCTCACTCGGAGGAGCCGTGTTTGATTTACGGTCAACAGGTAGTATCAGTTGGAGGCGTTCAGAGTTCGTACGACTGTACTTACTTTATTTAGGTACCTACCTATAGCTTTTTTAAGTACCTTCAGGCATTATAGTGTTTGAGAATCACGTGTAATTAGTTATTTATACATCGAACTCTTCAATATCCATTTGCACTAGAATAGGAGTATAGAAGAAATCTTGGGCCATTACTATGCTTTATAGACATAGAGACACAGACAAAGGCATAAATTACAGCCCATAATGATCTCAGAATGGCTAATATAAACGAGAATCAGGCAACGTGCACGGATCGGAAGTTATGACAATGCCAAACAATTTGTTTTATTGGGCATTTATTAAGTTCGCTGTATAAAATCGGTGGTAGCTCGGCGGGTGGTAGAATGCTTAGATCTGCAAACACCTTACTGATTAGGTTGTGACTACTTTGTCTTAAAACTCCTTGCGCATTTTAGATGTCTATTTTGACGAAAACTTTCAAGAGAAAAATCGTATCTAGAAAAAGAAAACAGAAAACTACGTATGTAAATGGAGGACCAATCCGAACGATAAGTAAAAACACTTCCTACACACGTCACGGAATGTGTTCAGCTAACTAATGACGTTATCTGACAAACAACACTCTTCACAGACACATCCAGTTCATCCTGCTGCTGTTAGCTTAAAGATCATTTTTTTGTTTAACAACTTTGTTAAAACTTTTATGAACTTTAAAAAAAAATTATAACAAACAAAAACAGAACTGTTACGACTAAAATTTAACTTTTAAGTAACAAAGTTTACATATAAAACAAATTTTCACAAAATATATTGGTTACTAGATGAGTTAACAAACACAAGGAGTCGATCGGCGACGTCAGGTCGGCGCTCTGCACGCGCCGCGCTCGCGAACGGTCGGCACCCGACTGGCGCCCACGACAGGGCCGCCCTCCCTACTCACACTCGTTTGCCACTCACAGGATGTAAGCTCCTGTTATCTTCTGTTTACCAGAACGTTCCACCATGCTCACAGTCAAGACTATACAACTAGACGGTTCAGATCCCATGCTAACAAACTATTTAGCCTGTATTGTCCCACTTCAGGACAAAGGCATTAAGTTTCATTATCAAGACTGTAAAAATGCTATGCTGAAGCATAGACATTACAGCAGATAACATATAAAGGCTCCCGCAGTCGCAGACTCTAGTAGAACAATTTCTATGTTAACTTCTTAGAAATTTTACTACCAAAACCTGAAACACTGTTGCGTCGCGTCTGTCTGTGGAGGCCTTAAGTTCAAGTTTCGGAAAGCAAATCCTCCAACTGTGAAGATTATCAGAATATTTTTTAAGAGCATAATTAATACCTAAATATTACGTTTATATACATACATAACCTCGCGCTATTTTCCCATGGGGGTAGGCAGAGATTACAGAACGCCTCCTGCTACCTGATCCTGACATACTTCTTTTGCCTCATACATACATCTGGTCATACACGCACGTGTACGTAGCATGGCATATTAAGCCTATAGAGTTCTCGCTGCTAGGACACAGGCCTCCTCTTTGTGAAAGTGACTGGACCATGCCCCACCACGCGATCTGTTGATATTATCTAATTTAATTTATTAATTACACATTCCTGGGATTTTTTTCCCACGTCTCATTGGCTCTCTTATTCTTTCTCCCCGAGTTAGTTTAAAATTTCCCCAAAAGAGCAGTGTCCGCCCGTGTGTTGACAAAGCGACCTCCACTTCACTCATAACTCGGCTGTGTCTGCCATCGCTAACTAAATAATAAAACAAAGTTTTTTCATTCCTCTTCTAACGACTCTTTCAAACTTGTATCATAAACATCTTTGTCCAGTTCGCTGGCTTCTCACAGCAACGGTTTGATTGTGTGGACCGAAGGAATTTTTTAGTCATGATTGTCTATTTGTAGAAACCGTTTCGCTTTCTTCGAAGCTACATATACACGTAAATAAAATTGAAGTGTCTGTGAAGATATCAAAATAACAGGTTTTTGCTAAATGTCTTCATCATCATCACCTGCCTAGCTTTTTCCCAACAATGTCGGGTCGGCTATCAGTCTAACCGGATGTAGTTGAATGTCGATTCATGTATTTACTTGAAGAGGCTGCCTATTTGACGTCCACAACGTATCGTCACGGAGTATCGTTACGTACCTACGTACGTTAAGATAGCCCTTGCTAAGACTGGTTGACAGACTTTCTGACTACCTGTAACGACTGTCAAAGATCTACAAATAACAGCCGGGACCTACTCGTTCAGCTAACCGTGCTTTCCAAGGCACGGAGGGGTCTTGGTATGTAAAGATGGCCACAAGTCCACGGACTAACCGCGACATGCAAAGGTTATCCTGATCTTGACCAATGCAGCTGTTAGTATTACACACAAGCCTCTCAAATGCATACGCAATAAATACGGTACTTAAAAACCAAAACCAATTGTTTTAGTTACGAGTTATGTCAGTCTGTTTATTCCGACTAATCTCCGAAATAGCTGGACTGATTTTGACGGGACTTTTACTGGCATATAGCTGATGTTGTAAGAAGTCACTTTGGCGTTTATTTTTAAACTTTAATTTTAGAATAATGAAGAGACACATTTCTGTTTTCCGACATCCACGCGAATGAAGTCGCGGGCACAACAGAGGCTAGAATAGTTGTGCAAAAGACGATCGCACTTCGCTTTGCACGCCAACTTCCGAATAAAATCATAAATTTAAAGTGGTATAAATTTATTTAATTATTACAAGCGGCATTCTGCACCCATAGATCGTCCAGCACGGCATCAATCCGCTCGGCAGTCGGGTGCTCTCCGCGGCGCAGAGGCGTGTCGACTGTCGGTCATATCTTACAGCGAGTCCTTCTCCTTTGTGCGCCAAATAATTGAGTTTCTCAGCTTACTGCCTCTGTTCGTGACGGCCTCTATAATATATATTGGGGCCGTTTTCCTAATTATTTCTGAGACCCGACTACACCATAAAATACGATGCCCGAACTCTAAATTATAAAACAACTTGTGAGTGGAAGTCTCGTGATTGCGAGCCATTGTACGAATGGCTCGCAATCACGAGACTTCCACTCACAAGTTGTTTTATAATTAGGTTAGAACTGTTGGAACGTTCGTAGCTAATTTGTGTGACGATTTAGCGCTACGACAGGACATTAAACTGCTTATTACAAAACACAATGCAAAAGGTATTTTTAATTGTAGTAAGTTGGTCACTTCAACTACCTACAAGTTACGACTTTGTGACATCTCAAACAACCCAACAAATTTGACGCGAATCGAATCCGCTTTAGTGTTTATTTTGTAATTTTTAGTTCAGTAATTATTGCTGTGGTAGTACTAGTGCAGTAACATCGAAGTATTATACATAATTCAGAAGGAAGTTTGATAACCTCGATTTCGTATTCCTTTTTTTCCGTGAACCTGATAATCTGGTTTTATTTGGATGACATTCAGATCACTTATACAGCTCTATTAATAAATTACTAGCCAGCAGCTTCGCCCGCGCGGAGATCGAAAATTATCCCAAGGGAACGTACTATAGGGATGAAAATATCCCATGAGATAATGGGTGTTTCTCGCATTTCGTGCATTTTCAAAGAAATTGCGAGAAAAAAATATTTTATTTTCCTTTTTTTTTAAAGCTACATGAAAAATAAACATCGTGATTTAAGATATACCTACTACATTATACGCAAAACTGCCGGCGATACGGACCTAAAAGTTTTCCTGGGCATAACCAGGAAAACTTTTAGTGATTGTAATGATGAGTTTAATCTGGTAATTACTTTTTTTTCCTTTATAAACGTAAAATTAAAAAAATAAAATAAACTGGTAATGAACATTTAAATAAAACAATTGTTTCAAATTAAAGTAATATATAAAAAATATTGAAAAGCCATTTTCCTACTCGAATAACGATACATTAATGAAATTAAGTTATTTTAGGTAACATTGCTAATTATTTGAATAATTATTCTTCGACTAAACCTAATAGGAACACATAAACATTTAACAAAAATACAACGTTCTACATTCATGATCAGATTAGAGTAGTATGAATGTAGCTAATAGTAAAGAAATTTTATCGATATACAATGAAAATTTACAAACTTACCTCTTACTTACTTATATTTATTACCATATTTTTATAATCATTGCCATAATTTAAAGATCACTTCCATAAGTGTAACATCATTACCATAATTGTATGATCATTAGATACCATTTCTATAATAGTAGCTGGTAAATTATGGTAATGACAAGAACGGTAATGATATTATTGCACATTTTTAAATTTACTCCCCTATTAACTACAGTACCACGGTATGCAATATATGAAAACTATTTAAACTCGCTTATGATTGCTACGCTGTAACTGTCATGTACATTAGTCCTTTAGTCAGTCATTACTCTCTTTTGGGATAACGAGTCGGGGTGATGCTCCGAAAACTTGCATTCTTCAACTGGAAAGACCGCAACGAGCTGTTCTTAAAGTCATGACATCGAAACATTTCCGGTACAGCACCACACAATTGTATAAAGACTGCAATGTTATGACTTTCAGACAGCTTTTTGTGCTCAGTACCATTTTGCGCAAACATGGTTCTCTGAAATGCAGTACTGGTCGTCTGGCAGATAGAAGATCTAAATATGTCTGTCCTGTAGAACGTTATAGAACTAAAATGGCTGAAAGACACCTTCGAGTATTGGGTAGTCGAATTTATAATGCAGTTAACAAACAATGCAATATTTATCGATTTAATAAATTTGAATGTAAAAGGAAAGTGAGTCAATCTCTCACGACTCTTACTTACGAGGAGGTAGAAAAGTTGCACGGAAAGCTTTTTAAAGAAGTTTCTGCTTATTTTAGACAACTCAAAACATACACCACACACACACACGTGTGGAGAGGCTTTAATTTAGTTTAATAACTTTATTTTATTATTTTTTATACTGAAACGATAGCAACTTACTGCTTATTATGGATTAGTCGAATCAGTTCTTAGATATGGAGTCATCTTTTGGGGAAATAGCACGGACAATGAAATAGCGTTTCGGGCGCAGAAAAGGTGCATTAGATCGATGTTTAGACTGCAAACAACGGACAGCTGTAAATCTTATTTTACAGAACAGAAGATTTTGACATTGCCCTCATTATATATCTTGGAAACAGTAATGTTCATTAAGTCCCATTCTCATTTATTTCAACGTTTGTCTGATGCCGTCCCTAGGAATAGACGTGATAATTTCAAACTCTGTGTTCACGGCGCTAAAACAGCTCTCATGCGTAAGAGCATCTTTTGCATGGCTCCGACCATTTTTAATAAATTGCCCAAATCGTGGAAAATATTAAATATATCTGCTCTTAAAAGTAAATTGAAGAGTTTACTAACTGAAAGAGCATATTACAGCATAGCAGACTTTATGAAAGAGGATAATTTTCTTCGTTTTTGAGATGGTAATGTTGTATTTTTGACATGTTATTGTAATGTATTGTATTTTTTTAATTGTTTTTTTTTTTTTTTTTTGAATAGTTGTTGTTTGGAATGGACATTTTAATGACATTAATTCATACTTTCATTGACTAATTTATTTAAGACTACTTTGACATTGTATTGCATCTAAAAATATGCTTTTTGAATTGTAATGATACCTAATATTTAATTAATAATGATAATTTAACAAGTACCTACACAATGTCTTCAATGTAATTTTTATTAATATTATCACGGTTTATGCACCATCTCTTCCTGCCAATTTGTACGCCACTTTATACGGCTGAACATGTTAGAACCTTATCTCATAGTTATCTTGCATGTTTACGTATCATGTACACCATGTTTAAACAAATAAAAAAATCTTATCTTATCTTATCTTAACTAACCGACCGCTAATCCGTACTAATTTGTAAAAATTTGAAAATTTCATTAATAGAGAGAGCCCGCCCTGGCACCCATAACACAAGTTTAATCTTAGCTTGGGTGCCGGAGGTAATTATCAGTGATTTATGCGACTTAAAAAACAATATTGTCTAGTACTAACCTATCGCCTCTGTATAAATTGTGAATTTGGAAATAAAGTTTATTCTATTCTATGCTATTCTATTCTTTAGTTATTAAGATTTTTTCTAGCATAAGTTCCATGTACGTGATGTGGCTGTGCTTATAATAACTAAACAAATGATCGATAAGTGGCCCCTCTTTCCCGCAAAGGGGTTTATGAATGTCAATTATTGTACTTACGAGAAGGGAGGCCCGTTAACCCTCAGTCCTCAGGTGATGACAGACGTCAGTGCGGTACCTGCCGCCCGTAATGTCGCACCTCGTATCGCACGGACGCGCGGGTGCAGGTATCGACGTTGATTGATAGTCCTGTCTTACAGCATCAGTTATAACGATCATCACAATCCATCTTTAGCACTCAACCCTGATCAGTTGCACGTACGTAGATAGCTTTTTAACCGACATCTTTAAAATGGAGGCGGTTCTCTATTCGTGTGAATTTTAAATTTATATGTGTGTTCGTCGAGATTTTCATCAATTTTGGACCGATTTCGATTTTTTATTTTATTTAGTAGCTGCGGTAGACCGCAAAAACTTCCTCAACTTGCGTGGTGGGGTCATATAAATCAAATTAACTTTGCTTGGGTCATTTTTGAATGAGCTATTTATATGTAGCGTATTTTTTCCACTTAGTGAAATGAATTAAATGTTTATTTGTAAGTTGATCTTTTAAGACACTTTTACACGTCAATATTTTGTTGTTTCTTTAAAACTAGATGGCACCAGCATTTTCTAGCGGACTGATCCCTGTGAAGAAATGTCGAAACAAACTCACAGGTCATGGTGTCTTTTAAAGTCCAAAAATTATGTTATTAGAATTGAGTCTAACAATACAGGGAAGGGCAGGCAATGTCCGGAAGGGCCTTTGGAAGAGAGAAGTGTATGTTGATGATGTTACAATACCTTCCTTTCACTTATGATTGGCATAGCAAGTAGTGTCAGATATATGAATTGTGTGGGGTTGGCACACCCCACACAAATAATTTATATATCTGACACCACTAGAAAGTGAAAAATAAAAACTAGACGTAAAGTTTTATGATCTAGGGACAGTCGCCGTAAGTGCTTTCTAAAGCACTTCACCTATCAAATCAGGCTTTTACTCTGTTGTACAATGTGTCTGTGTCTGAAGCATTCCTTCCCTCTTCTCATTTATTACTTTGCATTTCCGTTAAAATAAGTATGTATCTGTAATAGATCTACCGTGAAGACGTTGCAATTTGACTGTTGTCACTGCAGTATTTCATGGTAAATAAACTACAGCCCTTTATCGACGCGCGGTTGTAGTTCAGTAAAAATTAGATGAGAGAGACGAGTATTTGACCAATTATTTAATAAAAATATGGACCTACGTTCCGAAAATTGTAAACCATCATAATAGTGTAATCAGTATTTCAAAGCAAGCTAAAAACTTTTGAACAAAAGAAAAACGAAAACAATAGATAACATAACAATTGTTTCAACAAAACATACATAGGTACATTTACGAGTATTTAACAACAATTAATTAACAATAACTATGTGACATTGCATTGAATAAGTGCATCAATATTTTCCATGTTCAGGCCCGAGTTTTTTTACAAACGTAGTCATTCGAGCAGAACGAAACAGGAATTCCCAAACACTATATGACAGTGAAGGCATTCTGTTCATTGAATGAACGTTGAGTCGGAGCTCTGCTGCGCTTTGTTCCGACTCCGGATTTCGGCATCATTCGTCAGCATTTGGACAGACTCTGTCACTCGCTGTCTCGTGATCACTATGTAATTACGTGTTCTGTCTTCTTTCCTTTGTTTTAATTTGCTGAAAATACTTTACATTCGTGTCACGAACAGTATAACGTAGGTATGGGTGTACATAACAACACACTTGTGACCACTTCACCCTCGTATGTTTCATGTGTTACTGCGTGCGAGAAATAAGCTGCTTAGTATAGTATGACTTGCTTTCCTTCCCAAACTAAGATGGAAATAGTTTCGAAAACATTTTGGTGGAAGGTACATAAAGAACAAAGGTACATAAGAGCTAAATATTTCATCGTTCTTAGCTTCATAAATCTTGAATGAGATGTCACAGACTCGCATAAATGGTCTCCTTGCACTAAATAACAACTTTAGAAGACAACGCACATTACAGAAATATTCATTGCTTATGCAACACCGTTACAAAGCAAACAATCTCGACGGAGCGACACCGCGGCGACGACGTCGCGACGCACGCAGTTAACCTTCTCCGAATCACCGCATTCCCCTTCGAGATGGCTTGTTTATATCAGTTTTGTGCCCGACGTTCTACGCGGGTCAACACACGCTTTCATTCTAAGCAAATAATTTTAATATGTACTGTAATTCATAATTCTCATTTTTGTGTCTTCAAAATTACTTTGAACTACTTTTTAAGTATAAAAGAAATCACGCTACATCAACCTCGATTGTCTACGTTAACTGACTTTATCGCAAGCCAGAGACCATCGCAAGACAGAGAAGATGCTAGAAAGGATAGCCGTGGTGGCTATCCTTTCTAGCATCTTCTCAGGCATGTATTTGGTTTTACACATTACTTGTAGATACCACATCAACATAAACGTTTTCCAGTGCCGTCTCCGTTCATCGTTGCTCCCGAACACTCCGTGCACAGCACACAAGCTATGTGTGCGCATGCGGTAAATGTGCATCGCGTATCTGCCTCGCGAGCCACGCCACGCCGTCCGCGAGCCCGGCGCCAGACAGCGCGCACGACGCACAGATGTGCCACGGCTTGTCCGTGATGCGTTCCAGACCCAACGCTGCAACATTATAATTAAGCCTTTATAGATATAATAATAGAGCCTTTATTGCTACAATATAAACCATATAACGAATTATAAGCAAGGCTATAAATAAAGAGGCAGACCAAAGAAACGGTTGATAGATTGTGTGAAAAAGGATGTGGCTCGAAAGGAGATAGCATGCTGCGCTGACCCTAAATATATTGGTGAGGGCAGAAACTAATATGAGGAGCGCACTATGAGCAAGCTCAATTCAATTCAGGATATGAGAGTGTGAGCAGGTACTGACCGGCGGCGACCTGCATAGGCGCGAGCGCATGCGGTGAATCGTGCTTGTTGGCAAATACCAGCAGCGGCACGCGCCGCCCGAACATGTCTGGGTGCGCCAGCAGCAGCTCCAGCTCCTCACGGGCCACCACTGACAACCAATCAATGCAAAGGGAAAACTTTCACATTAAAATATGGATGGGATGGCAGCATATTGTGTTCACGTAATAAAAAGGACAAAGACAAAAAAGTAAACAAGATTTGGACTAATCGATTGACGCAAGGATCATCCAAATCAGCCCACGTGTTTGGTCTCAAGAGCACCACAATGAAACAAACCTATATATATAGGCTGATAAACACATTACTCTCTTTTTGCGTCGCCCAGTCTTGTAATAATTCTAGGTTTGACAACGCGTAACTATTCACTTCAATTCTTAAATGTTTGAATGTAGCTAGTTTAAAAACCGATATCGTGTCCATTCGTTTTCAGTTAGCTACAACTAAGTGTTTGGTTCTAAACCACCAGTGGCGTGAGACAAAACACATTTCTTAAAATTCAAAGGTTATGTCGTGTCGTTTCCGCAGGTAATGTCATTCCCATACATTTTGGCGTAGCGTTTGGCGTGAACGCTAACAGAAATGTATTTTGTCTAGGCCTGCTGGTCACTGACGGTGCACACTACAGCTGTCCCTCTCGGCTTGTACCTAATTACATCGGCCTCCAACGAACGGCATAGGAATGCCGCCGAATTTACCGACAAACTTGCTTTCGCTCCGATTTCCGAGTTGTGTGAAGTTTGAAATGTAATCTGGTCGTTCGGTCCGCGCGCCCCAATGTAATCAATATTCATTTGCTCTTATTTGGGCATGGTAAACAACGTTCTTATATTATTTTGGTACAGTTTCAGAATTTTTTTACAGAAATGTGGTAGGTTTTACACTGAATTCACAAATAAAGTGATTCAATTTATCGTATTTTACAGATTTTTTTATTAAATATGTCGGCTGAAATCGAATACTTACAATCAAGTAAAGACATTGAAACATTTAATTGAAGAGAAAAGACGATAAGCCCAAATAGATGGTCTAGCCACGGGTTGGAGTGGCTAGAAGTGCCGACAAACATGACACTCCATCATTCAAGCCAACGACCATATTCAAGGTTACCTCTTTGTATGGTAAATGGCGGTTCAATATTAAGGAGTTACAATCGACTGAGAACAGTGATGGCCTAGTGGTAACGACCGCGACCAACAAGTTGTAGCTCGTGGGTTCGAACCCTGACAAGTTACATTTTACATTAAAACCTGGTTCCATATTGAGTAAATTATTTCATAACCATTGCTCTCAAAACGGTGAAGGAAAACAGCGTGAGGAAACCGGCATGTACTAGAACCGAGAATTCGAAGACATGTGACATCAGACATCATCAAACCTGCACTGCGCCTGCGTGGTGGATTACAGCATTTTCCGTCTCAAAAAGAGGAGGCCTGTATCTCAGCAATGGGAACAGTATAGACTGATTGCGTGTTGTGTAAACAATATGTTTACTTCACCTCAGTCCATTCACAATGGACTGAGCTGAAGTAAACATATTTTTTCATATTTTCTTAGATTTATTAAAGCCTAGTGCATTGCAGTTAATAGCTGGAGCTTGACATTAATATATAATGTCCTCTCAAGAGCTGAATGGTACTAGAATACTGACCGAGCCGCAGGTGATCAGCCGAATCCACCACGAAGATGATGGCGTGCGCGCGGCGGTAGTGGCGCTCCCACAGCGCGCGATGCCGCGGTGCACCCGACACGTCCCAAGCGCTGAACGCCACGCCGCCACCTGCACACATGCTGTGGTGAACTGGTGAGCACGCGGACACTGCGACACTCGTCGGTGTGAGCACGAGGACACTGCGATACTTGTCGGTGGTACTACTACGCACTAGAGAAGTGCTCCTGCTGCTGGCCCACAGTGGGTGCGGCGTGCGGCACGCGCGTCTCGGGCGGGCGCAGCGCGTTGAGCAGCGTGCTCTTGCCGCTGTTGTCGAGCCCCAGCACCAGCACCGTCACCTCGGCGCGCCCGCGGCCCAGCCACACCGACAGCTTGTCCAGTAGGCCCATGTCCCAGATTAATGAATAACTGCAACAGTCATATAATACACCAATAAGAAACTGATTATTATGTTTTACATACTTACATCTAAAAAATGAGCTCCTCTAACTCATAAACTTTAAGGCTAGTAACTAAAAAAGAAAAGCATTTTTTACACTGGCTTCAACTTCACTTAACTTAGACCAGCATTGGTATTATTAAAATCGATACGAAATTGTTGGCGGAAAATTGTCATGCGTGCACTATAGTAAGAATAACTTACCCAGTTTCTATTCTTAGGATCTCACACAGTTGTAGATGATACCCAATCAATGTCAATGAATACTCACTAATTACTGCACGTACTCAGTAAACTGTGTACGTACAGTCGGCACAAAGGTACACAACTAGTTGGTGCAATTCAGGGATCAACTCGTTACTATTGAGACGTGGCGACTGTTTTTGTGGTATCGACGGCGATTGCCATAGCAACGCCACACAAAACACCGCGGCCGATTGGTATCTTCAGCTCGCGACTTCGTCCTCGTGAAATTTCTTGTTTTAACATACAATATAATATATCCTATAGCATCGCATCGCCCTTAACGCTTCCAGGCTTTTGTTATATCGGTCAAATGCAAAAATCAGTCTCCTCCGGCATAGAGTCTGTATTATCGCTATATTTTTAAACGACTTCAAGGAAAGGAGCTGTTTCTCAATGCAGTTGATTTTTTAGTGGTATTTGTTACCTCATGAACCTTACTTACCAACTGTTCCCATCCTATGTTTTTTTTTTGTGTGGGAAATCATCAAATAACTTCTCCCGCTCTGGGTGGAGCAGGAGGGCGTGTCAGACTTTTACTGACTAAAACCCACCCGTGTTCCCTCAGTTGCCTGTGTGCCAGGGGCCACGGTATCTCTTTCAAACAACCCGCACCCCTGGCAGGCATCAGCTCTTCCGGGCCCCATCAGTTGTTGCTAACATATCTTATGGCGCGCGTGGAACACAACGCACCGTCGACCCGGGCTTGGTCCTTACCAGACAGCGAGCTACCCATTACTCGCCATCTGCAAGTCCACGCGTACGGTGGCCGGGAATCATCTTGGGATTCTCGACACCCAGGGCGTTTCCTACGACGACTAAGGCCGTGAGGGCGCATGTACTGCCTCTCCCTCAGGTGCGCCGCCTCCGTCTTCGCGAGCATTACTGCTTCGCAGAAAGAGGTGACGGCTACCCATGTACTCACGCTCCGTACCATGACCTGGACCAGGACCAGGACGCGAGAGATCGCCGCCACCGATCGCCTCCACGAGGACACGGTGGTGCTCCGCCCAAGCCGTGCAGACCTCCACCGTATGCTCCACCGTGTCCTCAGGGCGATCTTCGCAGTGGAAACACCTGGGCGTTTCCTCCCGCCTTATGCGAAACAGGAACCTTCCGAAACAGCCTTTTCCAGTGAGACCTGCGTCAGGTTAAAGGTGAGGACGCCGTGCCGTCTCTCAAGCCACTTCTCAAAGAGGGGACTTACCGCCGTTATCGTGGCGTGCCCAGCACTGGGTTGCGACAATCGCACTCTCCATACCGCCTTGAGATCTCGCTGGAGCTTTGTCCGCTGCTTCGCAATTTCTCGCGGCAGCGGAGTTACGCCCCAACGTTTGGCCTCCTCGCGCCACTCCCAACTGTGCGCGAGAACCTTTGCCTCCAGATCCCATGACGGCAATCCAGCAAGGAGGCCCGCCGCCTCACCGGAGATCGTGCGGTATCCCCTGATCATCCGGATGGCCATAACCCTATGGGACGCCTTCAACCGGCGGGCCAGTTGGCGCCTCAATGAAGGCACCCACGCCGGTGCCCCGTATAGGGCCATGGACCGCACGACCCGCACGTAGAGCCTCCGGTAGGAAGCGTTTGGCCCCTATATATTGGACAGGAGCCGCTTCAAGGTAGCCCCGGCCCGCTCCAGACTGGGGGCCTAACGTCGGAAATGCTCCGCGAAGTTTCACTGGCTGTCGAGGACGAGTCCTAGGTACTTCATCGTTGACTGAACGCCGATGTGAACCCCTCCTGCCGTTATCTGGGAACCCGTCGGCGCATTCCGAGGTCTATGAAAACACATGGCCTCGGACTTGTGCAAGGCCACCTCGAGTCCCAGTTGCCGGATCCTATCGACGATTGTCGCAACCCCGTGTATCACGAAGTCGGCCTCCCATACTATGGTCAAGTTTTGTGTTGTGGTTTTTGAATTAGCTTTAATAATACGTATTTTTCACACTCACTGTTTAGGATTGTCTATATTATAATAACTTCCTGTCACTGATATCTGAACCCGTTTCCATACACATTAGGAAAAATTGGAACATGGGAAGGTGTGAGTTTATGTATGTATGCAGCTGCACTCGCGCTAGTCTGCTTACCGCAAGTAGTTAACAAAACGACCTTTGTTTCATTATTTGCCGTTAATTATAAAAAGAACTTCGAAAGTTCCAACTAAGCAAAAAGTATCGAAATGTTTACGTCATTAAGCTGTATATTGCTACATACAACATTAATCTTTAACTGTTTGCGTTTTAGCATCGATTGCAACATAATTAATTGTGTAGGCTACCCATTCATATATAAAAACAGGCTACCTAAATAGCAATGATAATTTATTTACCTTTTATTCTGAAAATATTACACAATAGTATTGTATGACGTATGAGGGAAAGATGCTCTTGCTCACTATAACCTTGGCGTCAATGTCCATCCAGTGGATTAACAAAGATCGCGCGCACAAAATGTTCGCGTGGCGCCGCTCGTTTCCATCCAATGCCATATACTCACTTTTTTGTTCTCGAGTCCTCATGACATTTCTCCAATGCATTAACTAAGCGTTGCGCCTTTTCTTTAATACAGCTTCTGATCCCAGCGTTGTGGGCAAATTGGAGCATATAGGAATACGAGGTGTGGCCCTAAAAATTTACAAAAATTACCAGTGTGTTAAAATTTACTCCGTTTTAGTGATGTAGAGTCTAGACAAAATCTAGAGTCTAGACAAAATCAAACTGGTTGCTAATTGAATTATGTAATTAATTATATCTATGACATTGATTACACTCAGTGATTACTTTAACTCACACACTGACTGATTACATACTTGTTAATATTCTAGGAAAATTGTATATTTACTTTTACAATGTTTGTAAATGTGTGGGCACCATGTATCTATCATAAAATTAATTTATCTGTAATTGCTTTAATTTCATTATTTTCACCTATTTTGGTACAGTGATTTTGTTCTGGATGCATCGTTTTCATACATAATTATACAATTAATGTATGTTAAATATTGTAGTTATATCATTTTAAAAGAGTAACGGTGGAGTTTCTTGCCCATTCTTCTCCATACGAAACTACATTTTGGAAGGGGCGACTAGAATCAATTCTATTTTAATGTAAATGTTGACGTTCAGTGTGTGCCTTTTAAGTGCCTATTTGAAATAAATGCTTTGACTTTAACTTTGACTTTGAGAGTTTATCAGCTACGATATAACTCAAGGAAGTATCTTGGGACCCACACTATTTCAAATACATAAAGTGAACTACCGGCCCGCCCTCGCTTTGCACGGGTAGTATAGGTTATTATATATATACCTACATGTTTTTCATGTCATCGGTGTGGACTTGCATTTATTTTCGCGTGCGTTAGTTTTTATTATGTGACTAGCTTTTGCCAGCGACTTCGCCTGCATGGCGGTCGAAAATTATCCCATGGGAACCGAGATGAAAAGTATCCTATGTATTAATCCAGGTTACAAACTATTTGTGTGCCAAATTTCATCCAAATCCGTGCAACCGTTTTTACGTGATTGAGTAACAAACATCCAAACATGCAAACTTTCACATTTGTAATATTAAGTAGGATAACTCCTAAGATTTGAAAAGGATTTTCATAATGTGCATGAAATGACTAAGGTACCTAACTAACGCATATAAGTTGATAAGGATCAATACTGTGCAACCGTATAAATAGCTTTCCACTGGCTCTTGTAAAACATGTGAACCACCTAGCACAAGTATCAGATGCTTCACATAATTTGTAACCAGTTTCTTATGTAATTATAAAGGATTATTTAAAGATTATTATTTTACTTTAATCCTACACTCGGGCACCGATCGCATACAAGAGGACAGATAGGTACTCACCTATTAGGTCTCCCTCAAGGATGTTATGTTCGCTACGCTTCAATAAATATACACTTACGTATTAATATATAGGTACCTACATATCACAGACATAAACGAAAACTAAAATTATTGTTATTTTTAACCCCCGACGCCAACAGAGTCAAACTTATACCACCCGGTATAAGTTTGACCGCTATGTGTGTCTGTCTATCTGCGTGTCTGTGGCACCGTAGCTCTTAAACGGGTGTACCGATTTGGGTGCGTTTTTTTTATTTAACAGTAGGTTTCCTAACGGTATGAATTTTTCATTCTTAGAATGTTTCATCAAAATCGGTTCAGCCGTTTGAAAATTATCAGCTCTTTTCTGGTTGATGAACGGATTTGAGCAATTGGTATTCTATTACTTCAATGATATTAGACGAACAAAGAAACCTTGAACTGATTCTGACTGAGTTCCGATATTGATGATTCAGACACCCAATTATCTACACTAAACAATACAGTCTATCCCTGGTATGCACTAATATTTCGAAGCGCGTAATTTCGGCCGTTTTGTATGAAGACGTAATACTGTTACTAGGTATAGCATACTGTGGCACAGTTGATGTGATAGATTATTTGATGAAGATGTTTCTGTAACAGTATGTTAGATTGTACTCAATATTTCGTTCAAGATGTTCTCGAAATCGGTCATTGTTTTATTTCTGGTAAAGGAAACCATCGTGGCCAGCTTCATATGACATAATTCAATACAGAATAAACTTACTTTTAGAAACTGGGGGCTGGACACACGATATTTAAAACAATGCAATGGAAACATAATAACATTTTAATATCACATAATTTATACATTAGGTAGGTATCACCCAACATTATGGTACTGGGAGACAGTTGGTTTATCTTTCGCTTGTTACCGTTATTGCACATATATGATCCTACGGCACTGACCCTCGTACGCCACGCACATGCAACTGAATGCCTTCGCAATCATTATTTGGAGAGTTCTTTCATTTTTCTTTAAGTAATTACATTTTGGTAGAGATAGTTTGTTTACTGCACTCCAGAGTAAGCACACCGTTACAAAGCGCTGGCGGCGGACAGATGACGTCATAGATTTCGTCTGGCGAGCGGCCGCGCGTCTCGGGCAGCGCGCGCGCCGCAAACAGTGCCAGCGCTAGCGTCAGCGCGGCCGCCAGCGCCAGCGCCGAGCTCAGCCCTGCATAGCGCGCCACCACTGGGAACAGTGCCACCTCCAGTGCGTTACCGCCCCACGCCGCGGCGCCAATCAACGTCACCGCGCACCCACGGTACTGCAAAACATACGCTACAGTCGGCGCTAGAATGGCAACAGCGGACCGGGGTGGCGACATCTCTACCACCACATACGAAGTACCTACCTCCTCAAGTTTTAATAGTATACTAGTGGTCGCCAAGTAGCCGAAATCCGGCCATAATTTATTTTGGGATAACTAGTGTCGAAGTTCATGTACGTAGATAATTTATAATGAAGGCCATTAAATTTAAGAGTTTAGAGGAAAGTAACACCTATTTTAGTTACGAATTCTGAGAAATTAACAAAAATCAGTACGTATTTAAATGTACATATTTTCAAAATGTAAAATACTTATTTTTATAAGCTTGAGGCACTGACTGTGCTACTGTATAGTAAACCTGTATAACGGATAGCATTATTCAAGCAGTCTATGTCCAATTTGAACTTGCGTGTCAGTTGCTTCAGTATCTACCTACTTAATGAAGCGGTGTATACCTGATAGTGGAACATGTCGGCGAGCATGGCGTAGGGCGCGGGCTGCAGGCCGGCGGAGTCCGCGAACACGGCGCCTGCCAGCGCCGCGCCCGCCCATGCGCCGCCAGCGCCTCCCGCCACCGAGCCCGCGCCCCCCAGCAGGCACAGCCCCGTCGCCACCGCGCACCACACCATCAGCTGCTGAGAAACCGTTACATCACGTTATTGGTGCCAAAATATATCATCTCCTGCCTTATCCCCTTACATTTGGGGTTCGGCGCAATTGTTCTTTTTCTTCTATACTTTCTCAATTAGTCGTCATCTCGTAAGTCACTGCCTTTCTAACTATCATTATTGCATAAAAGTCTGCAATCAACTTAGCCTATCGCAGTCCATTGCTGGCCTCTCCCAGGCTGCGCCACAACACTCTATCTGTTCGGGGTTGAAGTGAGTTTAAGATAAACTAAGATTAAGAATTATAAATATAGCTATATTTCAGTGATACAAATGGGATAACGATTAAAACGAATGAGATGAGATTGAGCCGCGCCCGATATGCTGCCCAAAAGCGTTCTGACCATTTTACTTAGGTAATTAATACATCAAATATTCAAGGCATAGAGCGCGGTGTCGCAATTACGCTGACATGTTTATTATTGTTCGGTTATTGACCTGAACATGGTCCTGAGAGAGAAAAAGATGAGGTTGGTAAGTAGGTATAGTTAAATGGATAATGAACTTAATAGTAACAAGGTGAAAACAGTTTTCAAATTATACTAAAATGTGAGGTTAGTTATGTTAAAAGATGAGATAAACGTAACATTACAAATTAAACAGAATCGTTGCAGTGTAAATCAGGAAGAGAAAACACGTGAAAGATCGGTGAAGAACCTCTATCTTCCTTTTTTGTAAGCACTCACTAGATAAAGCAAGTCGCTAAGCATCACTTTTCACTGATTTACTACTAGATTGTCCTTTTTCACTAATTTCACTACACTCGATCACAACACTTTCTGTAACGACGTGTGGAGTTGGCAACGCAGTAGCCGCCGAGGCTGTCGACCGCTCTACTGTAGAAGTGGAAAAATTTCCTTTGCGTTGTCTTTGCCTCCAACGCTTAAAACAGTAAGCTGCCACCAATAAAAGATTCCTAATATGATAAGATATGTAGCAATATAAAGATGGGTATCGTGATAGGAGATATTGGTGCTCAAAGGTCCACTCTGCTTCATGATCTCAATACTTCTCTTAATAGATTCAAATTGTTTGAGGTTGTCTGAGTTATTTACATTTTAAAAGCCCGTTTTTTGTTTTGAGTGTGACGACTCTTACGTTTCCGTCATTTCCAGGATGCAGCGCTACTACGCGACGTAGACTTCATTTTCTTGGTGGAAGATTGTCGTGCTTTATAATAACGATGTCGTTAAGGTTGAGATTTTTTGATGTTGTCGCCATTTGGCCCTTGTGGAAAGCTGCGAGAGTTAATCAGTCTTCCACTTATTCCATATATATTGATAGATTTTTTGTGTCAAGTGCTACCGTGTTCTGAGATCATGCTTTGTTTGGAAAATCGTTAAGTTGGGGCCACTTGCTAAAATGTGAGCGGGGGTCAAAAAGTCCAGATCCTCAGGATCTTCTGTCAGACGGCACAGTGGTCTACAGTTCAAAAAAGCCTGGATTTGGGATAGTAGGGTAATATATTCCTCGTAGTTAGTTTTGCTCTCGAACGACACGTTTGAGATGATGTTTAAGGCTCTTCACTTCAGCTTCCATAGTCTGCCAGCTGATGGCCATAATGAGGCGTTAAAGTGGCACTCAATATTCATTTCAGATATTGTTGAGGTTACTTCTTGGTTAGACAAGCTGTAGGATATTTCGGAAAACTGTTGTTTTAAAATTTTATTGGCTCCTATGAAGTTAGTTCCTTGATCTCTATAGATGTGCCCAAGAACTCCTCTTCTAGCCGACATTGGTCGAAGCGCGGCAATAATTGCTGACACTGGAAGATCTGAGATGATTTCTAAATGTATGGCTTTAGTTACCATACAAACAAAAACTGCCACATATTCTTTACAGGTTTTAATGCCACGACCTTTGTTTGCCTTAATTAGGATGTGTCCAGTATAATCTACTCCAGTGTGGTAAAAAGGTCGGTTAGAAATCAATCGTGCAATGAATCGTGGAGGTAGGTCACCCATGATTTGATATTGTGGAATGGCATTATTTCTTTTACATTAGACACATATTCTTAATCGTTTCTTTGTGACTCTGTTTCCTCCAAGAATCCAGTATTTGTGTCTTATACATCCAGTACTCATTTTTACTCCACCGTGAAATACAAGCTCTTGGGATTCATCTATGATAAGATCTGCCAATTTCGATTGATTCGGGATTATGATGGGATGCTGAAGCATCCCATCATAATCATAATTTAGGGATCAAGATTCGAATGTTTAAGTTTGCCACCAACACGGAGCATTTGATTAGTGTCTAGTATGGGATTGAGATTAAGGATCTGGCTTTTCTATTAAGTGGTTCATTATGGATGGTTATGGTTCCAATATGAACACACGTCGCGGGGCACAAAATGCTTCCGTCTGCAGTTTTCAGTCGGCGAGTGAATCTACGTCACCGGCTGTCAAGAATGAAGCGTTGCATCGTGTTCCGCTGATCGCGTCGTACCTGCCGGGGAAGCGACGCGCGTAATAGGTACATCGACCCCCAAGCGTGCCTATTCTGCAACTGTTGCCAAGACCAAACCTGCTGTGTCACAAATTAAACGACAAGCAGAAAAACTAAACGGGGGAAGGGCTAAAAGTGCGATACCAACTGAGGGGGCGTCTAAGAGCCGCAATGCACCGGCTCCCAGCACTGTAGCCCCGGGTCCTAAGAAAGGGCAGCCAGACAAAGAAGGCTTCGTGACGGTGGAGTCGAAGCGAAGGAAGCCCACTTGCCGTAATCGATGTGGTACTGCTCTAGCGGGACCAAATATGTTGCTGCGTCCTGCAACACCGTCGACGCAGCTGTACGTATTCCGTCTGCATCACTCCACGATGACTGAAGACATCGTGGAATACATCAGGATCAAGACCAAGTGGACCTTGAGAGTAGAGAAGTTGGAGTCGCGTCATAACATAAACTTCAAATCGTTTGTGGTGCGGGTTCCAACTCAGTATCTAGAAACCTTCATGAAGGAAGAGTTTTGGCCGAAAGGTGTGGCATATCGACGTTTTCGTGGAAGGTTACGCGACACCACGCAGCGCAACACGACGCCGACACAGTCATCACTTCGTGTACAATAGTGTCTATAAAATATAAAAATATGTATGTTTAGATTAAGGTATTTATCTATGGGCCTGCGTCGCCTGAAATAAATGGATTATTATTATTATTATTATTATTTTTCTACCGCGGTATTTCTTCGTTGAAATATTTGTTTCGGACATGCCTAATTAACATTTCCCTTACTGTCTTTATATTTTACAGAGTAAGAAAACATGTGCGTGTTTTCTGATAAACGCGATTTTTTGACGGACAGGGTGGTCCCAACCCAGGTCTGATTTCCATAATTCTCGGAACAAGATCTTAAGTTTTATTGTGACTGGTACTAGCCAGCCCAAAGGGTCAAAAATTTTTGATATTTGAGATAAGAATTGTTTTTTTGTAAGGATGCTTTGTGAGATCAATTCTATAGGATGAAAGATAAATTGATCGTTTATTGATTCCCACCGAAGACTTAAAGTTTTTTTTGACTCCAGTTGTTCAAAGTCAGTCTTTTTTTGAAGTCCATAAAAACCATCTGTTATTTCCGCGCTATTCGTCGTTTCACTTCCGCTACTTGATCTTCAAAGCCGAGTGTAACCTTATGCCCTAAATATATATACTCGGTCACTCTCTCTAGTGGAAGCTGGCAGTTTGTGACTTCTGGAATGTTGGTCATTATTTTGGTTTTCCCAATGTTCATTTTAAGACCGGTCTTCTCGGATTCCACCTTTAAATCTTCTAACATCGTCACCATGTCCTCAACGCTCTCCAAAACTAGGATCAGATCGTCAGCAAACCTCAGATTTGTCAGTCTCTCTCCATCAATCATCAGCCCTTTCCCAGTCCACTGCATTTGTTGCAATATGCATTCTAGTGCCAGGGTAAATAATTTTGGTGATATTATGTCTCTTTACCTGCCACCCCTCTTTAGATGGAATTTCTTGGTTTTCTCGTGCAAGAAGACACAGACAGTGGCGTTTTGATGGAGGAGATTGAGGATTTGTATGTATCTTACATCGATGCGGCATCTGGCTAGGGCTCGTTTTTTGAAACACCACTCTATCTAGTCAAACGCTTTCTCGTAATCAATGAAGGCGAGGTTAAGTGGTTTTCTGTACTTGTTACATTTCTCTATGACTGTTTTAAGGGTTTGTAGATGGTCATTGGTACTAAAGCCTGAGCGAAATCCTGCCTGTTCTATTGGTTGGAAAAATTGTAGTCTCCTGTCGAGTTTGTTAACTAGAACTCTCGAGAAGATCTTATAATTATGTGACAGCAGGCTAATAATGGGTCTATAGCTTTCCAGCTTCTTGATGTCCCCTTTTTTGTGGATCAGGGTGATTATTGCGTTGTGCCATGATGCAGGTGTACTTTAGTTTCCACGATGCATTTTGTAAATAATACTGCGAACACATTGCTGACGACCCTTCCGTTGATTTTATTATTGATCACCAAAAGACAGCTAAGTCATATGATTATTATGGAACTCTGTAAAGTATTGTTCAAAGGTTGCGCTGCGCGGAGGATCTGCTCGCCCCCTACTCCACAAACCCGAGCTATATAAACGAGTGCACCGATCATTTGAGGACGCTACAACGCTAACAACGCGAACGACACCTAGTTTATATTAATTCTGCATAAAGAACAAACTCATTATTATAATTGAATTAAAAGTAATAAAAGAACAGTGTTTTGGCATCCAGAGTTTCTTTTCAGCTCCGCACACTTACCTGACACACCAATCATAAGGTCTAGCTTTAGACAAATGTAGCTAATCGACGATGTTAGTAGTCTGAGGTCTTGTGCTCTGCACAATCCTTCTTGAAATTGGTGGAGAGCTTATTACAGCTTCGATTAGGTAGTTGTTGTTGGGTTGCTAAAATGTCATCTATTTCCGACATTATAAAGATTTAAAAGAGACCTTACTTCTTGTACTGCAGGCTTCTTTGGAGATCAAATGTCCTTTCGATGGCTGCCAGAACAAACCTGGAGTAACAGCGCGATGAGGTGATGCGATGCTAAACTCAGGGTCAATCAGTATCAGCAGGATAAAGGCACTTTTCCGACTGGGGTACAGAGATAAATTAAAATCAGCAAGATGATGGCACCTTTCCGTCCAGAGCACCGAGGTCAGTTAGGATCCGCAGCATGATGAAATTTTTGGAAAATAAAGCCACTCAGTTCTGTTTGCCAAGCGAGACACTCACACAGTAAAATTAGTAGATACACGCGTAATGGTCCCGCTCCGATGGCTTGAAGCACCAATGTTCGGGGTTGGGGTGAGTTTAAGATAAACAAAGATTAAGGATTATAAAGATAGCCATATTTCAGTAATACAAATGCGATAACGATTAAAACGAATGAGATGAATGAGATGAGATTGAGCCGCGCCCGTTATGCTGCCTGACATAAAATATTCAAGACATAGAGCGCGGTGTCGCAATTATGCTGACATGATTATTATTTTTCGGTGATTGACCTGAACACTATCCTTCGCTTTCCTCATCCAGTCCGTTCCAGCTACCTTTTGAAGATCGTCGGTCGTCGATCCATCTAGTGGGAAAAACATAATGTTTGCCAATACTAAAACAAAAGTTCAGTGTTAACCCATACAGAATAACTATACTGGACATAGAATTTCCGACCACCCTGTAAAAATACATGAATTTCTTTTGACAAAATTGTAATAAAAACCTTTCTGCCAACTTTCTCGACGAGGTATAAGGCTAGTGCGGAAGCGATAAGCTGCGCTGCTCCAAGCAGCACAGCGTGGCGTGAGGGAGAGCCGAGGGCACCAGCCACGACGCCCGGCCCGCCGGCGTCGCTCCGCGCCAGCACAAATACGCGCTCTGCGAACTGTAGCAGCGCCAGCACGCCGCACGCCTCCTGCCCCACCACCGCCACCAGGCACAGCACAAACGCGCGCCGACGCCGCACGTCGCTCACTAAATACATTACAAATTAAATCCTAGTATATCTACATCACTGCTAACCTATTATGTCTAAAATAAAGTGCACCGACTTAATGATTTAACTCAAAAGACCGAAACGATAACACTCGTTTCTTTCCTTTTTAGTCGTATTGTGGTATTGTTTTTTAAGCACATTATTTCACCGTGTGTGTTTACATCATTTTTGAATAGACCAATACAAGCAGTGGGTATCTAACGAGCAGCACAGAAAGCTTTCGAGATGTTTCATTGTATTTAATTTTCTGCCACTCGAGCAGGGGTTCAATCGAATCATGTTCGCGTTTATTGGACTCTTATGTGAGATACTCGCCAAGTCGCATCTGAGGGCACGGTAATGCCCCCACCAAGATATTGGTTTTTGAGGGTGCTAAGGCCAATGGCCTGTCCTGTAGTAATGGTCAAAATGAAAGAAGACGGCCAAGGTAGGATGCAAAAACATTTGCTACTGAAAAACAACATGGATACAATATCGTTTCTAAGCGGAAAAGCATACGTTACTCACATGTCTAATAAATCATCAGGAAGTCTCTCTAATCGCACTCAAATCACATCGCTTGATAGGCTATGTGCGAGCTCGAAAGTTGAAAGAACATACATGTCACGTCCTAGAAAAACCACTTATGGTGTTCCCCAAGGTAGCATTCTTGGCCCTCCATTATTTAACATTTACATAAACGATATGCCTAAGGCCAGTAAGCATCAGATGGTCTTATTTGCTGATGACAGCACTATTTTATTCTCTAGTAATGACAATAATATTCTTGAAAATGACATAAATGACGATCTTAAAAATATAATAAATTGGTTAGTTAATAACAATCTAAACATAAATCTTAACAAAACTAGAATAATTATATTTAATCAAAGAACAAATAAACCAAAACTAAATATAAGATATGGTAACGTAGCAATCGCTGAAAGTGACATCGCAAAATTTCTGGGCCTTTACATAGATAGTCATCTGACTTGGAAAAATCATATCGACGCTTTGTCAAAGAAGCTTAGTCAATTTGCGTATGCTCTGTACAAACTATCAAAAACGGTTAACCGCGTTACAGTACAAATAGCTTATAATGCTTATGTGGCTTCTAGCATTAGGTACGGAATCATTTTCTGGGGCAACTCCACTGACAGAGACATTGCCTCAGAAGAAATGCTTGCGATCGTTTACTAAATTACAATCGATTGATAGTTGTAAACCATTATTTAAGGAACTTAGTTTACTCACTCTACCGTCTATGTATATTTATGAAATGGGATTGTTTGTTCGCTGTAACCTGCATTTATTTGGACAACTGCGCTCTCGCCGTTATGAGAATACCATTAGTGTTACCTCTCATAAAACCGCATTTTTCGGCAAAAGTGTCCTAGGCATGGCCCCAAAAATATATAATAGTATACCAGCAGTAATTAGAAATAAAGAGTGTCTGGGATCCTTTAAAAGGTCCTTGTTTAGATTCCTTCTAGATAGATGTTACTACTCCATCATTGAGTTTACTAATGATAAACAGAGGTATGACGATTCTGACTTGCTAATTAAACTCATATGATTTTTATTTATTTATTAAGTGTGAATGTGTTTATTTACCTGAAATTGTAATGACCTGTTTACCTACCTGACATATTTTAAATTGATTGTTTTTTTTTTGTAATGTATTGGCATGCCACTTTGTAATTATAATTGATTGTTGTGTTAATTTTGTATGCTACATATTGGCAAAACATAGTGCACATATTTAAGACAATTCTAACTGTAACCATACCTATGTTTAACAAAATAAATAAATTGAATTGAATTTAAAAAAAAAAACGAAAATCATTTTTGAAAAACCGGATATCACATTTCCGAACCTGGAAATCAAACCCAGGACCATGTTACGATTTAAATTATCTCAAGATATAATTAAACTGTACCTACAAAGATTTGTTACTGGTTAAAATTAAAAACATAATTGATTATTATTTATGTTTATTTGTACCTAAAACCATAAAGCGAAATTCAATAATGTCACATTTCAGAGCAGTATTATGTTGAAGGTATGTTCCGTCGAAATAGAGATCCACCGAACAAGTGCATATGTGTCGAAGAAGTGTGTGTGTTGTCGAAGTATGTTCTGTCGGACTAATGCTAGTCGAATATATGTTCTGACGAAGCAATAAGTAGTCGAACTAATGAACTGTCGAAGTTCAGTATGACACTCGGCGACAACTTTATGAACTATACTAGATGGATATTACAGATGCCATTAAATTCACACTTTCTCTATCTCTTTGTCTCTTTCTATTATATATGAGTGTATAGTAGTATACTTTGTTCCTTACGGAGTGATACGGACGAAAACAAACGTTTTATTTTTTTGTAATAAAGCTTTTTTCTTTTAAGAACAATGTAGTATTTGAATTAGGTGTACAGTAGGTACATGTATTGCTTTTGAAAAGGTAGTTATTACAAGTCCGTAGAATTTTAAATAGGACCATTTACGCTCAGTTACGTTTTTTTACAGTTTTGCAATCAAGATCTCTTAGACCACCTCTAAGCTGATGCGGCCTGATAGGCAGAAACGAGTTTATAAAGGAGGTTCATTTGTATCCCTTTTCGTATAAAAGTTTTACATAAAATATTATGTCAGTACTAAGACCAAGACCAAGACCACTCCAAGTCCCCTCCATGCCTCGGAAAGCACGTTAAGCCGTTGGACCCGGCTGTCATTTGTAGATCTTTGTCAGTCGTTACGGGCCGTCAGAAGCCCGAAAGTCTAACAACCAGTCTTTTCAAGGAGTATCGTATTACCCAGTAAGTGGGGTGTGGAGGTCTCGCTTCATGTAAAATACTGGTATTCAGCTACATCCAGTTAGACTGGAAGCCGACCTCAACATAGTTGTCAGCATATAATGTTAGTACTCAGATCAGTGTTCTCTAATTCAATTTACACTTACTGAAAGGATTTAAGTAGATGAGATAATTCATGTTATGTAACCACGCTAGCTATCACTACTACATAACACACATCGTCGTGTACTCACACATGTCCTTCGCCAGTGCGAGCGGCGACTGCAGCTGGTCGTCCGGCGGCGGCAGCGCGCGCAGTTCGGCGTGCAGCGCGGCGTCGTGCCGGCCCACGCCGCGCAGCCACGCCAGCGCTGCGCGCGCCTCCTGCGAGTTACAAACAAAGAAAGAGCAGATTAATTTATTAACAAAGTATTTTTTTTGTACACTTAGAGATGGATTTTGTTTTCAATTTTAAATATCAATGAATTTACAAAATCGAACTTCTCAGTAGAAAGTTATCGTCAATTCATCATGCATAAAAACAAGATTTAAAAATATACGCGTTGACTTGAAAACCTCCTCCTCTTTTTCGTCGGTTACAAGTAAGCGTTTTGTTGAGTACGGATAAACAACATCTGCCTAGCCTTTTCCCAACGGTACGGATAAACCCAAAATAATAAAGAGTGCCGACGTAAGTCGACGCCGAAATTACTAAAAGTAAATGTCAACTTTTTGCTATCTTTCAACTGACATAAATCTTTAACATGCTCGTAGCTCTGTTATCGATCGATTTATGATAAGTGTCGGTTTAACGCCAATATATACCGATGAATTATCAAGTGGTGACTGGTATGAAGAATCTTTGGCAGTGCCCGCAAAGAACATGATGTGCCTATTGGGTCAAGTTTAATGCTGGTTTCAGACCAAGAGTTAAGCTGGTTCGTGTAGCGAAGGTCATTTTTTATACTGGTGTACAGACTGCAAACTATGATCTTATGTATGTAAAATTTCCTCAGGTTTGCAAGATAACCTAACCTAAACCAAGTCAGCTTAGCTTTTGGTCTGCAACCGGCTTTAGGCATGTTTGACAGAAGTATAACCAGCGCCAGGTACTCACGTCGGGCTTCCCTTGCGCGGCGAGGAAGGGCGGCGACTCCGGCACGAACAGGAATAGCGCGCAGTGCGCCGCCGACAGCGCCAGGCAGCTCCACAACACCGTCCTGTAATGTCACCACATCGACTGTGAGCTCTTGACGAATTAACTTATACAGTGTCATCCCACCTGCCAGAGCTCTAATAACTTAGCTCTGGCAACCCTCTGATAAAGATCATGGCTATATGTACACATGTGAGCTGTAAGTGTAGAGCTTCATAACATCGCGCTTGTTTTCTTCGGAGGTTTAGGACTGTTGAGGTCACTCACATTGCGCCAGTTAAGTTTAACATTTAGTAGGGTACGAACTTATCGTGATCCTGAGCCTGTGAGCCTGAAGATCTAAGATTGTATGAAAGTGACCTACGTTCCGATAACTGCGTTTCGTATGAAATATGTTATTTGCTTTGTCATGATGATTAAAATGATTCAACTGTTCAAATATAAGAAGTTAATTTAGTTATAGATAGCAAACATTACTGTAGCAGAAAAAAAAACAAGAAATTGTGTTTTAAATTTATTTTAGCATGATGTATGTATGTTCCGTGTGGTGCCGGACGTAAAAGAATAGCACCATCCCATTTCTTCCCGTGGTTGTCGTAGAAGGCGACTAAGGGACTTACTACAGAATGGGCAGCAGCGTTCTCAATGCATTTGACCACCATACTGCGATCGCCAACCCACCTGCCAAGCATGGCGATTATGGCTAATCCCCCCTTTTGGGGGAGGCTTATGTCCAGCAGTGGACGTCTTTCAGCTGATGTGTGTGTGTGTGATGTATGTTCTCATAAATAAATTTCAGGATTATCTACAGAACTTGGCACCCATTTAGATCTCTTTTCTTTTGTCGAGCACAACGCATATTCTTAATATTGAAACTGGCTCCTACTTATGTTTCGATGGGACACAATATTACGTTACCTGTGCGGTACGTGCGCGTCGGCGGCGAGGTACATGAGCAGCACTCCGAGGTTGTTGGCCAACACGAGCGCCGACACCGCTGCGCCACGCACCCCCGCCTCGCACATCTGGACACAGCATTCATAGGATCAGTCATTTGTTCTGCACAATTGGGTTCAATGATTCAGACATAGCTCTAAGAAGGATCCACGAACCAGCTGTTTTGCGTATGGGCTAGCGTCGTTGCTAACGGAGTGGAAAATTGACAATGAAATGTTATATTTATAAAAAAAGATTTTGAACTTGTATTGCAAAGAATTGCCAAACTTAAGTGGCAGTGGGCAGGGCACATTGCTCGCAGAACGGCGACCGCGTACCGGAAGACGTAAAGTGGGAAGGCCTCCCACAAGGTGAACCGATGACCTCGTGAAGGCCGCAGGAATCCGCTGACCGATGATCCGAAGACCGGTCAAAGTGGAGGAGCCTGAGGGAGGCCTATGTCTAGCAGTGGACGTCTTTCGGCTGAAATGATGATGATGATGATGATTGCGCACAAAAGAATTTATTTCATTTTGCTTTTTGTATCCCATTTTGTGCTGCATCGGTTGACGTCATCACGCCAATGCCGTCTGTCGCTGAAAACCAGCGCTGAGGCTCTGTCTCGCATAGAGTCACAGCATTATGCATTGCGATGGGTGTTCTGCATGGATGTGACATATATTTCTGGATTGGAAAACATGCACGCACAAAGACAAAAAGAAACCAAGTTATTGTAACTTGGTTTCTTTTTGTCTTTATTTGACACAAATAAATGTATATTCTTTTATTTACCTCCCTAGCGAGCAGCGGCGCGACACACCAGGCGCCGGCGCCGCCCAGACCAGCGCAAGCGCGCGCCGCCACCACCCACCACCCGCCACCGCACAGCTTCAGCGACCAGCACGCCTGCACACAGCCACAAAACAATGAAAACACCTTCCCACGCACCAACCCACCAATGAATAGAGTATGAATGTTTTGCGAGAGTTACCACGAAGGCGGCGGAAGTGGCGACAACGGCGAACTTTCTGCCGGCGGCGAGTGCGCGTGCGCACAGCGGCACGCCCAGCAGCGACGCGACGAACGTGGTTGCGGCGGCACCCACCACGTGCGCCTCGCCCCCCGCGCCACCTTCGGCCCCCTCGCCCCCCTCGCCGCTAGCCAGCGACACCCAACCCATCGCAAGACCGAAAGATATCGTCGGCACGTTTACTGCAAGCAAATGAAATGGCTGTTACTCTAAAACTATAAAACTTTTTTTGCCCTGAATATCTTTAGAGATCAAGTGCAGTGCGGTTATTTAATTTTACTGACTGTAATGCATAACAAGATATGGCCAAGATGAGCGTTAAAACGCTGAGCGTTCAGCAGGTACTGACCATTCAGGCACTGACCTACAAAGACCTATAAACTAGTATTAACTGATTTGACGTCTGACCACTGTGGATTATTGGCTAGCTTCCTACCATTACTTAAAAAGCCGCATAAAGTAGAATGCAGGCCTTATACAGCAAGTCGTTGCAACAAATTTAAAAATAATATAGCTCATTGAATTACACCATCTATAGCAGAACTCGAAAATCCTAATAAAATATTTGGATCCATTTTTGATGTTGTGCAAAAAGAATACCAATCTACTTTCAAGAGTAAAACCATTGACATTAATGGCACCTTCGTTGGCTTCAACCAATGGGCCACTCCAGGTATTTATAAAAGTAGAGCAGACTTAACGAGTTATAAAGTTTGAAAAAATACAGGCTTGATAGTCCTTTTCTAGAGTATGTCCGAAATTATTCAAAATTATTTTAAAATCTGTGTTTAGTTTCAAACATGTAATGCGTCGTAATGTACTCGTAGTTAACATTTTGAACACACTTAAATCTAAAAAAACTGTTGATTACTAGGGCACCTCTATTAAACTTTTAAGTAATATAATCGACATCGTTGCCCCCTATTTACTCGTAGCTATTACTTTTAATTAACATGTTTACTTAGGAACTTTTCCTGACCTCATGAAGAGTAGTAAAGTCATATAATTATATAAATCAGATAATAAAAATAACGTTGGCAATCTTAGGCCAATTTCTATCTTACCGGCATTCAGTAAAACATTTGAAAAGTAAATACTCAAGCAGTTGCAGAGACATTTTAATTTAAATAGCCGCCTTCATGATGAACAATATGACTCTACAAAAGGTCGTTCGACTACCAAAGTGGATGTTGCTCTGCTGAAACACATGTTTTACGGTTGGGAGAACTCACAAAATGCTATTGGAGTTTTCTGTGATCTTTCCAAAGCATTTGTTTGCGTGCATCATGACACGCTTTTACGTAAACTACGTCATTACGATATTCAAAATGAAGCTCTCAACGTAATAAATTCTTATTTAAATAATAGGCACCAATGTGTAGATATTAATGGTGTGAAATCTTCCGGGCTACCAGTTCAGTTAGGTGTATCTCAAGGCCCAATACTGGGTCCATTCTTATTCTCAGTGAGAATAAGAACACATACACTAATAATTTACCAATCCATTTAAAGGATATCTGTGACGTTGTACTGTTTGCTGATGATACCTCTCTTATCTTTAAAGTAGATAGGAATAGAAACGATTTTGATGACGTAAACAGTGCACTCAGAGGGTTACGTATTGGTTTCCCATGAATAATCTAATTCTCCATGCCAAGAAAACTAAATGTATAAAATTCGCTTTATCGAATGTAAGAAATCTGGAACCCAACATCGTCTTAGATAATGAGGTGCTTGAAACTGTAGACTCGGCAGTTTTTCTGGGCATAACAGTAGATGCCAAACCTCAGTGGGGATCACATATATCAAGCCTAGCGGGAAGGCTCAGTTCGGCCGCTTACGCCGTCAAGAAAGTAAGACAACACACTGACAGTGATACAGCTCGGTTAGTCTTTTTTAATTATTTTCATAGCGGTATGCCTTACGGCATTCTACTTTAGGACAAAGCCGCTGACCTTCAAACTACTTTGGTTCTTCAAAAACGAGTTTCTATGAGAGATTTTTTTTAATTTATTGTTATTCTCACAGTGGCATCGCAATTCATCTTCGCTAACATCTTATATATTAGGCACAATATACACTTATACACGGAAAACAGTGATATTCATAATATTAACACTAGAAATAAGGACAAACTACGTGCTCCCTTTCACCGGCTTCATAAAGTCCATAACTCATTTGTATGGCTTGGTATAACCTTTTATAACAAGCTTCCCTTTTCTTTGCTAGATTTACACTTTAATACGTTTAAAGCTAACGTAAAATCCAACCTTTGTTCTGAGGCATACTATTCTATCAACGACTACTTAAACGATAAGAATTTTTGGTCGCTGTGATTAACTCAAGACAACGTTTGTGTTCTTTTACCAGAACTAACTTACTTACTGACAGGTCATATGAGTTACTTCTTATCACTGTTTATTTTATTTGACTGTATAAACCATTTTATTTTTATTTTTGTTAATTAAATTTTCATTTATTGTTGAATGTAAATTACTTACCTATTATTGTATAGCATCAAGTTCTTCCAAATTAACAGACAGCTGTGCTGTTGGAGAGTTTGTTGCACCATTTCTTCTTTCCAGCTAAAGCACTAGGAAGTGGTGAAGGACGGGCGTTTTGGGGGACTGTCTTATGTAATTATGACGTTCAAAAAGTGTTGACTCTCAGCCTACTTTGAATAAACGACTTTTGATTTTGATTTTGAAATTAAAAAAGAGACTGGAAGAATCAGCAGATTTAGCGGATCCTCTGTTGCTTCGACCCCACAGCTCCACAGACCCATCGATAAGTCTAACATGAAGTAAACAGAGAACTAAACACTTGGAACAAGTTTCTGATAAAGAGCTATCCAATGTAACAACACACAACAAGTTCAGTGCAACACTTTATGTTGTCAAACTATTACTATTTTATTAATAATATTTATTTCATAAATTAGTCGTACGAACAGTCCCAAAAAAACGGCTCTCGTGGAGCGAACGAAGAGTAAGTAGGTATGCCACTAAGGTTATAAACTAATAATCAATGTGTTTATAATTAATCAGAACACTGGTGAGGTTGCTCCTTCGAAATAAAAAAATAATAGCGGCAAAAACATTTAATCATAAATTGAGTCAACAACAAACATCGGACGTATAGGGGTCGTTTGCGCAGAGTAGAAAAATAAAAAGTGTTAAGCGACTGGTTTACTTAAACCAGTTCCTAAATACTTTTTATTATTTTATTAATAATAATGTCACAACTTCTCACAGATTTTACCTTAAATAAACCAATTTTACCCAAAATACTTTGCATTAGTAAACATCTATTAATAAAATAACTACAAGGTAACGATTTTTTTTCTAGTTTATCTAAAGTAGGTAGGTCACATTGTGGTCGTTTCTGGTAACATAATGGTCTTCTTTACAAACTTGACCAGTCCCAGATAGCACTCCGATATAATAATAAGGATCAAAAAACTTTTGTTCTTTTATTTCAGCCTACTTCAAATAAATTATGATCAAAAACTGAGTAGGTGTTGTAAATATTTACGGTCTTATTCATGAAAAGTTATCGAACATCTAAACAGTTGCTAAAGTCTGGTTTACAAAAAGTGCTATTCATAAACGCATTTTAGCACTAAAGTGTTCTTTAAACCTATTATAAAGTTATAAACGCCAGAACCTTACTTTAGCAGTGTTTTAAGGAAAAAATGGCCGACTCTACAGCAGCTGATTGATTACAAAGAAAATGACAATTGACCATTTGACGTACAAATATTGTGTGTCAACAAATGTCAGTTTTCAAGCAATCAGTTGACAGTTACAATTTCAAATTATTTGGCAAATTCCAAGCAAATTCAGATAACAATGACGTCACCGCGTCAGAAGTATCGAAACTGTAGACAAATAAGTAGTTGCCAGTACGTAATAATGTCTATGGTCACAATTATTCGGTGTGTAGGCAGATATTCTCGTTAGACGATTCGATGTGTTGGTCATTTTGTTGGGTGATTTCATTAAAATGGCAACATTTTGATTTATAAACGACATTTTAGTTATAGAACGTTTTATGAATACAAAATTTTATCAAAGGTTTTATAAGCTTATCGAGCAGTTTAACTAATGAATGTCTTAAACCTTCGATAAGCTTTTCTTATGAATAAGATCGTTATAAAATAAGGTTTAAAAGGGGTCAGTATTATATTTAAATTTAATTTAAAAAATAATAACTGTCCCACGCATTGTCTGGAACTGTCTTGAAAAAAATCTCTTATATAAAAACGTTGCTTAAAGAGAACGATGCTTTTTTTCTTTTTTTTGATGGTGGGAAATGATCAAATAACTTCTCCCGCTCTGGGTGGAGCAGGGGCGTGTCAGACTTTTACTGACTAAAACCCACCTGTGTTCCCTCAGTTGCCCGTGTGCCAGGCGCCACCGTATCTCTTTCGAACAACCCGCACGCCTGGCAGGCATGAGCCCTTGCGGACCCCACCAGTTGTTGCTGACATCTCTGACGGCGCGCGTGGAACACATCGCGCCGTCGATCCGGGCATTTTTTTTTTTTGTTTAACGTGGCGAAATGCCTACTGCGCTACCACGGGGAGATAGCACAGTTATGTGGGACTGTAACCCACTAAAACTCCACTTTGTCCTCCAGTGCCGCTTGAGGCGGAAACACGGAAACGCGCAAGCTATCCGCGGACCCACCGCAGTAGTCCGTCACCGGACCCTCCTCGGAGGGGACAACCCCTATCACCGGCGCACCAGGACACGTGGCACGCCGTGACCACCCCAGGAACCAAATAGCATAAGGGCCTCAGACGACCCCGTGTCTGGCACCCTTGGTCTCCCTGCGACAGGTCCGCGTTCGACATCGCTTAACAGTTGGTAATCATTACCTACTTAACTTTAAGGAACGTTTATAAATAAGGGATATAGTGTTCAAGACAGTTCCAGACAATACGTGGGATAAAGTTTAGATTTTTTTAAATAAAATACATTTTAATACTGACCGCTTTTAAACCTTATTTAAGGCGCGTGCCACACCAAGCTTTGCGCCAGCCATATTTTTGCAATTATTTGGAGCTATCTACTCGTTATTTCAATGAGATATCAACTTAAAAATAGTACATTAAAATCTTACAAAATCTTGATTCCACAATATTATTTTCGTATTTTTTTTTAAAGTAGTATTTGTATAACAAATCTCCTTACAACGGTACCACAGAAATGAGTAACAATGATTGACAACATGCATCTCCTCGTGACGTAAGCATTATTTTAATTATGTTACTGACACTAATAGACAGACAATTTAATCATGAACAGTATGCATGTAGATTTTTTTTCAATAGTCCACATTTTGATTTTGTAACGGTTTTATTCTAACATCTGGGTGTATTTACTACTAACTACTCATGCGCGGGGGTATCGAGATTCAGTCTGCCGTACGGCCTCGAGGGTGGAACCCGTGTCGTTTGTCACCGCGTCGGCTGGCCGCAAGCGCACTTGCTCGCCCGTGCCACATTATCAGTAGAAAATAATATAAGTCTAATAAGTTTGTTATTGACATTTTCCCCTTCATAAAACCAATAAACTTCTAAAAACTTAACATTTATGTAATAATTTTCATATTTCACCAGAAAATACGACGTGGGATCGCGATTATTAAATTTGATTTAAGTTGTGTCGATTTTTTTTTTTGACGTGACAACGTCTTATAAATTGGTTTGCCGGGTGACACTTCAAGAAACTGCGTTACGCTCCGCTCACGTTATGCGCTCACAATGAGAGCGAGTGAGAGGCACGCGTCCCTTCCACTCGGGCATGGTTAGCCCGCCTAAGAGCGAGAGAGACAGACATAAAAAGTGCAAGTTATTGTATGTATATTTGTATATAAATACGTATGTATGTGTAAAGGTAAAAATAAAATTTTGTTAATATGAAATTCAGTGCGAGATTCTTTGTATAAATTAATGTTTTAAATATAATTCTTTGTATAAATAAATGTTTTAAATTGTTACTATTATTTCATCCTTCTTCCTACTATACGAATGAATATTCACATTAAAATTATTTTACCACTCAAAGTCGTTGTCACGTAAAACTTTCGCCCGTACACCGACTTTACAGGCAACCAATTTTTTTTTGTAGAATGACTTTAAGATTCTCATAGCCAAAAGTGAGGATTTTTTGTTTTTCTTTATTTTCGGAAGGTTTACAGACTAATAACATTATAATAACAATAATATAAAACTAAATTGCCAACTATAAGCCCCAGATAAATACAAAATTATTACTCCCTCGTAGTCAAAGTTACATCGTATCTGTATACTTATACGCAAATAAATGATTTCTATTATTTTAGTTTATCCCTCAAAGTTGGTAATGACCCAACTCTTTCAATAATTAGTTGTTCAAATTTTAAGTGATAATTTAGTTAGTTTAGTTCGGTGTACACAAGAGAATCGGTACCATCATAGCGTAATTTATTTTCATCTACCTAGAAATGGTTATGTTTGTACAAAGTGGCAGGGACATCGAAGGTAAACTTCATGCCAGACTCAGTACATGATTCTGAACCCTCCAGCGTATAATAAATATATCTACGAGACTTAACCCATGAAAAAGTATAGTTTCAAGTTTTTCAAAACCTGGCAATCGACCCTGATATTTATATTTTGACCTCACTATCTGCTTCAGCACCCCCGAAATCCACGAAATCAACACCCATGACAATTTTTTTTTTTTTTGCAGCCGCCATGTCGGTTTTTCATTTGGTTCTCATTATTGGCTTTCTCTCTGTCTATAAGTATGCATAAATAAAAGTCAGTTTTTTTAGCCGTTACGTGGCGATTTCGAAATGGCGAAAAGTTGGACCAATTAATAATTAGATAATTATAATTATTTTTATTTTTATTTCATTATAATTATTTAATAATAAGAAAGATTCACTGAATTCAAGACGAAAATGTTTTTATCCGCATTAACATACGTTTCTTTCTTCTAAAATTATTTTATTTCATTTTATTGAATGCCTTGTCTGTGAATTCTAAGATTCTGTGAAGTATGTGATTTTTACGTGCATTCATAAGTTGTTCGCCAGATGGTGCCAGTAAGGTTTACGAAGGATTGTTTAAGTGAGGTGCGGCAAAGAGGGAGCGAATGCTCAAGGTTGTTTTGCTCGGTGAACCGCCTTAAGTAAACGGGGGTAAGTTACTAAGTAAATCACAACTCAAAATAGAGATAGCTCTGCTTTCGACTTTCTATTAGCTTGGGCGAGGAGTCTTTCTGCTGGGAAATGATATACCCCTCCCCAAGACTCAGGTCTATCATTTCCCAGCCTATCGCGAGGTATTTAACTTGTTGCGTGTTTTTATTGCTCATCCACTTTGTAACCTATTCACGTAAGTATTTTGTTTAGGTTCGGTGTGTTGTCCAAGGGGCCTATGGCTAAGTAATAACAGCCGTACGGGTCGATCGATCACATTAAGTTACGCTTGCCACGGTTGGTCCGTGGTTGGGTGACCATCTTTACATACCAAGGCCCCTCCGTACATTGCCGGATTAAGCAAGCGCGGGGCCCCTAGCAAATTCTATTGATCTTCTATGGGTTCTAGTAGGTATGAAATGGTAAAAAAGAACATTCAAGACTCAATACGTTTATTTGCCAGGTTATAGTTTTATTGGTGTTCAATACGGTTTAGGTACAGAAGATTACTATAGACCCAGTCATTTTTTACACACCCTAATGATTACTAAATTATAATAAAAATAATGTACCTATCTATACTGCAAGCCTTAAAAATAAATAGAATTGTCTATTTATTTATAAAGCTTGCAGTATAGATAGGTACATTATTAATAAAAATGTTTCCAAGGGGTATCGTATTACCCAGTAACTGTTCTGGGTTGTGGAGGTCAAATAGGCAGTTTTTCCATGTAAAATACTGGTATTCAGCTGCATCCGGTTAGACTGGAAGCCGACCCCAACGTAGTTAGGACAAGGCGAGGCAGATGAGTCTGTTGTCGAAGGGGTAAACATCCTAAAAGTGGAAAAAAATAATCTTAACATATGCTTTGTTCTATGACTTCGGTCCACAAATGAAAATGTCGATGAACACACATCGATATTTTCGTCATTTCTGGACCAATTTCACATGTTTGAGGCGGCCGGCATCGGCATGCGCGGTGATACAAACACTACAAAGTGAAAAATAACTTTAATTTCGAAAGTCGGTGGCAAAAAGCAAGAATACATAACCAACGACACAAGTTCTTCTTAATTTTTGTTATAAATTAATCAAATATGCCATGGTACCTATCTACATCAGTAATTGCCTCTTGTTTAGAACAATCTTGACGTTAACGACCTTTTGTGGGCAGCGGGTTTTACCAAAATCAAAATCAAAATCAAAAAGTCATTTATTCAAACTAGGCTGAGAGTCAGCACTTTTTGAACGTCAAAATTACATAAGACAGTCCCCCCAAAACGCCCACCCTTCACCACTTCCTAGTGCTTTAGCTGGGAAGAAGAAGTGGCGCAACAAACTCCCCAGCAGCACAGCTGTCTGTTAAGTTAGAAGAACTTGATTCTATACAATAGTGGGTAATTAACATTACGAAACACAAAAACATTAAATTTGCCATATCTCTACCAATAGGTATGTAGCTTTAGCTCCCACTAATATTACATGGGTACGACCGTACTACGGTGTCTGTACGTGTTACCATACCTACCTACACATTATGTATAATTAAAACTACATGTGTTATTTCCTATTGTTTACAAAAAAATACAAACTGCATCATTAGTTTCTGCCTACCCCCATAGGAAGTTGGCGTGAGTTTATGTATGTACGCATCCTCACACTCCCGCAAGTCTGCTGACAGCAAGTAGTTTCATTACTTGCTTATCGTTCTTATACTAAGAACTTCGAAAGTTCGAACTGAGCAAAAAGTATCGATATGTTTACGTCATTAAGCTGTATATTGCACAACATTCATCCATAGTTGTTTGCGTTTTAGTATCAACTGCAACATAATTAATTACGTAGGTAGGTACCAGGTAGGTACCTACCTGTGCAATAACAATGTTACTTTATTTATCTTTTGATGTCCAATTAATCAAAAAGGTCGCGCGCACAACTTGGCCGCGTGGCGCCGCTCGATCCTAACCAATGTGCCATACTCCCTCACCTTCAGTTTCCGAGTCCTCCTGACATTTCTCTAATACTTGCTCAAAGCCTTGTGCCGAAGCCCCGTCCTACTGATACTAATAAGGTGTCAGACACATCCGCCCGCCACATGTCTTGCAACCCGTGCCTTATTTTCAACTAGGTGACATTGCCCAGCATCTCATGTTTTGATACCATCAAATAACACGATATTATGGTGCCCTGGTCGGTTTCGCTTTATATCCGCTTTAATACTGGCCTTATAAGTAACAACAAGTTTATCTTTGGGATGGTCAAAATGTAAGCGCTACATCAAAGATTACGCATAGTTAAATATAGGGCAATGAGCCGGGCGGTGCGTGCTGACTTGTCGTTCCTGACCAATGCTCGTTGTCTCGCCGTGCTAGCGAGAAGAGTATGCGCTGCATTTAGCATTGGTATCGTAACTACTGATTTAGTATTGATTGATAGATAACGTTTTGCTGTTTGATCAAAGAAAGGTGAGCAGCTTCATTATACGTCAAGACAAGGTTTGCCTGTGTGCACTGAGGCAACGACGCATACATTGCACACCGATATTGACACACTAATGGTGGTACGCAACCACGCCAACCACGCTGCCGGTGTAGTGGCGCTCGAGCTTGTCGGCTGTTTACTTAGTTTTGCATAATAATATTTTTTATCTGTTTATCTAGTGCTGATCACACATCAGAGGCAGATGACCTTCCGATTGGTGATGGGACGCACAAAATAATTACGTACGTCGTGAAAACTGAAGTCGAATGTGTCCATTAGGTTCCGGTATGCCACGACGTGCCAATTTAATGGCATTAAGATTTTGTTGTGATGTTATGAATAACAACGGCCGATTAAAGTGTTTTTCCCATAGGTTTTTCCATTATGAACTTCATAGTGGAAGCGCGAAGTCCGGTATCGTGCACGGTCGAGGGCAATAAACCCTATTACTTACGAATTGAACATGAACATACCAATACAAGAATGAGTGTGGAATGTATCTTATAGGTACAAGTCTACGTTACCCGTCACGCTCTGGGTTTTTTTTTGGGTGGGAAATCATTAAATAACTTCAGGGCGTGTCAGACTTTTACTGACTAAAACCCACCCATGTACCCTCAGTTGCCTGTGTGCCAGGGGCCGCGGTATCTCTTTCGAACAACCCGCACCCCTGGCAGGCATCGGCCCTTGCGGGCCCCATCTGTTGCTGCTGACATCTCTTTGAGGCGCGCGTGGAACACAATGCGCCGTCGACCCGGACTTGGTCCTTACCGGACAGCGAGCTACCCATTACTCGTCGTCCGCAAGCCCGTGCCTACGGTGGCCGGGAATCAGCCTGGGATTCCCGACGCCCAGGGCGTCTCCTGCGAAGGCCACGGCTGTGAGGGCGCATGTACTGCATCTCCCTCACGTGCGCCGCCTCCCTCTTTGCGAGCATAACTGCTTCGCTGAAGGAGGTGACTGCTAGCCATGCTCTCGCTCCGTACCATGGCCTGGACCAGGGTCGGACGCGAGAGATCGCCGCCGCCGATCACCTCCACGAGGACACGGCGGTGCTCCGCCCAAGCCGGGCAGACCTCCACCGTATGCTCCACCGTGTCCTCAGGGCGATCTTCGCAATGGAAACACCCGGGCATTTCCTCCCGCCCTATCCGAAACAGGAACCTCCCGAAACAACCGTGTCCGGTGAGGACCTGTGTCAGGCGGAAGGTGAGGACGCCATGCCGCCTCTCAAACCACTCCTCAAAGAGGGGACTTACCGGGGTTCCGCAGGCGTTAAAATGTTATTTTATATTATGAAAGTAACGGCAACAGCAACAGCTATTAAGGCGTCATCAAGACCCGCAGGTTGGTAGCTAGATGTACTACGTGAACGCCATTCGTTCGACTACACATTTCACGTGTCAACTAACTGGCTCGTTAAGTTTCAACACGCATGAACTACTTTTATGAAGCTCATTTAGGTGCGTTTCATGCGATACCTTATTTTTCGGTTTACGAGGAATATCTTCGTAAATTCGGTGTCCGGCTTCCGGGGTAGATACCGGGGAGCGTGGGATCGATTGTACCCTCACAGGATTCCCCGGTCAGTAGGCGGAGACCTCCGGGTCTAGAGCCCAGAACCTCCCCTGTGCAGTCCCTGGGCCGATATATTAACTTACCTAACTGCATCGACCGCTGCCTTTATCTCTGATGAGTTCGAAAGCAGCGGGCCTTGATTAACTTCCCTACTCAATAACATTGCTTACAGAGGCTTCACTTACTCAGTATGACCATTAGGGTCTGACGCACATAGGCGCGCACGCGGCTGGCGCCCACGCTCGCTGCCGCTGCCTTCACCGTCATGTTACACTCAGTATCACTCCACTTTGCACGAGTCTGTCCAATTGCACATGAGCGCCGCTATTGCACTTGTGATGAGAAGAGGTTGTCAATCATAGAGACCACGAAGGTTAATAGGTAAACTAACGTAACTCATCTATTAATGTGAAATTACTCCAATCAATTAATGTGACACAATTGCGATTCGCGCGATACGGTGACATGCGTTTGCGCTGTCTCGATTTTCTGAACTCAAATAAAATAAGCGCGATCGAGCCGGAGTCACGCCGCGTGTTGGCAAGTATGTGCGCACTGTGCGCGCGCTCGGAACAGGCACGGATTAATAAAGCACGCTTGAGATGCGCCCTGCGGACAAAAAGGTCGCAAGCGCCACACCGCAGAAAAACTTACTAACTAATAAGAGTTAATACATGCTTCACTAATGATAACGCCCTCATTAAATGCAACATTTCAACTGATGCCAGTGCTAACACACGAACTCCGAAGGATGTTAAAGAAAATAGGGAATTATCAGTTTCGCAATATCAACAGGGTCTGAGTTCACTATGACCACTTAACGATTCCTAACTCGTAACCACGTCAATCACACACGAATTCTGCTAATATCGTATTAATAATATCGGCAAATTGTCTCGGAACATACAGAATATGACATTTCGATTCCTTATCGTTACATTGGTTTAAAAAAAAACGATACAGAATTTGAGCCCTGAGCGCCAATCCTGTATCGTTATAATGATTCCCCGCGGAATCTTACTACGTTCAAACTACGTCAAAATCGTTTTTTTTAGAAACCAATGTAACGGTAAGGAATAGAAATGTCATATTATTCTGTATGTTCTAAGACAATTATTAATACGATATTAGCAGAATTCGTGTGTGATTGACGTGGTTACGAGTACCTAAGGAATTGTTAAGTAGTCATAGTGAATTCAGGCCCCGGATAGATACGGATTATCGTGATCGATATTTTCAGACTTGCAATTGTTCTGAAGACGAGCACAATTTGTTAAAATAGGCAATGGGTATACTATGTAGGTATAGTCGTCGTTTTTGCGTGTGACTGTGGTAATCCATACCTGACTTTTTTGTAAAACTTTGGTATCTAAAGCCGGGGAAAGTCATATAATAGTACCGGTCAATACTTGTGTCCACCCGGTGTACCTTTACCACTAGAGATACAGCACTCAAACACCACATATTCTCAAGGTACTCTTAAATAATTAGATATTTATCAACACTCAGGAAGTTTGTAAATCACCCAGTGGTCGAAATTCGACCATAATTCATCATCAATAATATTCGTTTTCTGCACTACTTCTCCATGTAAACTTTAACTGTGCCTTTCATGTTCCTCCGTCTGCGTAATTTTTATAAAAAGGGGTACAACGTTTTCGCTTCACGTATTAATATAGAGATTCATACGTAAAGCAAAAGTTTATATAGAGAAGGAGTGCAGAAAGCTAATATTTTTATATTATTCAAACTTAAAATTTAAATGAATCATGGTCAACCACTAGTTCTAATAAAATGTTATAATTTAGTCATCAGCACAAACTTCAAGCGCTGCACATGGACCTCCTGCACAATGCCCGGAAATTAATCGAATTTACTCAAATACATTGTTCGGATAATTCAAAAACATACTAATAATAAATTAATATTCATTTCGCTACTCAAACAAAATATTAATTAAATACATGTTATTGTAAGGTTGTGACGTGAATTATATTCCTGAATTCACCTTTGTCCGGAGTTAAGTAGCTGTATAAATAACTAAATTATAACATGAACGAGTGGCTGAACGGCAACACGATATGGCGCTGTCGGTACCCCCACCTTCCGGTTGTGCAAGTGCTGCCCGGACACGGGTGCTTCCGAAAACACACACACCGAATGCCACCATTTGGGCAACTGCCTGAATGCTAGGACGCACATTGAAGTATAGCTCAACCTGGGTAGTGTTCAGCGCCAAATGATCTATCCGGCCACCGTACAGTGCAGTGTGTCCGTAAATATAAAATGTTAGATTTTAAAGCCGACCAGTGGCCTGAGACAAAACACATTTCTGTTAGCGTTCCCGCCAAACGCTACGCCTAAATGTATGGGAATGACATTACCTGCGGGAAGGACACGACGTAACGGTTCCGCAGGTAATGTCATTCCCATATATTTTGGTGTAGCGTTTGGCGTGAACGCTAACAGAAATGTGTTTTGTCTAGGCCTGCAGGCCGCATAAACTTACTACACTAGGTCAATAACTTAACAATTTTTTTGATAACACTCCTACAAAAATTATGTCGGCAAGATGCAGCCTGACAAAGCACTATTAGATTAAGTTTACTTAGTATTAAGTAGTATTCAGTTTATTAAGTTGTGTAGATTTACTGAAACATTACAGATCTTCTAAAAAAAAATTAAAAAACTGTTTGTTCTTCCAATATATACGCTACTACGCTTGTTATATTGAATGAGACTATTTTTAACATTCTGGCCTTTTTCAAAGTTAGCCGCAGTGTCCAAGAGCCGGTACGACCCTCAGAAATTATGTCATTGCTAGCTCCTGTTTGCAGCTTCGCCCGCACGAATGTCAAAAAATATCCCTCAGGAACGTGCTACCGGAATAAATTGTATTGGACCCTATCATGTAAATTGTATTGATCCTATCATCTAAGTTGTATTGGATCCTATCATCTAAATTGTATTGATCCTATCATCTAAGTTGTATTGGATCCTATCATCTAAATTGTATTGGATCCTATCATCTAAATTGTTTTGGATCCTATCATCTAAATTGTATTGGAACCTATCATCTAAATTGTATTGGATCCTATCATCTAAATTGTATTGATCCTATCATCTAAGTTGTATTGGATCCTATCATCTAAATTGTATTGGATCCTAACATCTAAATTGTTTTGGATCCTATCATCTAAATTGTATTGGATCCTATCATCTAAATTGTATTGGATCCTATCATCTAAATCCATTGCGCCGATTACACGTGAAAAGGTAATAGACAGATAATAAATGCAAGTAATCTTTTTCTAATTTTGCATCGACTTCTTCAAAAAGTAACCTACCTATTAGGCTTGTGTAGTTCGTGGACGATGTACGAATAGGAACCGTTTCTTAGCACTGTACTAAAATATACGTTTCCGAATGCTGAATTGTAATCGATCTATTAGTTCTAATAGCTCCTTGTACATTTACAAAAAGCCGTATCGTATGTCCGAATTAGAACGAGAATGACAGCGACTGATTTGACTGATACGATTTCAATGAGACTTGCTCTGTGATCTATGGAAGTACTGACTGAGAGGGAAAACCGACTAGAGCTAATAGAACTAATATAATGAACTAGTTCGCTGACCGTAATGAATTGGTACGGAGCGATCTTAAAAATGACCGAGTAGGCACAAGACTACTACCTATAAACATTCATAAATGTTTATTTAACCAATATGTATACATAACCTTGTTAAAATTAAAAGGACATGCCTAATTTCAATGGTTTTTTCAAATTACTCCTTAAAGTGCCAATAAATGGGTGTTTTAACATATACCGATTTCAAAAAAAAAAAATTATACCCCCGACGGAAACACCCCTCGGTGTTATAAATTTAACGTGTCTATCAGGTGTGTGTCTTTCCGTGGCAGTAGTTACCGTAGCTCCCAAACGGCTGAAACGATTTAGATTTTCTTTGATTTGTCTGCAAAGAGATGACTGAGGTGAATCGAGAGTGTTTTTATTGATTTATTTATTTAGCCATTTATGCACAGAAAATATGTTGTAAGATTATCAGCTCTTTTCTAGTCGATGAAGGCATGTGAGCACCTGCCACAGGTCTGATTTGGTATTGTATTACATCAATGATACCTATTAGACGAACAAAGTAACGTTGGACTCACCTGAAATTTTCTGGATACCCAATTACCTCCCCAACAAACAGTAAAGGGATCGTACAATTATATGCTCATTGGAAAAGTCTCAATGAGTTAATAGGTAGGTCAGTAGGTTATGGATAGATGATGATAAGGGTTTGATGATGGAGTAGCAAAGAAGAATGAGGATCAATTAGTAACTAGCTTCACTGTAGGCAACATACGTAAAGCGGTGCAGATTTAAAGGAGGCATGTGTCGATCGTAGCGTGTTTACTTTTTAAGAGCAAAATATAAAAGTTACATTGAAAAATACTAGTGGTCGCCCAGAGGGCGAAATTAGACCAGATTTTAAAAAAAAACGAATATTTTGATGAAGTATAGTACCTATGGAAGTATGTAGGTATTGGTTTGATAACCACTCTGTTGTAAGTAGATAACTGGTTCGTGGTTGGTAAGTACATTGGAATCACACTTCCTTGTTGCTATCAGTCAGTACCGTTCTTATCAACACACACGTAAGTACATACATAAAAGATCTCATAAAATGAGGAAACAGGTAGACGTATATTCACCGCATCATCAACCGTAAGTTGCGTGGTGGTAATTTCACGAGATCATCAGAATTCGTGCTGCGCATGTGCGAACTATATCCTCAGACTGCCGCGCGCGCTTGGAATAATAACTGCCGAACACGTTACTGACACGCACTTGACATTCGGTTGGTCAGCGTGGACAGCGACCAGCGTGCACAATACGCAACTGTGACTAACTAGAAGCGTCAACGAAGATACGACACAGGACCATTCTCTCCAGTGTCCAAATTATTTGCATAGAAAATATAGAGATTGCACAGCTGCTCCCTCAAGGAAGATGCCAACTCCTGTTCTACCTACAAACTGTAGTGCCCCGCAGCGCCGTCGATTAAGCCACTTGCACTGCAGAATAAAGACACCTTATTGAGTCATGTTCTATTCCTTCATTCGAATTCCATGATGTACGCTTATATCTAGCTACCTACATCTAGTTATGTACTGAACTGAAATTTGACTTCTACTCACTTAGGGAAAAGGTAAAGTAGGTAGGTAATCAGCTGTTCATAATTTAAAAACTTTGGGCACGCCACGATTGCGGCGGTAAGTCCCCTATTTGAGGAGTGGCTTGAGAGGTGGCATGGCGTCCTCGCCTTCCGCCTGACACAGGTCCTCACCGGACACGGCTGTTTCGAGAGGTTCCTGTTTCGCATAAGGCGGGAGGAAACGCCCGGGTGTTTCCACTGCGAAGATCGCCCTGAGGACACGGTGGAGGTTATTATTTTACTAGCTTTTGGAGGCCGGTGTATTATAGGTACATATAAAACTTCCACTTGAAGCACTTTGTCTATTGATGAAAACCGCATCAAAATCCGAATTTTACAAATCTGTCTATACACGATAAGTTTTTATCCAATACGCAAATTGTTACCATTAATTCAGCATATCATTCTAGACCCCCAGCGTAGAAATTTTTAGTCGGTTTTACAAAAAAATCTGCTGTTTCATAGAAAAGTGCAATACCTACGCGGTCAAAATGTATTGAACAGCTGATTTTTTTTTTGTGTAACCCACTAAAAATTTCTACGCTGGGGGGTCTCGAATGATATGCTGAATTCATGGTTACGGTTTGCGCTCTGGATAAAAACTTATCCTGAACAGGATGTCCCAAAAAATTGTGCCAAGCGGAAGTTTTTTAGGTCGAAAATTCTCAAAAATTCAGAAACTCACTCTCAAGAATAATCATAACACGAAAACTATGAAAAATTGCAGAACATACATGGGGGTGATTCTGGTACCCCAAGGGGTGCTCTATCTCTGTACTTCCGCTTGACACTATTTTTTGGGACACCCTGTATAAATGACGGAGCTACGCCCGAGCATACATTACAAAAAAAAAAACATACCGAATTGATAACCTCCTCCTTTTTGTTAAAGTTATTATTTTTAACTTTAGGACCCACGTTGAGGCATACCCTATCATTAAAAAATATGTTTTGAAATCGATCTACAATTTATTACCGAAGATTTCGCAGAACATACATACAAACAAAAAAATACAGACGAATTGTGAACCTCCTCCTTTTTGAAGTCGGTCAAAAATAAAAAACTTTTCCAAAAAAGAAAAAATAAACGATTTTCTAACAAAAAAACACTAGAAACTGAATAAATTTTAATTTCGGAAGTTCAGCCTTGCAGCCGTTTGAGACCTTTTAAGGCCAGCTAGAAAAATGTTAATTCTTACATTTTATTTTTATGCTATTTTTATTTTAGAGTGTGATGTCGAACCGTCCTACTGATGCTCAAAAGTGCAGGGAATTATGAAATACTAGCTTTTGCCTAGCTTCGCCCGCGTGGGTATCGGAAATTACCTCGGGAACGTACTAACATTGAAACACCTAAACAATTAACATTGTTTTTGCAATCACTAAGACAATGACACCAATGATGATGCATCATCATGAATATCGCCCGATTTCCAGCTGCTATGACATCAAGGCAGTCCTGTAGGTTTGATTTATTTCCGAATGTAAAATATTCGGCATAAATAGCCGTAACTTAGCAGCTTTTTTTTGCAGCTTCAAAACCAGGAACTGTAAGTCTAAGTAAGTAACTGACTGATATTAATCTCAACTTCGACCACGAAGTGTTAACGAGGTGTAGCTATTTAATTATTTAATAAGACCTCCAAATGCTAGTAAAACATACATGTTTAATACATATAAACGTTCCTCTTGGAGCACTCTGTCTATTGATGAAAACCGCATTAAAATCCGTTGCGTAGTTTAAATGATTTAAGCGTACAGACACGAAAAGCGACTTTGTTTTAAGTATACATACATACCTACTATGTAAGGATATGTAGGTACATGCATCATATCTACTTCTCTAGAGATTAGCACTTAGGGTTACGTACATAAAAAGGAAAAATGGAAACCTATTAATAAACCAACAACATACAGTATGGAAACTACGTAATTGTTATCGCCTTTTTTGCCGATACAAAACAAAACGTAATCGGTCCAGTAACTAGGTATTAGGGCTGTGGAATACTTGTGGTTTTATGTGGTTTCCGTACCGTATATGATAATTCAATATGGCTACGCCTTGTTGAACGCTATCGGCTTTAATGTAAATTGCCACCAATATCCTCACCGACAATATTAGTGGCTTACCATGGTCTAGTAATATCCATCTTAAGATTTGGTATAATATTTTGGGGGTACTGTAGTGAACGAGTAAGCATTTTCAAAGCTCAAAAGCGCTCCCTGAGAGCTATATTTCGTCTTAAAGTAACAGACAGTTGCGTACCAATATTCAAGTCTCATAAATTATTAACCTTCCCATGCCTTTATATCCTTGAATTAGCAATATTTGTAATAACTAATCGAAGTCTATTTGCAACTTTAATAGAAACTAGAAAACGAAGTACAGCTATGAGATCTCAATACCAGAATCAATTATGCACGGGCGTGTTTAAAACTAGCTTAATGAAAAAAAATGTGATTTGTATGGCTCCTGTAGTCTATAATAAAATACCTGACCAAATTAAAAAATTACCGTTGCACAAATTTAAAAAACGTTTTACAGAATTCCTTATAAATAAATGTTATTATTCTGTGCAGGATTTCTTAAATTATGATTTTTTTGTAATATATGTAGCCTCTACGTTGTATTAAATTTGCATGCTATATTAAGGCAGAATGTACATGGATCCTATTATATAATTTAACAACTTATTTTTTATGTACCTACATTCTAAGCAAATAAAGACCTATTCTATTCTAACCACCGGACAGGGTTGTTTCGGGAGGTTCCTGTTTCGAATAAGGTGGGGGGAAACGTCCGGGTGTTTCCACTGCATAGATCGCCCTGAGGACACGGTGGAGCATACGGCGGCGATCTCTCTCGTCCGGCTCTGGTCTAGGCCATGGTACGGAGCGAGAGTGCATGGGTAGCCGTCACCTCCGTCTACGAAGCAGTAATGCTCGCGAAGAGGGAGGCGGCGCACGTGAGTGAGAGGCAGTATATGCGCTCTCACGGCCCTAGTCGCCGCAGGAGACGTCCTGGGCGACGGGAATCCCAGGCTGATTCATAGTTCTCTATACTTGTATGTAAATTGCACGTGTGGGTATATATTCAACACAATGTAAATTGTTTTACGAATAAAGGAATGGAAATGCTCATAAAAAAAGGTTAAAAAAAATTCAACTGACTTCCGAAAAAGCCCTACAAAGTGAAAAATAATTTTAATTTCGGAAGACGGTGACATTTTTCACTTTTTAGTTATAGTACCTACTCCACTAATTCATATTTATGCGATAGCAGCAATCGCGGTTTATTTACTGTTATTTTGTGGAAGTGTTCCGTGGTCTGTCTCCGAAACGCGTCACCAGATCTATATGAAATTGAAATGGACCACACGGGAAGTACGAGTTTTCAAATAAAAGAAGAATCATCAAAATCGGTTCACCCAGTCGAAAGTTATGAGGTAACAAACATTTAAAAAAATACAATCGAATTGAGAACCTCCACCTTTTTGAAGTCGGTAAAATAGGTTACTTTGACTCCGAATTAGCAGAAGCGCGATAAATGTCCCGTGAACCGACACGATATGCGAGCGAATAAATGGCATAATTCGGAATGTTCCCATTTTCTGTTCTGTCAGTGTCAACTGTCAATGTCGTTGTCGTCATTTCAAGGCATTCCGTTGACAATCCTTTTTAGTTAGCATTGCATCACACTTTCACAACATTATTATTTCTACCGGTAGGTGGTACAAATGGTAATTTGTTGTCAAAATAGGCAGTATCAGCAGTATTATGCAGCTCAACTCACCTTACATATTAAAGCAAGATATGAACTACTTCGAATAAGTTGAGAAGATGATGTTCACGATCAGAATAAAACCAAAGCAAAGACGCAGCCCTCTTTATTATGTTCGTAATGTTATGTTTTGCCAAAACGTGCAATGGAACGATTTCGCCAGCACGGAACATTAACAATTTCTGTAAATTCAGTAAATTGCAATGATTGTGAATTCGTGATCGGAACCCGAACATAAAATGAATTGCCACAAATGTGACCTCGAGATTAAGCGGACTAATTGATGATAAAGATCGACGCGTTTCGTTAATTAACAAAGAGTCCCTATCACGACTACACGACGGACGCGAAGCAATAAGAGTTGATCGGTGTTCTGTTTAGTGTCGTCAGTACTGCGCGAGGTCGCTGACCGCACACAAGATGCTGTCACGCTACGTGGTGTCGCAGGTGAAACACAACTCGTACTTCCTGGTGGGTCTGGCGCTGGGCCTCTGGGTGTCGCTGGCGCTGGTGCCGCTAGATGAAGCGCCGGTGGCAGCGTGCGAGGCCGCGCTGGGAGTCGCGCCCGCCGCCGACGAGTACGAGCCGCAGCGCGAAGAGCGTCCGCTGGGCCCGGCCGGCCGCGCCGCTGGCCGCAGTGTGCAGCGCCCGCGCTACTACAGCACCGAACTAGGCATGAGAGGTACACCGCACTGTCCGCCGCTGGCGCCAACGATCGTGAGACAGCCCCACCATACTTGAAGTCAACTAATTGTTTCAGGATCCCTGCTCACAGGAGTGCTTAGTTCTGAAGAAGCTCTCAAGAGCCAAATAGCAGCACTGAACCGCACAACAGCTCGTTTGCAGCCCGCATTGAAGTTTTTCATCACGGCCAGTGCCATGAGCTCAGTGCCGGGACTAGCAAATGTTGTGGGCTTCACTGACACACGAGAGATGCTGAAACCATTCCATGCACTCAAATATTTAGCAGATAACTATTTAGAAGAATATGACTTCTTCTTCCTAGTGTCTGACACTGCATTTGTGAATGCTCGCCGCCTGACTGAGCTGGTGTCGCAGCTGAGTGTCAGTGAGGATGTGTACATGGGCACTGTGGCTGACGATGACAGCCATTACTGCACACTTGGTAAGTAGCTAACATTCACTTACAAATTAGCTCCCGTAATGAAGAACCTGCCATCTATTGAGTAGAAACTAGTAACTTAATAAAAAATGCTGCAGTTTCATAGGAAGTTTGGCCTCAACACCAAGAGCTAGTTTCACTTTCTCAGTAACTGATAAACTTGTTGATTATTAAACAATACTTAGCAAAAGTATTGTACCTTCATCAAGGCTCCAGAAAATAGGTGGCCCGTTTAGATGTCAATGTATATGCTTTTATAATAAACTTCCAAGCCACGTTCAAGATCTAATGCTTATTGCCATGTGTTTGATTTAGCGCAAGTCAAAATCTACACAATCTATCGAATGGCGTATGTGCTGTGGCACACTAAAATAGTACAATGGTTTTTCTGTGTGCATGAGCGGTGAACAGTTAGCCCAAATCATTTTGATAATTTTATTTATTTGTGATCTATTTATGATTTTATTTCTTGTACTTAAGTATATAATTGTTGTAATAAATTAAAACAATCGAAGTTTAAAGAAAGTATTTAATTATAAAATCGCACATGTCTAAAGACATTTATCATAGAAGTCCAATAATTTAGGTTCCATTTTTGTTGTCCAAAATACGTCATCTTTAGTAATTTTTGTGGTCTTCACAGTGAACTCCTGTCCTGGCCACACCGCAAACAGATAAAAATTGAGATGCATTTCTATCAATGACTAAACTTAATGAATCTACCTAATATGCACAGTCAACCGAACGTCAGTCGTCGCCGTCACACTTGAACTATAATAAAATAAAGTGATAGTGATTCTCACCTGATAAGGAGCTAGCCTTGGATTGGAAAGTACCAGTCGTGGTTGGTATTAACTGACCCATCAATTTTCCAAAACTTATTCTTGTTTTTATTATGGCCTGTTCAGCATCTATGTTACGCGCCGAATATAGACATTTCATTTCGACGATCCCTTCTTCGAATAGACCATTTGGGGAGTCTCCCATAAATAAATATTTTTGGTCAATGAAGAGTCCACATTTTTGCTCTTGCCAGTTGCTTGATAGTGTTTTTTTTTCGTTCGTTTTTCCGTATTCGATGGCTGTTACACTGTTCAAAGAATAGGAATAGTCGAGCGACTTCACGAGTGGGGCAGAGCTAATATTACATCGCCTTTTGCAAACTTAATAGGTAATTAGTGTGGAAAACATCAACATAAACTTTCCAGAATGATTTCTTATTTCGTATTTGAAACGTATCTTGCTATAAAAGATGAGGCTGTTAATAGGCATCTACGGAACTCCAGCCATAATGCGCTTTCAGCTTGTAATACTGTGTCTCGTTCTACCTCATGTCGCTTTTCTGGACTCTGTAATTCGGCGATCTGTGTTAAACCCAATAAGCCATTCAGTGGAAGTGTCACGTTCTGTGTATTATTGGGAGAAGGAATTGTTGAGAGTTTTCATATCATGGTATGATCAAATATTGCGGTAAGCGTTGGGACACTATGCCGTTTCAATCGGGAATGTGTGACACTTCCTGTGCCTACTAGTTTTAATGCCGGTTCATTGACGTGAGTTAAGATGCTCGTCTGATAGCGTTCACTATGTCTAGCAATCTTTTGTCTGACAGTATCGATATTCGATATTTAGATCCTCATGTATGTATTTGTTGCTCACGTAGTAGGGTATGTCTAGCATGGCTCGCAATATCTTGCTCTGAAATTTTGCTGTTGCTAGCAGTACCCCACAGCGGGATTCCGTAAGTCCAGATGGGTTTGAGGATGTTTTTGTTAATAGCTATTTTGCTTTCATGCGACAGGCTTGATTTACGACCCATCAACCAGTACATTGATCTGAGTTTCATAATCAGCTGTTTGCGTTTGGTCCAGATGTACTTTCTCCAAGTGAGTCTTTGATCCGGATGCATATATCTAGCATCTTCAGCCTAGGGAATTTCCTCATTATGGAGTTTTATTGTGGGACAGGTCTGCCTTCTCCGAGTGAAGGTCACATGGATAGATTTTCCCTGATTTGCCCTAATACGCCATTTATCTAGCCACTTCTCCACTTCATGAACGTGGGGTTGTAGTTTTGCTGATGCTATAACGGAATCCTCGTGTACCGATAGAAGAGCTGTATCATCCGCATTTAGGTGGCAGTTATAGTATCAGCATGCGTTGGCAGGTCTGCAGTAAATAGCAAGTACAGTATTGGTCCCAGTATACTTCCTTGTGGCACTCCTGATAGAAATACGTTTAAAGAACTAACTTTGTTGTTAAATTTCACCTCAAAACATCTCTTGCGTAAGTATGGTCGTAAAATCGGAAAGAAAGAGTGTGGGAGAAACTTTTTAAGTTTGAAAATAAGTATTTCATGCCACACTCTGTCAAATGCGTGGCTAATATCCAGGAAGATAGCAGAGCAGTACTGCTTGCATTCTAGTGCACGACTTATAGTATCCGTAATACGGTGTATCTGTTCTATAGTTCCATGTTGCTCACGAAAGCCGAACTGTTGAAGAGGAATAACCTCGCGGTATAAAGGTGCGCATCCTGTTTAGCAATATTTTTTCCAGAATTTTACCCAATACTGGGAGTAGGCTTATCGTTCTGTAGGAGCTCACTTCATGGAGCGGTGTGTCTGGTTTGGGTATCAATATAAGCTGCGCAATTTTCCACTGAGCGGGATAGATTGCTAGTCTTAGGCAGGCATTGTAGATAGCCGTGATGTGAATCATGCCTTTCTTAGGCAGCTGCTTAAGTAGTTGTGCATCGATTAAATCATAGCCTTGTTTGGGTCCGCAGGCCAATATGTTGGAACACCATGTGAAGCGCAATGAAGGTTAAGGTCATTTGTAGCTACATAGAGTTGCCGACCTCGTGGTGAGATTAGTCTGGAACCCCAGAAAACATGTTTTGCGTTCCAGTCACCACCGCAAATGTATGTTTCCTAGTGTGTTAAAGTAGGTCTTAAACTCATCACTTGTAATAACGTGCTTAGGTGGGCAGTAGATTGCAGAAACTGTTTCTGTTTTATTATCCTGGATTCTGACCAATGTTGCTTGTATCTTTTCAGATTTATATTCCCTAAGAAGGTAATTTTTAATGTTCTCTTTTAATATGATTGCAGTTCCTCCATACCAGAAGGGTGGTTAGTTACACCATATAGTTTTTAATTCGTAAATGGGTTTTTGGTGTGAACCTTGATTATGAGATTAAAGCCACGTCAAGTCTTTAAATTTTCAGGAAAGTTCGAGTTCCTGTCGACGTTCTGTCAGCCCGTTGGCGTTCCAAGTAATTATTCTAAGATTCAGGGGTGCTTTATAAGGTTCGAAACTAATTAGATCATACGATCCATCATTTTGTCTAACATTGTATTTATTATGTTTTGGAATTTATCGAGCATTGCGTCTAGTACTTTCACAATGTTATTTGGGTCCTTGATGTCGGTTTTTGATATACCTGTGTTATTTTGTTTTGAGAATTTGTGAAGATTGTATTTCTTGTTTTGGTTGTTTTCTTGTTCATTTTCTATTGGGTTTTTGCGGTGTTGGTTTTGTATCATGTTATTTGTGTTTACATTGGTTTCTTTCGTATTACTTGTCTTGTTTTTCATATGGAGATCTTTGTACTGTTTGTATTTTGTGCAGCCTTTATAGCTTGCTGTATGTTTCTGTTGACAGTTTGCACGAGTTGTCTCGGTGTCGGGCCTTTTTAAGGAGCTTGTTGTTAAGTGTTCTTCGCCACATTTCACGCACCTGAATGGCCTGTCGTTGGTTTTTGGCATGTCCGAATCTCTGACATCTTTTACACTGTAAAATGTCTTGCTTTTTGTATGGTGCTTCAAATGAGACTTTTACGTAGTTCAATCGGATGATTTTGAAGAATTCTTTGTTGTTGTGTTTGGGTTCAAGATCCACATAAAATGAGGGAAGCGGTGGTTTTGTATTTTTATGTTTCACATTTGTGATGTGCCTGGTTTCATGCCCTAGTTCGAAGAGCTCTTTTTATAAGTTCCGTGTCTTCTGATGAGTGTAGACCACGTAAAACTACTCGATAACCTCTTTCGCTTTTGAGTCTATATGTATAATCGCTAACATCGTTCTCTATGTAGTTAACTCTTATTATTTTGTATGTGTCTACATCAGCAGGCAGTGTTTTAACTATGTGACCTGACCTCAAAGTTGTCATAGTATATTTGTCGGTGTCTGCGATTGAGAAGAGAAGTTCTTTTAATTTCATTATGTCTATGACTCCTGTGACAAATATGGGTTTTGGTTTTGGCGATTTGGGCTCTTTTAGTTGTTCAGTGGCTCCCTTATTGCTTGCTGGTTCTAATATTTCAGATCTGTTTTCTGTTGGCACTGCATATGTTGTTTTAGTTACTTTACGACTTTTTTTGACGATTCAGAACTGGATTACGCTTTCCTTTTCATAGGTACCTGATCGTTTTGCCAGGATTGATTGTTTCTAGCTTGTTTATCATTCGTACCAGTAGGATTTGAATCGACAGTATGCTTATCATTTGAACTTGGTTGATTTACTGTTTCTGCTGACGCCAACCGTGTCGTCATGGATGGGTGGCGACTGATTTCTTGATACAGATCGGGCGCATACTACACAATATTAATTTTTTACCTTCATAAATAAGACTTTCCCAGATTTAAATCCAATATTTGCAGCTGCTCCCGATGCTGTGGCATAATTGTTTCCATAGGATCTTTTAGACCAGCACGCATCAGCTACAACTACGATCGCAGAAATTCCGTCGATAGTTTCTCCACATTCAATTGCTAGCTCACCTTCTTCTTTAGCTGCCTCTTTCATACTGGTTTCTGCAGCAACTGCCCACCAATTGGATACGTCACTATGACATTTATTGTAGGTTTTTTTATTTGATTTTGGTAGGTCCATAGCCGTTAATAACTCATTTAAGTTAATTCGTCCACAGCCAATCAACATTGTGCCAACGCAGCATGATTTATAGTCATATCATTAGACTCATCGGGTGAAGTTACACAAGAATTGATGTGAAATTTTTGGTTGCACATGTAACATTGGAAGTAGATTACTGACTCCAATCCAATAAGCTTCTCTCTTATAATTTGCATGTTGCTTATTGAACAACCTAAACCCGGATTGTGATCAGATAATGTCTTAATTTAGTCAAAAAAGTGATTGAAGTCAACAATTCTTCGACATTCAATTCGAAATAGTGAAGGTTATACATAAGGCTTAAAAATGGAAAACAGACACTGTGTCATATTTTTTCAATGGTTGTATTACAACAATATTATTATCATCGAATGATACTTACAATTCCGAATTCTTGTATATTGTTCAATTCCTCTTCAGTACTTTACGCTGATCTCCCATTGTATAGGATTTCCGAACAATGAGAGGTCAACTTATACTGGAAATGTATAACTTGATGTGTAGCCTTGTGTACCTAGGAATATGTCTGTTCTGTTATACTTATTAGAAATTAGCATTTTTTATTTGTAACAGTAACATATTAATAATCATTGTTTCTTAAAAACTCTTTATAAAAAAGAAAATTGAAGTAGTCATAAGTCTTTTTAATTAGAAAGTAGGTAATTAAATTGATGAATCACAGAAATAATAACAAAAACTTTACCTTATAATAATTTTCTCCGTCCTTAAATTCTATATTCTCAACAAATCCTATTAAATATTTCCATGTTTTTCTTTGGAAATATCGAATCAAATACTATCATTTAAAATAAAGTCATTCTGCTTATTTTTTCACTCTCAATCGCCCTTCTTCCTTCTTCATCTAAATTCTCATTGTTATTACTTTCATCTTTTCTTAGATTCTCAGTTTTGTTTTTTCCTCTAAATCCGTCTGGCCCATTTCTTTACATTTAACTGCCTCTTTTATATATTCTTCACCTTCTTCCTCTTTTATTTCTTCCTTATTTTATCCTCTCATGCTTCCATGATATTTCTCGTGTCCAGTCTCTTATTTCCTCTCATCTTTTCCAGAAAAAATTTGGATTTTCTTGCATTCATCTTCTTTCGTACGCTCAATATCAATGTTGTCTTTGCCGCTTTTTTATAATTTCTTCTTTTAAAAGAGTCTTGATCTCTTCTTTGGTATAGTTTTTATTTTCCTCATTCTCATCTTTTTTCTAAAATTACTGTGAATGTTGTCACTATTTTTACTTCTTATCACATTCATGGTGTATTTTTTACAAATAAATTGCTCTCCCTTAAATCATAACTTGCAGTATTTTTTGGCAAAGTTGGCACAAAATCTTTCTCAATAATATATTTCATAGTTTCGCAAAATCTTTTTTGCACAAACTCTTCATTTTCACATAGTAGTTCTCTCTTCTTTTCTTGTTTAGTATTATTTTTATCATCAGGTTTCTTTCAAATTATCGTAGATAACAGAATCACTTTCTTGTTTGGATCAATTTTCGCCTTTAGAACACCAGTTTTTTGGTCAAGTTCAGTGATCTGCGGGTCTAAAAAGGCCACATAAGCAATTCCTCTAAAAGTGATTCATTTCCTGAATATTATTTCCCCTATGATTCTGCTATTTGGCATTTTACTTTAATAAAGCAATTCATAATTTGGTGACCATTTTACGAATTTCCATATAAAACTGTCAAACAGATGAATTGCGTGCTGTCTACGCAAAATATTATGAATTGTCAGTTTGTGACAATTTCACGATTTTAAATATGATTCATAATATGATCATATTATGATTCTGCCAAAGTGGCCTTTTTAGACCCCCTGATTATTTAAATCGTCGGCATCGTTAAAATCTAGACCCATAGAATCATCAGAAAGAAAAGCCGTGGCATCTGAATCATCATCATCTGATGAGGATGATTCAGATGCCACTGCCTAATTCTTGTTTCTGCTTTTTTTTTCGTAATGTCGTGCAAATCTTTCATTAGCTTTTCTTCGTATTTCTTCATATTTTTGAGGATTTTCGGTTTTTAGCTTGTCTCTGTATTTTTTTTTTGTTTTTCAGCCGCAGTCAACGGCATCTATGACAATGTTTATATTGGTTAGTCGTCAATCAGAAAAGTGAACTGAATCAATAAAGTTAAGGTTAAGGGCACAATTTCAGTCAGACTACTCGTTTCACAACACATATTTTCGTAACTCTCTGGCTATCGCTAAATGACTTCATTTGCTGGAAAGACTACTCGAGGTGCGGATTTCGAAGAAGGCGTACGTACGGAGTGCGCGTAATTTTGTTTTTATGTAGACATGCCATTAGACACGCTGGCTCCTAAATTACAAATGGGGTGGCAAATGTTTTACTGAAGTGAAGTGCGGTCCATGGCCCAATACGGGGCACCGGTGTGGGCGCCTGCATTGAGGCGCCGCGCACGCCGCGGCGTGCTGGTTAGCGCCAGTTGAAAGCGTCCCATAGGGTCATGGCCATCCGGATAGTCCGGGGATACCGCACGATCTCCGGTGAGGCAGCGGGCACACTTGGGAGTGGCGTGAGGAGGCCAAACGCCGGGGCGTAACTCCGCTGCCGCGGGAAATCGCGGCACAGCGGACAGAGCTCCGGCGGGATCTCATGACAACGTGGAGAGTGCGATTGTCGCAATCCAGTGCTGGGCACGCCACGATTGCGGCGGTAAGTCCCTTCTTTGAGGAGTGGCTTGAAAGGCGGCTCGGCGTCCTCACCTTCCGCCTAACGCAGGTCCTCACCGGACACGGTGATATCTCGTGTCCGGCCCTAGTTCAGGCCATGGTACGGAGCGAGTGCATGGGTAGCCGTCGCCTCCTTCTGTGAAGCAGTAATGCTCGCAAAGAGGGCCCGGGCGTCGGGAATCCCAGGCTGATTCCCAGCCACCGTAGGCGCGGGCTTGTGGACGGCGAGTAATGGGTAGCTCGGTAAGGACCAAGCCCGGGTCGACGGCGCGTTGTGTACCACGTGCGCCTCAAAGAGATGTCAGCGCCAACTGTTCGAAAGAGATACCGCGGTCCCTGGCACACAGGCAACAGAGGGATGATTTCCCACCCAAAAAAAAACCGTTAAGTGATTATGTATTTTATGTGCCAAATAAGTGAATTATTTAGCCATCTTGATCTTTACAGACGCTACTTGGTAAAAACCTCGAGCAAATAGGATAACACTTAGTAAGGAAGTTTTTTTTTACAAGGGTTACCTTGCCGTGTAAAAGGAAAAATAGAATAATCTACGATATGCACAAACCTTTACAACACTTCAACGGTACTTGTAACATAGAAGCTACATAGAAGTAACGTATAAGCGCAATTTTCAAGATTATAAATGGCATCTCTTTTTGGATGCGTTGCCTATACTGTCAGTGTTGCCAGTAAAATTACTAAAAACGACCACTATCTGTTTTAAATAACTAGAAGCCAAACTTTAGTAACTTATAAAATAGTAACATATCAAATGTTTGAATAGTGATAATTCAATATAAATCGCATTATTAAAGATATGAAAACCACGATACAGCAGCTTAACATTGACATTGACCCTGACATTTAAGATTTATGTAATCAAAATATGATTTTTTCATGGCAATTTACCAAGCATTTTATTTTTTACTAGCTTTTGCCAGCGGCTCCGCCTGCATGGATGTCGGTGTATTATACATATAAACCTTCCTCTTGAATCATTCTATCTATTAAAAAAAAACCCGCATCAAAATCCGTTGCGTAGTTTGAAAGATTTAAGCATACATAGGGATATAGGGACAGAGAAAGCAACTTTGTTTTATACTATGTAGTGATGAGCAGTCAAAATTTGGGACAAATTTTTCTTTCAAAAAGTGGCAAAATCTGCGGCCTTACCCATAAATTATATTAAATTGATTAAGTTAGATTGGTGAAAATAATCATTTTATCGACTATAATTTCTAAAAAAAAATCACATGTTTTGGATTTTTATTTTATAAGTTAGTACTTAGTCGAAAAAAAAAAATCCTTTTAACTAATAATTTTCTTGAGGATCTTTGCAGTTAGTTAAAACATTTTGTTTGTTAGATCTGTCAGTAATTTCAGATATTTTTAGCTTCGAAATTGATACTGAAAGTGAAGTTAAGTAAACCTCTGTTCAGTTATCTTGATGGTATTCGCAAATACTGTATTAATCGAAAAAAAACTCTAATTAACAACATAGACAACAAAATTTCCTAAAATTATTAGTAATCCATATGTTTGTAAGATAAGTGGTTGATGGACAATTTGGTTTGAAAAACCACGTTTTTGAGCCAAACAGCGCACGGACCGCGTATACGCTCTTAATGCTGCCAGGCTTCTCGGCACGTTTCCTGATGACAGTGATGCGGACGAATACTTAGTGTAATTTTGTTTTTGTATTTTGTATTTGTATAGTTAGTTAGAGATTTTATTTATATTATTCTACTGATTTTTATTACAGGCTTTAATAAATTTGGTATTCTTAATAAATTCAAATAATTAATTAAACTTAAGCTGTGCGAAAGCCTTATATACCGTTAAATGTTATAATAATATATCGAGGGCAAAAAATGCTGGGCATTGAGCTGCTCCAATGTTTACATACTGAATGTTTTTTTTTTAAATCTTATACAATTTGACATGTTATTATTCAAATGGTTGTGAGTGTGATGATGTTTTTTTTTTCTATCTCTTTCTCAGTTAGTTTCAATGATAAACTGGCAGTTTAAGTACTTTATGTGGCCTGTACAAAACTCCATGCTTTGGAAGTATTTGTTGAATCATTGTACTGACTCCTTTTGTTCTAAGTTGAATTAAACAATAATTGACAAATGCATGCACTGACAGTACAGGTCCAATCAGTCTATGTGGTTCTTTCCTCAAAACGCCATTTCAGACACCAATCTACATAGTCTTCACATGATCTAATGATCTGACCAAGATTATGTCTCGATTTTAAAGTAGACCATGACCTCAGAGTTTGTTTCGGCCTTCTCAGAGTAATCAAATAGCAAACGCCGACCTCATCAAGTTTTTAAAACATGGTCAGTGCCGGATTAACTACTAAGCAAGAGTAGCAATTGCTACGGGCCCCGCGCAAAAGGCGGCCCCGCGTATTTAACCTCCGCCTGAGTGAAATTTATGTAATGGGAAATTTCGAATCGTGACTTCTAAATATCAATATTAAGTGCTCAATTTTTATGCCACTTTATATTTGAGAACCCACAACAGAATTTGCTACGGACCCGCGCTTGCGTAATCTGGCACTGAACATGGTTGATGTGTAAAAGTGTACAAACCTACATATATATAGAAATAAAATTATTTAAAATGACTTGAATGAAGTAACTGCTATGAGTTTGAACCAGTGAGATCCTTTTGTTAGAATGGTTATAGCTTCATCCAATCATCATAACATATAATGTGTTGTGTTGTGTGTGTTTGTTTATAGTACTTATGTATAAGTTCAAAACTAAAACCCGTCTACTGAAAAGTCACACTCTAAAAAGCATGAAACAAGAAAATATTCCCATGTCAAAGCCGTGGTCCTAAACGAGTACCACTTTCCTGACAAAACAATGCATTCTAACAGAAGCGATCATACGCTTTAGGGCAATATTGTCTTGTTTCGTATGAAACAAAAAATCACACTCTAAAAAGTATTTTTAGAGTGTGATTTTGAAGTGGTCAGGTTTTAGTTTTTGAACTTACTTTTTATTGAAATAATTTTTGTGTTAGTTGTCAATATTCAGTTTACTATGACGTCATATAGCCTATATCCAGCAGGCTTAGCATGACGCATTCTATTTCTAGTCTACTGTACAATAGAAATCGCTTGTCTACATTTCTCGGTGAAAAACTGTCAACTGTCTACACGGAAACGTCATTTTAGTCTACTCTTCCGTCGACAAAACGCTTGTCTACAGTTCTCGTGCTAAGCCTGCTGCAGACGATCAACACGCTTCCTACGATATCTCATTAATTGTCAAATTATCATAAGTAGGAACGTATTTTATAAGTTTCATAACTTCTAAACTATTATAGTCATCATAATTTGACAAGTTGTTTCGTCGATCAGATGAATATAATAATACATGTATACATACCCATATATATACCAGTCAAAATCATGACCCTCCATTTTACTACGCCGCAATCGGGGAAAAAATACTATTAATTACTTTCAAATAAAAAATATCTTAATAAAAGTGAAATGCCTTATTAGGTAGTATCGTAGTAGACTTTTCCTTTTTTTATGATGAGTTGTATGTATTGCCAAATTACCAATTTGAAGGCAACGGTAAAACGGAAATTTAAATCTTATTGAAAAAAAAGTTAAAGTTAAGGTAAATAGTTACCTAAATTATGCTTTTACTTACATTGTTATTGACAGGGGGATTATACTATGTTAGAGGTTCTGCCCTCAGGTGCTAACACAACCAGGCTGCTAGGTGAGCTCACTCTCGAGCAGGCCACGTAACACTGGCCGTGCGAGAAGCAGTGCCCTCTAAGATCAATTCCCGCTGTTGTCAGTGACTGACCCTGACACTTATTAATCGTCATTGCGAAACATACCTTCAGGGGGAACTGCAGACTTTTATACTCGAATGGGTACTCCGACGGTATTAGTGGTATCCGCGATATATACTTACACCGATTCACCTCGAGTACAGCCAGCAAATATACTCTACCACGTTTTTATGTAAGGGTTTCTACACAAATTTTTCATCCCCTATTTTACCCTCTTCTGGGATGATTTTTCAAAAACGCATGTAATTTATTAAAACATGATTATTATTTATGAACCAAAAGCCTAAATACAAACTTTCATGGTTTCAACTACAAAACTAACGGGTTCCCATTTATTTACCTATACATTCATCCCCTGTTTTACGCCCTCAGGGCCTGATTTCCCAAAACACTGAAACACGTGGTTTTTAATTTTTAATCAGAATGAAAACACCAATTTTCATGGTATAAACTACAAAAATGTCGATTTTCCATATAAACTTTCATCCCCTATACAACTCCCTAAGGGGTTGAATTTCGAAAAATCCTTCCTTATTCCATGTCTACATTATAAAGGGAACCTCTGTGCAAAATTTCAGCTTTCTAGGTCCAAGGGTTTGGGCTGGGCGTTGATGAGTTAGTCAGTCAGGACTTTTCTTTTTATTTATATAGATAGATGACATAGATTATGCTTCGTTTACATTTTATTTTCAAATTAAAATGTAAACACAAATTATTTAATTGAAGTTCTGCGTCTCGTAATGTTGATTACTTTGCCTGCCTATATATAAAATTAAGTATATCTAACTAAACAGACAGCTGTGCTTCTGGGGAGGTTGTTGCGCCACTTCTTCCCAGCTAAAGCACTAGAAAGTGGTGAAACGTTTTGGGGGACTGTTTTATGTAATTTTGACGTTCGGTAAGTGCTGATTTTCAGCCTAATTTGAATAAATGACTTGAGTGATTATCTATCCCCAAAAATGCCCCTGGTCTCAAAGAATCCGACACTGTCACTATTGAACTGGTGATGTGTGTGCGTAGAGGGTGGCGTGCTGCTGTCGAACTCGGTGCTGCGCGCCGTGCACGCTGAGCTGGACTGGTGCGTGCGCAACTCGTACTCGCCGCACCACCACGAGAACATCGGGCGGTGCGTCCTGCACGCCGCACACCGCGCCTGCGCGCCCGCCGCGCAGGGCGAGCGCTACACCGCGGTGCGCGCGCCCAGTCCCGAGGTGCCGCCCCCACTCACACCCGACTTGGCCGACGCCGTCACCGTGTTCCCCGTCACCAAGGCCGACTCCTTCTACACGTTGCACGCCTACGTGTCGCGGGTGAGTGTTGACACCGACCTGCGTGTATGCGGCGTGACGGCGAGCGTGACGCGAGTTCTGTGCACAGGTGCACCTGGAGCGGGACCGTGCGGAGGTGACGCGGTTGCGCGCGGCCCTGTGGCGCGGCGCTGCCAAGCATCCGCCGCACTACCGCAACGCCACGTGGCCGTCCGGCCTGCGCGCCGACCCCGGCCTCGCGCCGCCCACACCCGACTCTCGGTACGTGCCTAGTCACTGCTGCCACACGTTAGTGCGAAGCGAGAGTGTGACGTGTGGAGTGTTGCAGGTTTGACCATCTCCGCTGGGTGTCGTTCAACGCGACGCACGCGTTCTTCCCGGACGACCACCACGAGGTGGCGCTCATCACCGGCGCAGACCGCGCGGCGCTGGACGTGAGTACCCACTGAGGGCGCCCGCAGCGCAGTAGCCCTGGGGCGCCAGTAACGCGCATGTTGCAGCTGGTGCTGGCGGCGGCGCGCGCCTGGGCGCGGCGGCGCTGGGCGGGCGCGCGCGTGCGCCTGCTGGAGGGCGCGCGGCGCTGGGCGCCGGCGCGCGCGCTGGCCTACCGCCTGCTGCTGCGCGTGGCGGCGCCGGGCGGCGCGCGCCTGCGCCTGCTGGACGTGGTGCGGCCGCTGGGCGCGGCGCGCCTGGTGCCGGTGCGCTACGTCACGGAGAGCGCGCGCGTCACGCTGCTGGTGCCTGTGCCGGCCGCGCACGCGCGCCTCGCCGACGTGCAGGCCTTCCTCGCGCGCTACGAGACCGTGTGCCTCAACCAGGACAAGAACACCGCGCTCATTGTGGTAAGCGCCACCTCATATACTATTCCTACGATACCCTCTGCAGGTATCGGTTCGAGGCCATTGATTACAATTCAAATTAATATTTTACTATCCTACTGCTACTATAAATGTGAAAGTTTGTATGTTTAGATATTTGTTACTCAATCACGCAAAAACGGCTGAACGAATTTGGATGAAATTTGGTACACAGTAAATAATCTGGATTAATACGTAAGATACTTTTTATCCTGGTAATACGTTCCTGTGGGATAATTTCCGACCTCCACACAAGCGAAACCGCTAGCAAAAGCTAGTATGTTATCAATCTTTTTTATTAGCTCCATCTTCCATCTTCTTAAATAAATAAATCTACATTGGCTCTTATGTAACGTCAGAAGCTAGGTGCACCGTTCCAATTGATCGTTTCTTATGGAAAAAAGCCGGTAAAAAACTCCGTAGATAACCATGGAGTTTCTTGCTGGCTCTTCTCTTTTAATAATAAGCATCATAGGAGAACAGTGTACTGTTAACTAATAAGAGGTACTTAACCAAGCCAGGTCTGCTCAATCTGTATGGTTATTTCCTCAAAAGACCATTTCAAACACCAATCACACACATGATCTTCACATGAACTGGCCAAAATTATGTCTGAACTTTAAAAGAGACTGAACCTCTGAGTTTGTTTCGGCCTTTCTTCTCAGAGTAGACAGGTATGAAACGCACACCTCATCTAGTAAAAGTGAACAAACCTACATACAGAAATAAAATCATTTATCAAGTTAACAAATCGAAACAAGGCCAAGGCCTGCAATGTTCTCGCATTTACAAAATAGAAAAAAAAAAGTCGAACTGATAACCCCTCCTTTTTGAAGACGGTTAAAAAGAAGTTAGTAAGCGCATCACTTCAGAATGGCTGGAGCGATTTGGAAAAGTTTTGTTTTAAATATTCGTAATAGTCCGTCCAATCAATCAATCTGCCTGGCCTTTTTTCAAAATCAATAGTCATTTATTCAAACTAGGCTGAGAGTCAGCTTTTTTTTGAACGTCAAAATTACATAAGACAGTCCCCCCAAAACGCCCGCCCTTCACCACTTCCTAGTGCTTTAGCTGGGAAGAAGTGGCGCAACAAACTCTCCAGCAGCACAGCTGTCCGTTAAAAGATAAAAGATCATTTATTTGTCAAACGTGCGTTTACATACACTGACTAATCAGACATGCAGGGTATTAAATTAATATGTTGTGAGCGTCCATGTTTTGCCAATAACGGCGTACAAGTTTTATAGTTATAAAAATTACATTTAATGGCATTTACTTAAAAGTCATTTTAAATTTCATTACAAAATACACAAGAAATAAATAATAATTGATGTCAAGATTTTAAAGTATAAGCATATTATAGTCAAAGATAAATTAAATTATGTCCAGTATATTCATTATTATTATTGTTAAGTTAAAAGAACTTGATTCTATACATTAGTAGGTAATTAACATTAACGAATCACAAAAACTATTAAATTTGCCATATGTTAGCTAGCACACGCCAATATACCAACAAAACATTGAAAACTAAAGGTACTCAACTAGAAATAAATAATAATTAACAGTTTTAATAGTAACTTTACTTCTATTTATGGTGGGACCTCTAGTTTTTTGGATTCTTCTCGTTCAGTTCAATTTCCAATTCTGAGTTATTTACTGTCTTTACTACTGCTTTTTGATTTTTCCCTTTAAACCAGCAATTTTCCTCAGGATGGTAACGTTTCTCTTTTTTCTTGTTGATACCAATTTTGCCATGGCTTTTTTTCTTCAAATGGCTTAACAACAATGAAAACATATATAAAATATAAAAATCTATCGAATTTTTCTTTTACACTATCTTAGGAATCCTTCAAAAGTCACCACCGTCAACTTTGACGTCTGGTTTGCTTTATCGATTAAGAGACAAATACAAACAAGGTTTTCTTACATTAGTATAATTGCTATCGTCGTGTTAGGGGTTCCTTAGAAAATGTTCATCGTGGGTGTCGTTTTCATGTTTTTCAAGGGTGCTTAATCTGATAGCGAGGTTAAAATGATATCCATTATGGCAATAACTTTATGAGAGCTTTTAAAAACGTATACTAGATGGCATTGTATTAAAAGCACGTATTAAATTGACAGTCTGTCTTTTTATCTGTCTCTTTCTATAAACGAGTGTTTATATATGGTAACGATACGATCGGCAGGTGTTGGTGGGCGGCGCCAACGACACGGCCGCGATGGAGCCCGTGCGCGCCGACGTGGAGGCGCTGCGCCGGCGCCACGCGGCCGCGCAGTTGCACGTGCTGGTCGCGCCCGACGTGCCCGCGGCCGGCGCGCTGCCCGAGTACGGCGCACTGCGTGACGCGGCCGGCGCCGCGCTGGCGGCCGCCGCGCCGCACACGTCGCGCGACGCGCTGCTGCTGCTGCTGCCGCCGCACGCAGAGTTCAACCAAGACTTCCTCAACAGAGTGAGTACCGCGAGCCGCGCCAGGAACTCTCGGTCCAGATAACTATAGCGTCTCGCGCCCTCCGCAGGTGCGCATGAACACCATCGCGGGCGAGCAGTGGTACCTGCCGCTGGCGTTCGCGCGGTTCTCGCTGTACGCGCACCCGCGCTTCCTGGCGCCGGGCGGCGGCAAGCCGCAGGTGAACACGGGCCGCTTCAACCCCGCCGCGCGCCTCGCGCTGGCCGTCTACCGCGCCGACTACGACGCGGCCGCGGCCGCCTGGCGCGGCGCCGCGCACGCGCCGCCGGCCGACGTGCTGGCGCGCGCGGCGCTGCGCGTGCTGCGCGCGCCCGAGCCGGCGCTGGTGCTGGCGCCGCGCGCGCGCCCGTGCCGCGCGCCCGAGGCGGCGCAGTGCGCGCGCGCGCTCCGGCGCGAGCACTTCGCGTGCCTGGACGCGGGCGCGCGCCACTCGCTGGCGCAGCTGGTGCTGGAGGCGCAGGCGGACCTGGCCGACTGACGCGCCCCGTCGTTAATATTTACGTACATACACGCAACAAATATATTTTGCAGTTAACACCTTACCGTTTTATTTCATCTGCCCTCTAGCTTTACCTTTACAACCCGATCGCGTTTTCGGGGACTGTCTTATGTAATTTTGACATTCCAAAAGTACTGATTCAGAGCCTAATTTTAATAAATATCTTTTGATTTTGATTTTGATCGTTACAAAGCCGATGACCATGATCTCATGGTTCCTCGAGATTCCGAGCCCCAATTTGTGTCAAAATTTATCATTTAATTATAGAATAGACTTTAAAGATTTATAATTTAAAATGAATAATGTAACAAAATATTTGTGCTCACCGTAAAACGAAACGTGCGTCTACTACAGAAAATGCACATATTCTGTGATTCATAACTCCCGCCACTTAGTAGCCGTATAAACAAGGTTATTTCAGAACCAAATGGTTGTTGTATGCGCTTCGAGTCGACACCGCTGTCGCTGGTCATCTGTCGCCGCACCTCCCCACGTCCCTGCGGTTCTCTCCTGGCGGAACAGACCACCGAGGTGTCGTGCAGAAAGCGGCGCTGTGACGTGAGTCGAGGCGCACCTTCAGAAAACTAATGGCAATCACTCACATGGACGCGCGCACAACTCCTTCCACCAGAGGCAACCCCGAAGACAGGCACGGTGTATCGAGCCGCCGCATCCAACCCCGAGAACAGGCACGGTGTAACGAGCCGCCGCATCCGTCCCCGAGGGATGCGTCTCATAACGTATAAACTCATTTGGTCTAATTTCATTTTATTATCGCTCATAAGATAAAATCAACGTGAGATAAATACCAACTGTTGATATAATTTCTTTACATATAACATTTATTTATTCTAAAACTTAATTAGTATAACGTTGTTTGATATAACGTTTATGTAATCGAAAATCATTTGGTCTAACGTTTATTATGTATATTGTTTATTTTATCGAAAATCATTAGGTCTAACGTTTAATATATATTATATATAAAACGTCATTATGGTTAACACCCCGACTCAGAGTACCCCGACTCTGATAGGTTATCCTTCGTGGTTATTTTTTTTAAACCACTCAGAAATAGGAGCCCCGCGAAGCGGGGCTCCGTTGACCTGTCTTAGCGCAGGTGGTAATCAGTTACTAGTTATGTTTAATATCTACTTAGGTTACTATTACGTATTACTACGATAGAACTTACAAAGAATAAAACTTTTAAATACTTTTAAATATTTATTAAACAAAATACCTACAAAGCTATTACTTTTTTAAGCTCAATTAGAAGCCATTGTAGATTGTTGAGCTACCCACAGGCTACAACATAAAAATAATACTAAATAAACTAACCCGTGTCTATGCAATTTTGCTTTGTGTTATTACGTAGGCGTTTTCATCATGTTAGACCAAATAAGTTTTATATCTTTTGAGTGGTATGTCAAACGATTTTATATTTAATGTATGTTAAGTCAAACGATGCTATATTTAATGTATGATAAGCTTATAAAAATTAGTTATTTTAAAATTATATCAATTTTATATTAAAATTATATGTTAACTAATCGCTTTATTAAATAAAAATATAGGTTCCGTTGTTATATGTTGTTAATATTAGAGGTTTTGTTGTTATATCATCTATTACTTACCCCTCGGCGATGGCGGCTTACCCAACCCCGAGGACAGGCACGGTGTATCGAGCAGCTGCATCCTATCCGCGGCAGTGACCGCTCGCCACGACCGGTGACGCGACGTCCAATAAACAAACGCAAAATTGCGTTCGAGTAATTGTAGAGTGCGCGGAGACTTAAAATGTAAGTACTATGATTTATTACTGGAACTAAGTTCACGGTAAGCTTGCGGTAGTAGCAAACTTGTAGGAAATTGTAGAAATCATCACGCCGCGGCGTGACGATTTCTACAATTTCCATTTACAATTTCATCGCGTCGGCGCGCCGACGCGATGATTAATCGCCTCACAGCCGATGCGATGGTTGTTTGTCTCGCAGACACAATGAGCGATTGCCTAGCGGTGGGCATAGCCGCGCTGTCGACGCAATGGGCAGTCGCCGCGCAGTCGACGAGATGGGCAGTTGCCGCGCAGTCGACGACCATATTAGCCTGCTGTTTTGGTATACAGGGCGTCCCACGACTTTTCCTTTAATTATTGCTTGCTCAATTTCGCTGACTTCGTGTACCTGGGGTTGAGGAACACTGGAGGCTTAACCGTATTTGTGATTCCTGAAGTGCGCCTTCTCCAAATGCATACAGATCAGATCCAAATGCAGAGTTTGTCACTTACTTTATTATCCCTGGTATTTTGCTCTTAATATTTTTTGCTTTGTTGTTTATACTCGCTGATCACTTTTTTTTATTTATGAGTTCTTTTTACGCTTTCCTTATAGCACCCGACTTTTCTAAATGTCCTGCTAGCATCTCCTGACGCATTTTTCTTTCCTATGCTTCTGTTTATTTCTGCATTTTTTTTTATTTTACTTAATTCATTCGTTTTTTCTGTATAATTGTCTGTTATTTTCAAAGAGGGTTTCGGTGTACGTCGTTAATTGTTTTTCGTTTTCTTAAATTTTCGGTAATTGTTTTAATAGTAATTCCTTCATTTTCAATCCGAATGCATTGTTTTAAGGCTAGGTTGTTCCGGCCTGTGGGCCTTTGAAACGCTACCTCCGCCTCCCCCAAATGCAGCGCGACGTATTTATTTACGATGAACTGTCAACCATTTAGCGAAAAATCAATGCCAGTGTAACATATTGCAGTTTATCAACTGAATTATTTTTGCTTAGGCTCGATATTTTTTCCATAATTTTAAATACATTTTATGGTAGAACTAAAATTATTACTTAAAATGCCCTGTGTAGGGTAAGTGTCCTGTAAGTTACCTATTGAGCGTTTTCATATTATCAGACGATACCGATGCCAACCCGATACCGATGCCAACCCGATACCGATATGTTGGCAGCTATACACAAACCGATTTAATTATTATCTGCCCTATGATATTGGTGAATATGAGGGGCTTGTGGCTAAGTAACAATAGCTGCACAGGTCGATCGCTCAGGTTAAGCTACGCTTGCCGCGGTTGGTCCGTAGATGGGTGACCATCTTTACATACCAAGACCCCTCCGTGCCTCGGAAAGCACGTTAAGCCGTTGGTCCCGGCTGTCATTTGTGGATCTTTGACAGTCGTTACGGGTCGTCAGAAGCCCGAAAGTCTGACAACCAGTCTTACCAAGGGTTATCGTATTACCCAGTTACTGGGTTGTGGAGGTCAGATATGCAGTCGCTCCATGTAAAATACTGGTATTCAGCTGCATCCGGTTAGACTGAAAGCCGACCCCAACATAGTTGGGAAAAGGCTAGGCAGATGATGATGATATGATATTGGTGAATATCGATAACCATCGCGAGTCACCAAACGACTACAATACAGTACCTAAGTATTGACGTCTCGAAGTCGGCAGTGCGAATAAGAGTGTTCAAGTGAAAGAAGGGCTGGTTCTCTGACCCTGCACTGCGTCTTCGCCGGTAGATATTGTGCTGATATCGGTGTCAGTCACTGTCAGTAACGACATAGGTGACAATATCAACTCTATGTAAAAGCGTTTAGTAGGTAGGTACTAAACGTATGCGAAAATCTGACCGCATATTGTGGCGGTGTTGGAATCGGCCAATGTGCTGTGTTGTAATTTAATTGTTTATTTATTTATTTTATTTAAAGCAGAAATGTATTTTCATTCAAAACTAGCTTTTGCCTGACGCTGGTAGTTCCAGAGATAGCGATATCAAACAAATAAAAAACAAACTCTTCAGCTCTATTATTATTATGATTGCTACGGGTTTCGACCTCAGGACTAGCTACTTCTCACACGGACAACTGTACGTCAATTGCTCCCGCGACACCAGTCCTGTTCTCTTTGTATATATAGGCTATTGCGAGCAAAACTACAAATGTAACGTTGTTGTGTACAGGGAAGTTTATAATATAATGTGGCTGTTGTACAATATACGTACTTTAGTATATTGTGGTGTCTTACGACTTCCACGCGAACGAAGTCGCATGGTTTTGCGGTTGTAAGGCGAAAATTAAAAATTGCAATGGTTTTACCTTTGTAATAGGATGTGCAATGCCTTGTGCAAACTGTTCTTTGAGAAAATAAATGTATTTAAACCGAAGTCATGCTTCCCAGACTCAGAGGTTAAGGTTAAGCATTAGGTATCAGTAACTGTAAGATTTTGTTCAAGTAGACAAGCCTTGTACCCGACGGTATTTTTCTTCGACAAAAATGGTAGATTTCCAAACAAATTTTCATCCACTATTTAACTTCTTTCGTGGCAGAATTTTCAAAGATCCTGAGTTTCAGTTTTTTATAAAGTAGAGGGCTAAAAATGGTCGTACTGTTTCGCTTATACTGTAACCATATTCTTTTGTTTTTTTTATGTTTGCCACCGCTCATAAAGAACGGTAAATATTGTGAGCACATCTGAAGGAAAAATTGCCGTACTTTATTGTCTAGTGACGAGCCTACTGCTCCAGCTGTAATTTGTCGAATCTATTATTTTAGGACATCGAATCAAAATCAAATTAATTTTGTAGGTAAGTATATATATTTTATCCGTCCCCGGTCTTGTTGGATTACCGGACCATTGGACCATTTACAAAGACAAAAGTTGCATAGATGCAAGTATGTGGCATAGATACGATACGATACGGTTTTGACGAACTAGATTGGGAACATGAGCACCGAGTTAGCGCATAACCACTGCGTTCACACGGCGCTGTTTTTCAAGCACGTTTTGATATTTTATCGTATAGTGACAGTGAGTTTTGGTATTAAAAACTGAAAGTTGTTCACTCATAGCGAATATGATAAAATTACGGATCCGAGAAAAAATCTTATGTTGCTACACACTGCGGACAAATTGTTTACCATGTGATATTAATGTCACAATAAAAAATGAACTTGATAACCGCAGTTTTAAAAAGATCACAGATGAAACCGATGTTAACAAGGCTACCGATTGCCTTATCTCTATAATGCAAACTGTTATTAACAACAATACAGAGACTTTAAAAAAACTGCCAAGTGTACTATTTTAAAACCATGGATCCCCCCGGTCTACTACGATGCATCCGAAATCGCGATAATCTGCATCGGAAATTAAACAAAAGGCCGGACAATGATACACTTGCAGTGACATGTAAGAGATACCTCAACTTTTGTAACACCTTACTTCGGAAACTTAAGCGGGCGTATGAAACCAACGAATTTACTAAGGCAAACAATCCCAAAGCCACTTTGAGCTCGATTAATGCAATAGCTGGTAGAAAGAGCCACTCTCAAACTCCAGTTCAGCTGCTTAAAATAGCTATTAACAAGGAATCTACAAACTGTGTCAATCAGTATTTTGTAAATATTGGCAAAAACCTTGCTTTAAAAATACCTACTATAACAACGAATACACCCCTTAATAGGCATTCCCAGACAAGTCAATCGCTATGTAATTCGATGGGTATTATTCCAGTTAACGAAGAACGAATCACAAAGAACGAAACACTAAGGGACGATTGCGCCACTGGCTTGGATGATATTCCATCAAGTTATTAAGCTTTCGCGAAAAGCTTTAGTTCCACCTATAAGTAACTCATATATGTAATTTAGCAATTGCCACGGGCGTATTCCCAAAAGCTTTTAAAAAAGCAAAAATTACACCAGTTTTTAAGAGTGGGAAGAGAGACCTTGTGGCAAACTACAGGCCGGTCTCCGTGCTAAGCGCACTTTCTAAGATTCTAGAACGTATCCTAAATAGTTACCTGACTAGTTACTTGGACAAAAACAATTTCATCTCAAGCAACCAGTACGGTTTTAAAAGTGGTCTATCAACCGAAGATGCAGTTGCAGACTTCAGTAACAAGGCAATAAAATTTGGCAGAAAATGCTTTGGAATCTTCCTAGATTTGTCGAAGGCGTTCGACACGGTCTCAATTCCTATTCTTATCTTCAAGATGGAAAGCATCGGCATACTTGGCCTAACCTTAAGAATTTTTAAAGATTACTTGTCATAAATTACGGAGTGCCCCAGGGCAGTATTTTGGGACCAACGATGTTCCTAATCTATATTAATGGTCTATGTAATCTAAAAATTCCGAATTGTGACATATTAATTTATGCCGATGATACGGCTCTATTATCACACGGAGAAGACTGGATTTCTGCCAAAAAACATGCCGAAAATGCTCTGCGGCTCGTAATGCAATGGCTCTCTAACAACTTGTTAACCCTTAGAAAAAACAAAATTTATGCGTTTTTATCTTCCGAACTCGCCTGAGCCACCCCAAGTCACCAATATACTCAAAGCTCACATCTGTGCGGCGCCAGCAGACTTCGTTTGCTTGTCATTGTCACGAGTGAGAAATATTAAATATCTGTGAGTCATATTTGACGAACGACTATACTGGCGCTGGCGTCCACAAATTGAAGCTCTCACCTGTCGCATCAGAAGACTAATGTACATTTTTAAGACTCTGAGACACAGCGCTGATGCTTCAACGATTTACATGGTCTACACTGCCCTATGTCAGTCAGTCTTAATTTATTGCATCCCCATATGGGGTACAGTCAGTCAGTCGGGCGACCGCTGTCGCCGCAGTACACAGGTAGGTACGTAAAAACTAAGTATTTCTCAAAACGAGATTGGTAATATTGTATATTATGAATATGCATTGATTACACGTTTGTTTGATTGTTTTAGAGGTATTTTCTTGTCTGATTGGGTTTAGTAAATAAAAAGGATATACGTTTTGATTCGTTTGAAATTTCCAAATACAGGTCCATATTGGGGTACCTATTCCATAATTAGGTGCCTTGATGTTGATTTTGTTTTAAAGAAAATTTTATAATTTAAATAAATATGCCTATGTAAAACAAGACTGTCACCAAGTTAAGCGCAACTGTATGCATGAAAATAATTAAGAATAAAAGATTTTGATTTACAATACTTTTTTAACACAATAAAAAAATGGTATTCCATATTTGGTTACTTTCCTCCATACTTACTGTCAGCTGTGAAGCTACCTTATAGTAAATAAATAAACCACAATCGAAATCATAGTGTCGTAGTCAATGCTAAGGAATCATTAAAGGTCAAAGTCGAGGAACATACTCTACAAGACTGTATGGATAATTGTTTAGTCTTCGAAATGGTACAACCGCAGCGATAATCGCTATTTATAGTTGATATTGGTTCCGAAAACTCGATACAGCGGCTTAAGATTACCTTAATATCTGCTTATACCATGGTTTTCTTCCCGCTCACACATTGCTTACTCATAGAGAGAGGAACCGCTCTGATGTGACCCTAGATCATATGTTGATCAAAACTAGCCTAACATATATTACGCTTGTTACTAACTCAACAACCACTGACTATCACGCAGTCCTAGTGACATCCTAAATCGTCCTTAGATTAATAGCAAATTTAACACAAACAAACTCGAATATGATTTATGCTACATTGATTTTGGCGTAGTTTATAATACTTCTGACGCTAATTTGGCTTTATCGTACTTTATAAAACATGTCCAACAAGCAATATTACGTAACACAACAGTTTCTACAGCAACTACGAAACGTTATAATATTAAACCATGGATTAATTCGGTGAATAAGACACAGAGACAAATTTTGTCAGAAAAATATGAGATACCCACTCTAATACGATAATAATCAATTAGAGCAGAAAAAAGTAGCAAACAACTTTGGAAACACATAAAAACGTCACCAATACGTCAAAACAGCGTGAATCAAGTTCGAGTTTACTGCTTGCTAATCCTTCACCAGTCACTCACATCAGGAAGCAATGTAAATAACTTTAATATTAATGTTGGGAAAACTATTGTTGCGCAGATTCCGAAATATTGCGACCAACCTTTCCAAAAATTAAGCAATAGCTGTAACCCAAAATCTTTTGCTATGTTGGATATAGGTGAAGATGGAATAACCCCGAATAATTTCGGGACTAAAAGATGACGGTGCTGTTGGATGGGATAATTTAAGCAATAAGATCCTTAAAACAATAAGCATATTTTGGTACCCTTGACGCAGGGAAAATTCATTCGGAAAGACGGATTCCAATTACACACAGAATTTCGAAAAAATAATGTAATTCCGAAGGAATTTTCCCTGGTTGTCTAAAAGAGGCAGTTGTAATCCTTGTTTAAACCCGAAAGTAAAGACGCAGTTAATAATTATAGGTCAGTCAATATCCTTACTCCCCTCAATTTAAAAAATACCACAGAAAAATAATAACAGTAATTACTTAGAAAAAAAAACATATTCATCTTATATCTTCATCGTCGTCTTATCCCCTGCGCAATTTGGTTTTAGAGCCAAACTCCGAACAGCCGATGCGATGCATACCCTGATTATATTTCAAAATAATTTGTCAAAGGAAACCAGACCGAATCGAGAAACCGAGAAACGATTTAGCCAAGGCTTCCGACACGGTGTCTTTTTACATGTTTTTCCGTACAAATAAGAGACCATAGGATAGGAATAAGGAGAACGCCGCTGTAATTTTTACTGACTATTTAGTCGGCCGTTACCAATATGTTAGAATAGATAATATAACGAGTGATGAGCAGAAAACTACTGGTTTTGGTGTTCCGTAGGGGAGTATTCTAGGCCTCACAATATTCCTGATTTATATTAACGACTTTTTAATCTTAAAATGAAGGACGGTAAAAATATTATCGGGGGGATTTAAAGCTACAGGCTCAGCTACGGCGCGGGCTGACACTTCGTCGAGTAAGGGCGTAAAGTATTCTCCTCGGGGATAAAGATGTCTTGCGTCAAGGCCTAGCTTAAATCCTACGTTGCACTCAGGATTCTAATCTTAACTCCCTCGCTTCGCTCAGAGGGTACCTCAGAGCTCTCGGGAGCACTAGAATACTTCATTGCGTTCGAGATTCAATAAAGGGCCAGTGACTTAAGACGCTGCGTTTGGGGCGCAGGTTGTTCGAAAGAGATACCGTGGCCCCTGGCACACAGGCAACTGAGGAAACACGGGTGGGCTCCATCCAGAGCGTAACCCCCTTTGTGAATAATCGAATATTTATCCAACTGTTTTAAATAACGCACATTCATAGGGTTTGACGGGTAGCATTATAAATATTTGCATAGGTAATCAATTTAGCGTGTCATTTGTCGTAATTCTGGGGTCGATGTCGAATACTGCTGAGCTGGGGGAGGCGGTATACGGTTAAAGGTAATTTGGCACCATAGAATTCAACCGCTTCAGATTCATAGGCTTTTTGTAGATGAGGACCGGGGAGTTTCACCTATTTTCAGTATCGTTGCAGAACTGGGACGCTAAACATAGAAACGCAGCTAGTGTGGAGATACGATTTATTAACATAAATAGGCGGCCGTGCGCGCCTTCACAGATACACTTCATGGAATTATCATCTTACAAAGAAAACTAATACCTAGCAATACACAAACCACATCCTACAGAGGATACACATCATTATCTTACAAAATAGGAATGTAACAATAATACGACAACGGGAAAGCACGCGAACAAGAAAAACACGATCCCGCCGTAGAACTCTGTGATAATATAATAATTTAGACTACACGTGAGTGAGGGCCATATATACAGACCGTGGGCGTCGCCGGCCCGCAGGCTAACTTTATCAATAACATATTAAAATGCGAAGTAAAGGCATCGATACACGAGCAGACGCCGCGCGCCGCGCCGTGCCGCGTGTGTCGCGACCCGTCGCGCGGCTCCCACACGCGTCTAATTTTGAGGTAGCGATTCAGTTTCGCGGCAGCACACAATTTGCTAAATGTTGCCAATATCGTCGAACAGTTCGACGCCAACTAGCGCAGCGACCGTCCGGTGCGCCGCGCGTCACTCGCTCTCTGCGGTGCCGTTGTCCTGCGCGGAGGGCGTGTCGTGCGGCGGGGGCGCGTCTGGCGGCGGGGGCGCATCGGGCGTTGGGGGCGCGTCGGGCGAGAGAGGCGTGCGAGGCGCGGGCGGCGCCAGCAGCGTGGTCCATTCGCCGTCGGGCTCGTACAGGCACTCGACGCACGACAGGAACTCCTTGCCGTCGAAGCCGCCGACGGCGTAGAGCGCGTCGTGCAGCACGGCCAGGCCCAGCGCGGCGCGCGGCCGGCGCAGGTCGGGCCCGGCGCGCCACGCCTGCCCCGCCTGCCCGGCCTGCCCCGCCGGCCCCGCCTCGCCCGCCAGCCACTCGGTGCGGCGCAGCGAGGCCGTGCCGTCGGAGCCGCCGGCGGCCACCAGGCGGCCGCGCCAGGCCGCCGCGCCCACGGAGCGGCGCGCGGTGGGCAGCGCGGGGCCCGCCTGCCACTGCGCGGGCGAGGCGGACTGGTCTGGGCGCGCGGGAGCCGCCTGGCACTGTGCGGGCGAGGCGGCCAGGTCTAGGCGCTCGGTGCTGGCGAGGCAGTGCCACGCATCGCAGCCCCCCAGCGCCCACAGCGAACCCTCCCAATACACGCTCGCGCACTGCGACCGACCTGTGACAGCACACCGCACATTTAAATAATATGCATAGTTTTACACTACGACCCAAAGAGCGGTCACGTGCCAGTTGAACAGAAGGTTCCGTACGATGAATATCTTATCCATCAAAAAAAAATCATGTACAGTCAGTCTGTTGCTAAGATTTACATAACGCAATAGGGTATTTTTCAATTTATTAAAAACTATTTTTATTATAAGATTGGTACGAACTATTTAACAGAAAAAAAACCATTTTCCCAATTAAAATCAAATTTACTTTTCGTTATTTTGAGTTTACCGCCAACGGTGCCTTTTTATCACGTGACCATGCGTGACGTCAGTTTTGTGTAAACGGCACCGGTACAAATACTCTGTATGGCGCAGTTTTAGAAGTATTTGTGCACAGAGGCACCGCACACCAGTAATACCACTATCCATTAAAAATCTTGTTAATTATAAACTCGACATTCACTTACACAAAGTTGACGTTACGTGTGGTTACATAAATACCCTATTGCGCGCATGGTGTTCATTGATCTGGAGAAAGCGTATAATAGGGTACCTCGGGATGTGTTGTGGTGGGCTTTGAAAGAGAAAGGGTTGCCCGAGAAGTAAGTAGAGTTCATTCGAGCCATGTACAGTGAAGATACATAAGATACTGATGACCTTGTGAAGACCGCAAGAATCCGCTGGATGCGGGAAGTACAGAACCGGTCGAAGTGGAGGAGCTTGGGGGAGGCCTATGTCCAGCAGTGGACGTCTTTCGGCGATGATGATGATGGTGATGTACGGTCAATCTCGTACCTAAGTCAGGTCGGTTGCTGGCAATAACAACAAATTCAATGTGGCTGTAGGCTTTCACTAGAGATCGGCTTTAAGCCATTGCCTGTTCCTGTTGATCGTGGACGGTCTGACGTCAGACATACAGGAAGAGGCACCCTCTTGCATGCTGTTTGCCGATGACATTGTACTTGTTGGTGAAATTGTATCTGAGATCCAGAGCAAATTGGAGAAGTGGCAACAGAAGCTGGAAAATGTTGGCTTGAAAATCAGAAGAACCAAAACTGTATGAATATATGTTCTGCGATTTCGGCAGCCTCTCCAGTTCTGGAGCCATACCGCTTGATGGCGCGCTTCTTCAAGTCTGCTCTAGTCTTGTGTAGTTCGTGAACGATGAACGACAGAGTGTTCTCCATTTAAATTTGAATTTAAAAAAAAACTATTCAGCGTTCTTAATTATGTGACCAGCCAGTAAGTAGTAATACTAGGTTCAGATCTAATGTATAAACGGGAATGCCCAAAAAATGCCTGTAATGGACAGAAACTACTGAAAGTCCTTAATTCTATTTAGAATAAAATATGTATAATGAAATAATTCTCAAAGTCGTATACCTAGGGTGAAAATATAAGGATCGTTAAAATATTTCACTTGTTAACCGTCTAATTCATTCATATTTTTATTGGAGGTCAGTGTTTATTTGACATAAGTAATCGACCTTCAGCCAAACAGGAATTGTCAAATAATTCTTAGCGAACTATTTTATAGAATTACTGCACAGTTAACACATTAATTTAATATAATTGGACCTATTTATATACTAAATATAGTTAAAATAATATGCATGTCAATGGTGCCGATTCTCTTGTACACCGAACTAAACTATCACTAAAATTCCTTACTTTTGGCTATCTTTAAAAATAATTTTGACACAACTAAAATCGAATTTGACAATTGCACCTCCACGGTATTTTTTGGCTTCGCAACGTTGTACTTGTTTGCCCTACCCCGTGATTTTATTTAGAGCCGGAGTCGCGCAGGGGGGCTTCGACGTGTTTTAAATGTTTTTTTTTTTACTTTTTGTATGGAAAATATGAAAAATGATTACCTACATGTTGAGTTTCAGAGGTATATGAAAATTTTCATTATTTTTACGATAGGACACACCATTTTTGAGTTAAAAGCAAAAGAAAAGAAAAAATTATACAGTACTGTATTTGCGCCCGGAGTCGAGGTGTTGGTGTGAATTTTAGTTTTTGACAACTAATTTTATTCCACACCTTTTTAATCGCGATTAAAAATAGTAGTAGACAAGAGAATCGTCACCAATATTTCATTAAAATCAAATTATGTTCAAAATAGAAAAAGTATAGTAGGCTGTATGCGTCACGTGTCCTTTGCCTTACTAACAGTTTGACTTTACTGCATTTCATTATTTAGATTGTTTACTTGAATTGATTGATTAATTTTTTGCATTTACGACTTGAGTTACATACATATTGCTTTATAGGATATTTATCGACCGCTGTGGCCATTTTTTAAGGTTTTTGTTTTCACTTCATAGATAGAAACGTACATTGTGTTAACTATCTCGATATTGCATCGATTATGTTTTGTTGCTTAACCTTTACTTAACCTATATTTTAGAAAACATGGTACGAACTGGCGCCTACCTAGGCTTTTGATCATTACTGAATGTTGAAAATTGTAATGGGTTCCCTACGATTTGTAGTGCAATTTGGCGTATGTTTCATTTTTGTTCATTTCAGGCATTTTCGTCCTTGGCTGATGGGCATTCCCCTATAACTATTTACTTTTTAGCCAATCATGTGCATCAACGAATGTAAGTACCGCTAGCATGGAAAAGTTTTGCGATACCGAGAGAAATACAAAAAAAGTACATGCAATTATACTCCATAGGTTTAGGTAGTTAAATAAAGGTAAACAAAAAAACCACGTGACTCCTAGATGCGAAACCTTTTATTTCAAATGTTAAGATCAGATTAATTATAGGCTCTTTTCGGAATCTGAATCAGAATCTGATGAACTATCTACTTATCACATTAATAATAAATCGTTCCGTGTATCATCAATTATTTTCCTAGCTATATTATCTCAATTTTAACAAAATCGAAACGCACTCGCAAAATCGTAAATGTCAATTGTTGAGAGCACTATCAAAGTCTGGTTAACGGACTAAACATAATACCTGCCACTTCAGTTGCCATACTACATCACTTATAGTTTTACTTTTCAATTTAGCAAATTCGTTGTATTCTCTAAAAGGTTTAGGGAACCTGTCATTTTGCGCTCTTTACAATAGGCACATTACAAAATATTATATTATTGTAATTAATCTAACAAAAAAATTGTGCTCAAGTAGTTACATCTAGGAAAAGTAGTTCACGAATAAATGATAAAGTTTAACATTTATTAATAAAAGAGGAAACAATCATTTAATCGAAAATAAATATGATTTTGTTACACCGTATTTTTAAACATCGAAGTGTCAACTATAAAGAACCCTTTTTACGATTTGTTTACCTTTATTTAACTACCTAAACCTATGGAGTATTGGGCACGCCGCGATTGCGGCGGTAAGTCCCCTCTTTGAGGAGTGGCTTGAGAGGCGGCATGGCGTCCTCACCTTCCGCCTGACACAGGTCCTCACCGGACATGGCTGTTTCGGGAGGTTCCTGTTTCGGATAGGGCGGGAGGAAACGCCCGGGTGTTTCCATTGCGAAGATCGCCCTGAGGACACGGTGGAGCATACGGTGGAGGTCTGCCCAGCTTGGGCGGAGCAACGCCGTGTCCTCGTGGAGGTGATCGGCGGCGGCGATCTCTCGCGTCCGACCCTGGTCCAGGCCATGGTACGGAGCGAGAGGGCATGGCTGGCAGTCGCCTCCTTCAGCGAAGCAGTTATGCTCGCAAAGAGGGAGGCGGCGCACGTGAGGGAGATGCAGTACATGCGCCCTCACAGCCGTGGCCTTCGCAGGAGACGCCCTGGGCGTCGGGAATCCCAGGCTGATTCCCGGCCACCGTAGGCACGGGCTTGCGGACGGCGAGTAATGGGTAGCTCGCTGTCCGGTAAGGACCAAGCCCGGGTCGACGGCGCGTTGTGTTCCACGCGCGCCTCAAAGAGATGTCAGCAGCAACAGAGGGGCCCGCAAGGGCCGATGCCTGCCGGGGGTGCGGGTTGTTCGAAAGAGATACCGCCGCCCCTGGCACACAGGCAACTGAGGGAACACGGGTGGGTTTTAGTCAGTAAAAGTCTGACACGCCCTCCCGCTCCACCCAGAGCGGGAGAAGTTATTTGATGATTTCCCACCCAGAAAAAAAAAAAAAAAAACCTATGGAGTATAGTTACACTCGTTACGTTTGAAAAAGACTTCCCTTTAAATAGGCGTTCTTAATTATATGACCACTACTGTATGTGTCCGTCTGTAGCATCGCTACTCCCAAACGGCTTAACCGATTTCATTTTTTTTGTTGTCTGAAAGGTGACTTATTTGGGAATGTTCTTAGCTATGATTCAAGAAAATCCATATAGCCGTTTGAAGATTATCAGGTCTTTTCTAGTTGATGTAGGGATGTGAGTATCTTGAACAGGTCTAAATCGTGTTGAAATTTGGTAAGTAGGTACTATATTACTTCGATGGTATAAGAAGAAAGTAACCTTGAACTGGAATTTGCAGAAAACCCCGTTAGGTTACCTCACCAACAAACAGCAGACGACGATTTTGGGCTCATTGGAAAGGTCTCAATGAATAGTATAGATAAATGATAGAGTAGAAAAGAGGAATGAGGATAAATTAGTAACTTGGTAGTTTCACTGTGGGAAAGTTAGTTTTTATTTTGTGTTAGCTCACGACATGAATTTAAATGATATGCTGTAAGCTGCAATTTAGATCTACATGAAATTATCTAACGTACTTAATTGAATAAGGAATAATACTGTATTGTTTAAAATGCTTCGTAAATAACCCTTTTTTTGTAATATGTAAAAGATAACAAAAAATCACTAAAGAGTGAAAAATAACTTTAATTTCGGAAGTCGGTGACTTTGGATATGTTTTTTAATTTTTTGTCACCGCCTTCCGAAATTAAAGTTATTTTTCACTTTTTAGTGTTTTATTGGAAGTCGGTTGTTTATTTTTTTGAAAAAAGATTTTTATTTTTCACTTTTTAGTGGTTCACATGTGCTTATACCTTCACAGCGTACCGGCGTGATGTTATGTTATTAACTGGTGTAAACAATTGACAGACATGAGATTTCAGCAATCCCTGTCCATTTGCTATCATTAACCGACTTCCAAAAGGAGGAGGTTCTCAATTCGTCGGAACCTTTTTTTTTTTTTTTTTTTTTCTTTTTTTTATGTATGTTCCCCGATTACTCGAAGATGGCTGGACCGATTTGGAAATTTTTTTTTGTTTGAAAGGGTATACTTCCCAGGTGGTCCCATGATCATCAAGTCAGGATCTGATGATGGGATCCTGGAGAAATAGAGAGAACTCTTCAAATTTTATAGGCACACTTGAAGCAATTTGTGTAGTTTTTGGAAGATTACTTTCTCGGAGTGGTTCCATTTCAATTTGGTGAAGATCTGATGAAGAACTTCGGAGATAGGCAACGGAACTCCTCAATAAATGATAGCAAATGGACAGGGATTGCTGAAATCTCATGTCTGTCAATTGTTTACACCAGTTAATAACATAACATCACGCCGGTATGCTGATGATGATCATGGGACCACCTGGAAAGTATACCCTTTCAAACAAAAAAAAAATTATCCAAATCGGTCCAACCATCTTCGAGAAATCGGGGAACATACATATAAATAAATAAATAAATAAAAAAAAAGGTTTCGACGAATTGAGAACCTCCTCCTTTTGGAAGTCGGTTAAAAAATGGTTACTGTGAGTTATCCTTTCGAGATAGACGTATACCATCGCGGACATTTTTGTAGTCTGTTAAGATAAACAATTCCGTACTACATTATTTTGACTTATCTCGTAAAGGCTCCTACACACTATGCCGGTGGCACAGCCGGCGGGTTTTAGCCTTGCGGGTATGCTGCAAGTGTTGTTAGGCCGGCACTTGCCGCAGAAACCGAGTATGCCGCCGGCCTTGTTAGCGGCATGGCCGCCGCATAGTGTGCCTTTAGGTTTAGCCAGCGTTTGCAAAGAAAGCGCACAAAATCTGTTTTTTACGACATCACATTACAAATCTTTGAAATTCTCGTGGTTTCTGTACTGTAATATGCCTCTTGAATCAATCTGTCTATTAATGGTATTCCGCAATAAAATGCGTTGCGTAGTTTTGAACATTTAAGCGTACACACACTAAAAGCTACTTTGTTTTATACTATGTAGAGAAAATCGTGAGTGGTAGATACTTCGCCGCATTAACATTATAAATCTTGAAGACGCAGTGACTGCATTCGAAAGCTGTGTTGCCACCAGGCAAGATCGGAAGATTCTTCCTTTTCAATGGAGTATTGATAACTATAACACCTAAGCGACACGTTCTTGTTTCCAGATACGCACACGAACGAAGTCGCGGGCACAGCTAGTTGCATCATAAAAAGGCCCACAGCGCTTTTTCGTTACATGGCGAAATTTGCAGAAATACAATTTTACTTTTGCCGCGAGTTGCGTTAAAATAATGGTGTGTCATTATTACGAGATATTATTAGACAGGATAAGTTTTTAATCAGTGCGCAAAGTGTAACCATGAATTCAGCATATCATTCTAGACCCTCTAGTACAGAAATTTTACGGCGGTTTTACAAAAAGGAACAGCTGTTTCATAGAAAAGTGCAATAACTACGCGGTCAAAATATATGGAACAGTTGATTTTTTTTTTGTATTACCGACGAGAAATTTATGCGCTGGGGGTCTAGAATGATATGATGAATTTATGGTTACAGTTTGTGCACTTCATAAAAACTTGCCCTGTATAAATATTTAGGATTTGTTCGATTCAGGAAAGTAAAAAAAAATTTTTCTATTCAGGAAAGTAAAGGTCGGTCCCTCGAGTGCAACCCGACGACTGACGTGCGACACTGACCGGCGTTGAGCGGCGGCGCCTCGCTCCAGGCGTCGGCGCCGGGCTCGTAGCGCAGCACGCGCCGCAGGTTGGCGCCGCCGGCCCAGCCGCCCACCACGTACAGGGCGTCGGGCGCCGCCGCCGCGCCCGCGTGCGACAGCGCCAGGGGCAGGCGCGCGCGCGCGGCCCAGGCCGGCGCGGCCCGGCCCGGCGCGGCCCGGCCCGGCGCGGCCGCCGCCAGCGCCGCCACGGAGTCCAGTTCGGCGTGGCCGTCCGAGCCGCCCAGCGCGAACAGCGCGCCGCCCAGCACCGCGGCCGGGAAGCGCGCGCGCGCGCAGCGCATGTCCGGCAGCGCCGTCCACTCGTTCAGCGCCGGGTCGTACGCCTCGGCCGCGCGCAGCACGCGCGCGCGGTCGTAGCCGCCGCACACCAGCAGGCGCCCGCCCAGCACCGCCGTGCCGTGCGCCGCGCGCCCCAGCGCCATGCGCGCGCGCCGCACGCCCGCCGCGGCCTCGTCGCGCGCGCCGCCCAGCACGCCGCCGCGCGCCACGCCCTCCGCGCCGCCCGCGCCCACGTCGCGCCAGGCCACGCGCGCCGCCGCCAGGCGCCCGCGCAGCGCCAGCAGCGCGCGCGTGGTGCGCGCGCCGGGCACGCGCGTGGCCGCCAGCACGGCGCAGGCCGAGCGCGGCGTGCGCGCGCCCAGGCGCAGCGCGGGCGGCGCGGGAGGCGCGCAGGGCGGCAGGTCGACGGCGCGGCGCGAGGCGCGGCCCCGCTCGGCGGCCTCGCGCCGGTACTCGTGCAGCTCGGGCGCGTCGCCGCGCGCGGCCGGCAGCTCGCCGCAGTCGCGCAGGGCGCCGCGCGTGTCCACGTACAGCAGGTGCGTGCGCGCGCAGAGCTCGTCCAGCTGCACAGAGCCCGTGTGAGCGCGCCGCCGGCGTGCGGTGCGCGTCACCGACAAATACTCACGTCGGCGTCGACGGCCTGCTGGTCGCGCAGCCAGATGAGCGCGGCGTCGGCCACCGCGAAGGCTGTCTCCTCGCCGCCCTCGGCGCTAGTCTCGCGCAACATTTCGATGCGGATGAGAGGCAAAGTGGCCAGCGCGCCGCTCTTGCACACCTCGTCGAACTGAAACGATAGAAAAACGCTCGACTCATTGTACTCGAGAGAAAAATCTGCATGTTTCGTCGACGCGTCAACAAGAAACGGTACCTATCGGTTTCAATACATTTCTGCATCGGTAACGATTAGCAACGTGTTTATGGGTAGGTTTAAACATTAAGGTGACATATTGAAAAACATGTACTTGTTCTTTACAGTGTATGGTAGAGCCCAAAGGGATGTTGAGCAAGCATATGCAGGGCGAAAAATTGATAGCTGAGTAGGTGCGGCATGATGAGAGAACACCGAAAATACAGTTGTGGTCTCATATAATTAAGAACTAGTTGATGTTCCAGATTTTTTTATCTAAATCATGCCATGTTTTTCTTCTTAGAAGTAACTAGTTATGTTATGAAATAGCCACATGAATAGAGCAAACGGGAATATTCTCAATAGTATCAAATTCAAATAGTAATGCAACTGGACAAATAATGAAGAACGATTTATTAAGCAAGTCATTTCTAATAAACAGTATCCGCTTCTATAACAAGTTGCCAAAGTCGGTTACAGAACTTAGCGATGGAAAGTTTAAAACTCACATCAAACGTGTCCTTATCAAAAAAGCATATTATAAGATAAAAGACTACGTTGAAGACAGGGAAGTTTGGCATTAATTCCTTCTGCACATGTGGCTTCCCTGGTACCTCATTAACAGCATAACTTTGTGAGAGTCTATTAACTGCTTCCAAATTACAATGTTAATTTTTAATTATTTTATTTTTTACACTTTCTGACATATTCTCGTCATTTTTGACATTATACATCGCTTCAATTAACACCTATTTATTAGTGATTCTCATGGAAATCATGTCACTTTGTTTAAATAGGTTGATCTTACTAATGTAGATTCTTTTACATATTGTGAATGGGAAAACATTGTAGGCCTTACAGATTAGATTTATAGACGATTTTCTATTCTTTATTTTCATTCCTCTAAGTACTTGGTACTTATTGACAGGCCTGCACTGTCCTCCTATACCTATTATCACTGTAATTTGAAAACATTGTAAAACCCAATTATTTTTAAAAGAGTAACCGTGGAGTTTCTTGCCGGCTCTTCTCCATAGGAAGCGACAAATTGGAACCGTGCACCTAGCTTCTGACGTTTCATAAGTGCCCTTGCAGGTTTATGTGAAATAAAATATTTTGATTTTGATTTTTTGATTTTAAACTGCTATGATTGAATAAAACACATTAATGTGAAGTGCGTAAAGAAAAAAAGCAATTTAATACATGTTAAAATAAAATCAATAGTTAGTAGCATCTCTACGGCTTTTGATTACTGCTTTACACCGGCGAGGCATTTATGACATTTCGCAAGAGAGATAAGAGTTACATTCTCTCTCTTAAATTGCCACACTGTCGATTTGAAACCTTTTATTGATTTCGCACCAAAAATGCTCTATTGAGTTTAGACCTGGGCTGTTAGCTGGCCAATCTAAGACAGAATCTGATTACGATGTGACAAATTCCTTAACGGTGCGTGGATCATTGTCGTGCTGGAATGTCCAAATAACCGGAAGCACGACTTCAGCGTAAGGTAACATTATTTTTTCGAGTATATTTTTTACTAGCTTTTGCCAGCGGCTTCGCCCGCGTGGAGGTCGGTGTATTATACATATAAAACTTCCTCTTGAATCACTCTCTATCTATTAAAAAAAACCCGCATCAAAATCCGTTGCGTAGTTTTAAAGATTTAAGCATACATAGGGAATATAGGGATATAGGGACAGAGAAAGCGACTTTGTTTTATACTATGTAGTGATTGGAATTGATCCATGTTTCCTTCTATCAGCTTAACAGGTCCAACACCATGTCCAGAAAAGCACCCTCAAACTTTCACATTGCCCCCCACACTGCTTTAATGTATTTTTTGTGTACTTAGGGTCGAAAGCTTTATTCGGAGGGCGTCGTACATATCGTTTTCCATCAGAACATACGCTGTTTATTTTGGTCCCGTCAGAAAAAATAAATATTTTTCCACTATCTCACTGTACAGTTTTCATACCTTCTTAAAAACGCAAGCCGGGCTTGCCTATCGCTTCTTTTCAACATGGGCACTTTCCTTGCTATCCTTCCGTGGAACTTTTCTTGTATCAAACGCCTTCGAATAGTGCGTGCCGAGAATGCTGAAGGGTTGTTTTCACCAAAATATTCTTTTCTCAGCTCATTAGACCCTTTAAAAGGATTTTGACTTGCCAAACGAACGATATTTCGATCATCTCGACGAGATAACTTTCTTTGTTTAGGTACACACGGAACATTTGAAGTAGTTGGATACGTGGCAAAATGCAAAGATCAAAGCATGGAAAACCATCGTTTTTGAGCAATACAGATCGGTCGGCTATCTTTTTTGCGAATAATTCTTCTCGCGAAGTTTTATCTGGGGGCACGGTAGTGGCCCCGCCAAGTTGAGCAAAAAAGCGGCACGGCCGTCTCTTTCGAACAACCCGCACCCCTGGCATGTATCGGCCCTTGCGGGCCCCATCAGTTGTTGCTTGACATCTCTGAGGCGCGCGTGGAACACAACGCGCCGTCGACCCGGGCTTGGTCCTTACCGGACAGCGAGCTACCCATTACTCGCCGTCCGCAAGCCCGCGCCTATGGTGGCCGGGAATCAGCCTGGGATTCCCGACGCCCAGGGCGTCTCCTGCGAAGGCCACGGCTGTGAGGGCGCATATACTGCATCTCCCTCACGTGCGCCGCCTCCTTCTTTGCGAGCATACTCGCTCCGTACCATGGCTTGGACCCGGGCTGGACGCGAGAGATCGCCGCCGCCGATCGCCTCCATGAGGACACGGCGGTGCTCCGCCCAAGCCGGGCAGACCTCCACCTTGTCCTCATGGCGATCTTCGCAATGGAAACACCCGGGCATTTTCTCCCGCCTTATCCGAAACAGGAACCTCCCGAAATAACCGTGTCCGGTGAGGACCTGCGTCAGGCGGAAGATGAGGTGACGTGAGCCGGACGCTCTGAAGGGAGCGTGACTACCGGACCACCTTGCAATGTCGATTTTCTCGAAAACTACTAAGGTACCAATTCTGTTATTTTTGATCTTCACCAAAATGAAATGGAACCACTCCCAATACTCAATACTCAATACTCAATATCTTTAATGCTTTACCATAATGTGTACTTAGGTGGTAACTATATAATTGAGATCATTATGGACCCTGTAGGGCACAGCAAAAGGGTAGGAGAGAGGAAGCCCTGTTTTATTTAATATATTATTATTGCTCCGAGAAAGTACTGTTCCAAAAACTATCCAAATCGCTTCAAGTGTGCCTATAGAATTTGAAGAGGATCCCATCATCAGATCCTGACTTGATGATCATGGGACCATCTGGGAAGTACACCCTTTCAAACAAAAACATAATAATCCAAATCGGTCCAGCCATCTTCGAGTAATCGGGGAACATACATAATAATAATAATAAAAAAAAGTTCCGACGAATTGAGAACCTCCTCCTTTTTGAAGTCGGTTAAAAAACAAAGGCAAAAAAAAAAAACATTTCTTGTATGGAGAGTGGAGACCCATACAAAAAACGTGTTTTTTGGCGTTTTTTTGCCTTGTAGTACGGAACCCTTTCTGTGCAAGTCCGACTGGCACTTGGCCGGTTTTAATAGTTCACTTTTTACGCATTCGGGTTTTTTTTTTATTTAATTTTATTAATATTTTTTTTAATCAAAATTTATACTGAAACTATGTTTCGGATTTGGTAGAGATAAATGATAATAGCGTTTGTGGACTACGAAAACGCCTTCGATCCGATCAAGACATGGGCTGTACTCCAGTCTTTTCAACGGTGCCAGATCGACATGTAGAATAATGCAGATTGTATTTACGAAACCGCCACTATGTTAGTCCGACTTCTGCAGCGAGGTGTAAGATAGGGAGACATTATCTCTCCGAAACTGTTCACCGCTGTACTGGACCATGTCTTCAAGGTTCTGGACTGTAAAGGCATCAACATCAATAGCAAGTACATCACTCACCTTCGCTTTGCCGATGATATAGTTGTCATGACTGAGACTATGGAGGACCTCAGTATAATGCTCGATGACCTCAGTGGAGCTTTCGAAAGAGTGGGTCTTAAAATGAACATGGACAAGATAAAGGTCATGTCAAATGCCCATGTAACAACCACTCTTAAGACGATCGGAGGCACTACACTCGAAGTTGTGGACGAGTACGTTTGCCTAGGACAAACGGTCCAGTTAGGTAGGTCCAACTTCGAGAAAGAGGTAAATCGTCGAATCCTACTCGGCTGGCCAGCGTTCGGGAAGCTACGCAATATCTTCTCGTCCCAAATACCGCAGTGTCTAAAGACGAAAGTCTTTCACCAGTGCATGTTGTAAGTGATGACCTGTGGCACTGAAACGTGGTCGCTCACAATGGGCTTTATCAGAAGGCCAGTCATCCAAAGGGCAATGGAGAGGGCTATGCTCGGAGACCCTATTCTCTATGTGATCGAATCAGGAATGAAGAGATCCGCAGGCGAACCAAGGCAACCGCCATAGCCCGAAGAATTGCCAAACTTAAGTAGCAGTGGACAGGGCACATTACTCGCAGAACAGATGGCCAATGAGGACGAAAGGTTCTGGAGTGGCGACCGCGTACTGGAAGACGTAGAGTTGGAAGGCCTCCCACGCGATGGACCGATGACCTCAGAACTGGTCGAAGTGGAGGAGCTTCGGAGAGGCCTATGTCTAGCAGTGGACGTCTTTCGGCTGAAATGATGATGATGAAATGATAATAAAGAACATAAACATTAATTTAAAAAAAAAATGCTTTCAAAATGGATAGACGGGATATCAAAATTGATCGAGGAAAGAACGATATCCACACGGAAAAAGTCGCAGGCAAGCTGGGTCTATTATATACGAGTGCACACGAGTATCGCGTAAAGAACTTCGTTCTTGACGAGGGTCCTGACGGCACACTTTTATAGAACCAACATCGAAAAAAAATGTAACGCATGGGAGAAATCGCAAAATGCTATTGGAAGACTCTGTGATCTCTCCAAAGCCTTTTATTGCGTGCACCATGTGACGCTCTTGCGTAAACTACGTTATTACGGTGTCCATATCGAAACTTTAAACGTAATAAATTCTTAGTTACATAATAGGTTCCAATGTGTAGAAGTTAATGGAGTAAAATCATCCGGGCTACCAGTTCAGTTAGGTGTGCCTCAAGGTTCAATACTCGGCCCATTCTTGTTTTTAGTTTATATCAATGACTTACCATTTTATTTAAAGGGTATTTGTGATGTTGTACTGTTTGCAGATGATACTTCTCTTATTTTTAAAGTAGACAGGAAAAGACAAGATTTTGACGACGTAAAGAATGCACTCTCAATGGTTACGGATTGGATTACGGTAAATAACTTAGTTCTCAATGCCAAGAAAACTAAATGTGTAAAGTTTGCCTTACCGAATTTTAGAAATCTAAGTCCCAACATCGTCTTAAATAAAGAGGTGCTTTAACACAAACAGCAGATGCAGTTGTTGCATAACAGTAGATGCCAAACTTCAGTAGAGATGGTGATATGTGTAATATAAAGCCTAGCAGGGAGGCTCAGTTCAGTTGCCTATGCCATCAGAAAAGTAACACAATACACTGACGTCGATACAGCTAGGTTAGTCTACTTTAGTTATTTTCACAGCGTTATGTCCTACGGTATTCTGCTGTGGGGCAAAGCTGCTGATATTCAAAATATTTTTGTGCTTCCAAAACGTGCTGTTCGAGCAATTTACCAGCTAGGTGCCGGAGTTTCGTTGAGGGACTTTTTTAAAGATATTGGTATTCTCACGGTGGCATCACAATTCATCTTTGCCAATATCTTATATATTATTAGACAAAATATACACTAAAAATTTCTTAATTACAATAAAAACTGTTTTTAGTGTAATTAAGAAATTTTTAGTGTAATTAAGAAGTTTTTAGTGTAATTGTAAAATATTACATTCACACCGTAAACACTAGAAATAAGGACAAACGACGTGCTCCCTTTCACCGGCTTCATAAGGTTCATAATTCATTTGTTGGGCTTGGTATAACCTTTTATAACAAACTTCCCCCTGCTTTGCTAATATGCCTTTTGATGCGTTTAAAGCTCAAATAAAATCCAACCTGTGATAAAAGGCGTACTATTCCATCAATGTCGTGTATAATGTAAATCATCTGTTTAAATGACAAGAATAGTTAGTAGACATCAAGTTTTTTTTAAATTATGATCTACTTTTTCATTAGTTGTTGACTACTCATTAAAATATTTTTTATAATGAGTTGTATGGCATTATGGTTAGCTAGCGACCTCGACTTTGTAGAATTGATCATTCTATTCTTGCCTGAGCAACCAGCAGCAAGTTCGTCATGCTCCCATAGATGTCACTGCTTGCGGTAAAGTTGGGGATCGGATTACCTCCTTCCCTCAAATATGGCGAGGGGGGTAATGGCTGATCTTTGCGTTATGCTCGTGAACGGGTGCTGCTTGTGGTGACTGGTCGTCGACCATGATTTTGTTATTGTTGCTAATGTTACCTGCCTGTTAATTTATTTATCATTTGTGAACGTAATCCAGCATTGCATATGTAAGCTATCACGCTATTTATACCGGGAGGCTTTTATTTTGGTAGTATGCTTTGTTTACTCTTTTATTTTTTGTGCTTGAGTCAAGTTTTCATTTTGTTTGTTGATATATTGGCATGGCTAGCTGACTTTAGACAAATTATTTAATTTCCGTGTCTCGTAATGTTCATTACTTTGCCTAACTATGTATAGAATCAAGTCTATCTAATTAAACAGACAGCTGTGCTGCTGGGGAGTTTGTTGCGCCACTTCTTTTTCCCAGGTAAAGCACTAGGAAGTGGTGAAGGGCGGGCGTTTTGGGGGACTGTCTTATGTAATTCTGACATTCGAAAAGTGCTGATTCTCAACCTAATTTGAATAAATGACTTTTGATTTTGATTTTGAAAGGTCTCTGGCCGTTTTTCCGCCTGCCCTAGAAACAGACTATAACAGGCGCGGTGCGGCGAGTGCACTCACGTTCTGCGCGATGTAGGCGTCGAGCTGCTGCAGCTGGTCGGCGCTAAGGTCGGGCAGCGCGCGCAGCTCCAGCACGTCGTGCGGCGCCAGGCGGCGCAGCAGCGCGGCCGCCAGGTGCGCGCGCACGGGCTCCACGCGCAGGCGCCAGGCCGCGCGGTACAGGCGCCGCGCGGCCGCCGGGTCGCGCACGCGCAGGCGCCCGGTGTAGGCGTACTCCACGAGCGCGGCCAGCGCGTCGGCGTCCACGTCGTCCACGCGCACGGCGGGCGCGGCCGGCGCGGGCGCGGGCAGCGCGTGCAGCGCGTGCAGCAGGTAGGGCGACGCGGCCGCCAGCACGGCGCGGTGCGCGGGCAGCTCGGCGCCGCCCGCCAGCAGCACGGCGTCGTAGTGCTGGCGCGACTTGCGCAGCGCGTTGAGCGCGTGCAGCACGCGCGCCGGCGCCGCGTCGTCGCGCACCGACAGCTCGTGCTCCAGCGCGCTAGTCTCCTCCTCCGAGCTGTCCTCGCCGCCTGCACCGCCTGCTCCCCGGGAACACGACAGTGCAATACTCAGGGCGACAACATAACTATGCTTAAATGTTTCCTACATTAGAGACAACACTCAAGGATAACTCATTAAAAAACAACCAAGATATCTACCTACACAAATATGCCTAAACCAAACAATATGTTTACCTGTTGTGCTGGTGTCATTTTACACGAGCACAACAGGTAAACACATGTACACAAAATGTCAAATGTTTTTGCAGGTTTCAGTCTATTTTAGTTACGTAATGTAATGATTTTTTGACATAATTATTCTAGCTGTGCACACATAGTAGTTGCAGCAATTATTTATTTGTTCAAGGACACCGACATCATATACCAAGTTATATAGTTATTGTACATAATTATAGAATAGGAGATATGAAATCATGTGAAGTATAAATATGTAGGTTTATGGAACATTTATTATTATCATAATTAAAAATAATATCAATTTTGTTATCTCAGTATCAGACTAAATAAAGATAATCTCTACTTATATGATATAAGTAGATAGTAGAATAGAATGGCACATTTTCATAACAATGTAACTGAATAAAATATGCAAGTGATAAGCTTTGAGCAATGAATGTTGTCCTAGTTTTATTGCCATAGAATGTAAATTGAATTGTCATCATGAGTATGTGTTACCGTCTAGCTGAATGTGTGGTGTCCTGTGTGTGTGGGGCACACTTGTCATGATTAGCAACAAACAACAAGTTACAAGTTCCCATAGAGCAGTGACGCATCATCAATTGGTTCAATTGGTTCCGCATAGACACCTCCTCACACTGGGAGAGGGCCACATCTACCGGAGTGAATGTACATCACAACTACCTAAACTACACCCACCTGCCACTTATAATACAATGGCTATTATTTTGTAATGTAACTACTTTCCTGGTCATAAAATGCATTAATAAACTGGATTTAACACACATCTACTAAGTATTCAAACTGAGGATATGTTGCTATGTGACGACTGTGATGAGACATCACTGATGACATTCCACAACATGCTGGCAGCCTCACTCAAGCCCTGCTGTGACCTTCTGGCAGAGGTCAATAACATAAGCAGCTGATCAGTTTAGTGCAGCTGAGTCATAGCTGTCATGTTAAAAGTTTGTACAATATCACTATTGTCTCTCAGGCAAACATCGTCATTTTCACATAGTAGATGCTATGTGAAAATGACGATGTCCTAGTCAATATGAATTAAAACGAAGCGACGCGGCGCTCAAGGTCAAGTTGAATATCTTAATGATCGGCGGCGCGTCCGGCGCGCGGTCGGACGCCCTGCGCACTGTTGCTACGAGTGGTCCAGAGGTACTAGGCGTTGTAGCTGTTGTCTGGGTGTGTTGTGTACTGTTAGATACTCACCATCGCCGTTCCTGTAGTCGTCGTGTGGTTTCATGTTGTCGCCGCGAAGTCCGCTCCACTCTGCTCCGGGCGTGCTCTGCACCTGCGACACAAGCCCGTCAGCACCGCGGACCTTCGCTGCTAACCGGATTACACTGGCGAGCACGTGGCCGCGTGTGGCGGACAGCGAAGGCCGCGGCGCAGTTACCACAGGTCACATGGCGCGACGTAAACAAACCCACCTGATGCGTCGCGCTGCTCGCTCGCTGCGCGTTTGCACGGTGGTTCTGTAACGCCGCCGTTAGATCGCTGGCATGCCGTGCCCGGCTCAGGGACGCTATTCGGTAGTCGCGATGCCACGCGAGTAACACTAACGACACACTGTTCCACCACCGCTCGCACACGCCCGCACACTGTTTTTATTTTGTAATTGTTTGACAGACAAACGTCACCCATTGACATCTGGTCATTCACTCATGTCAATTTTGACGTATCGTTGTTTCTGCGCTACGGCACCACTGACATATATGTCAGTTTAAGGCTATCCTCTGTGTAAGGTTTAGGCACAGAGTACTTTTGGTTTAGGGCATTAGACATTAAAATATGGATTCCTTTTTCCTGTTTCACTATGGAAATGTATGTACTATTTTTATTTCAAGTATCGTGGTAAATGAACTAGGTAATGTCCCGATTTATTGTGTGTTCACACAAATAGAGCGTACACGATCTATGTAGCTACGATACGCTAGTTATCGATTCTTACATTTATTTAGAATCTCTTTTTTTTAGATCACAAATAAATACTTATGAATCGATGAGGGCCTGCCAAAATAATCCTACAATTTAAATGCCCCAAGGCACAGAGTACATTATTGCCCCAAGGAGTCTTCTAATATTCACGGGTGAGTGTGTGGCTATACTGGAAGCTTGTCTTTTTATTGAGTCACACCCTAATATTCAGAAAGCCGTTATATTTACAGACTTCCTTAGCAGTTTGCAAGCCTTAGCTCAAAATCCGTATAAGAGTAAATTGCACAGCTCCCTTATTTTAAAAATTAAAAATTCTTTAATGTCCAGCGCTAGTAATCAAAAGGATGTTCAGCTGGTTTGGATACCTACCTAGTCATTGTGGCATTAAGGGTAACGAATGTGTTGACGCTTTGGCTAAAGATGCTTGTTAATCTTTGTCGTCGGATCTCACATAGAACGCTTATCAGGGTTACGACCTAGTGTCCGTTCCAAAACTGAATCTGCAGTGTTCCTGGCACGAACAGTGGAATGCTTCTAGCAAGAAAAAAGGCAGTTTTTACTATGCCGTGCAACCGACCATTAAACCAAAACCAAGGTTCTCCGGTTACAAAAAAGTATACAAAACTGTCTTATCTGTTATAAGCAGAATTCGTTTAGGTTTCTCAAACTCAAACTCAAAGCATTCATTTCAATTCAACCATTTACAGGCACTTTTGAACTGTCAAAAAGTCGATCAGTTGGAAAGTTGAAGCTAGTTAGTTGCCCATTCCAAAACGTAGATCTCCATGGAGAAGAACGGGCAAGAATCTCCAATGACACACACTCTTTTAAAATCAAGTTGAAATATTACAAAATCTTGGGAACATTATTTTAGTTGCTTCTTTATGTGAGAACAATGTAAAAGAAATAATTATAAACAATTCTAAATACAAGATAAAATAAGCCCTGGAAGTTTGGAGATGACCAGTCTCAACCGACAGCGCCCGTTCACGAACTTGACGTTTTTGTTGCACTCCTTTGTTTTTACACAAAATCCATGTCCGCGATTCCTCGCTCTGCGAGTGCGGATTGGAGGAAGGCACCTTTGACCACATATTTTTCGAATGTTCCAATAACGTCCCAGCTCTAGATTTGTACAGCCGTATCACCAAATTTAAGATCCCTCTTCCGATAAATTTCCCCTCTTTTTTAACTTATTCCTCTCCTGAACTGCTTGTGGCGCTGATGATTTTCATCCGTCACAATAATATAAAATTATGATTTGTTCCCCCAATCTGTGTTTATGTTGTAGAATGTATTTTTAATGTTCTAACAATTTTATTATAAGTTTGTAATTTATTTATTCTTTGTTTGTTTCAGTCCAGTACTAACCAAGATCTAAAAAGTAGTCCAGTACTAAAAAAGATCAACAGTTAAGCCCAACTGTATAATCGAAGATTATTATCGGGTTTTTTTTCTTTTTTTTTAATAATGCACACATGCTTTTCCAATTCACTTTCGACATTGGCAGAATAGTCGACATCGGCTTTGCTTGCCATGTTTAAAAATAGAATAGAATAGATGAGGTCCTGATAATAAAATAGGTAGGTAAATTAAAAAACACCCTGGCTTCGCACGGGTGCAATGTATATCCTAATGTGGTGTCAGTGTGGTGTGATTGTGTAATGGCGCGGTATTTTTTTGTGACTGACATAATGTATGTTACTAAGACAACCAGGGATAATGAGCGTGAGCCAAAGAGTTTATGATACCGGGCGTGAGCGCAGAGCGTTGGCTGTGCATTGTAATATGTTGGCTCGCAGATTTGCGACATGCTCAACTGGCGTAAAGGCTGCGGTGTTTAAAGCGTATTGTCAGTCGTTTTATATGTGCAGTCTGTGGGTCAACTACACGCAGAGGGCATCAGCGCTCTGCGTGTCCATTTATATAATGCGTTCAGGGCTTTAGGTATAAATGTTCTGTGGTTCAGGGTGTTGATTGGGTTGCCGCGCTACTGTAGTACTTTCAGCATGTTCGCTGAGGCGGCAATTGATAGTTTTCACCACAGAGTACTTTTTATAGTTTTCACGCAATGATGCGCAAGCGATGCGCCTCCATCATGCGCCAGGTACGCGCCAGCTCCAACAGCATCCTGAAAACCATAACGGACAGGTGGGATAGGCCCATACTGGGACGTTAGATATGCCTTAGTGACAGTGGGGCGTAGGTATAATGTAATTAGACATAGTTGATAATTGGATTTTTTTTCCGGTAGCTATAATAAGTACATACATACCTACTAACACTAATTTCTAAATTTTTAGTATGTACACTAACCAATCAATGGAGTCTGTTTGAAATATAAGATTTTTGTTTATGCTATTATAGAAAGGAGAACATTTTAATTAGCCGCAGCCCGCAGCGCAACGCGACGTGATAATGGTTTGATCAAAATATTACCTACCTACGACTTAAAAGGCCAATAAATAAGTATTTATTTTTTATTTTTCAGAGATTTTTGTTTGGGTCGGGGTTTTTTAATTTTTAGTAGGAAGATTATCTCCGGGAATGGGGAATGGTAATTTTTCATATATTTTCTTAAATAACTTTAAAACTGTTTATCTATACATCTATACATCTATACTCTATAAATAAAATTGGAGTGTCTGTTTGTAATGTTAAAATAACATTTTTTTCAATTTTTGTCTGTCTGTCTGTCAGTTTGTTTCCGCTAATCTCTGTTATAGCTGGACCGTTTTTGACGGGACTTTCACTGGCAGGTAGCTGATACAATAAGGAGTAACTTAGGCTTAGGCGTAACTTTTATTTTAGAAATTTTATTTATTTTTATTATTATATAAATAACTATTCCGCGCGGACGAAGTCGCGGGCACAGCTAGTTTTAAAATATGTTCGATACCCTTAAAACGAGCCCTTTCATTTGTTATGTCAATTGGTCACATGCTACAGTTTACAAAAGTTTTGCTTTTTCTGCACTCTCTCGAGTCTTGTTCGTATTGTTATGGCTCGTCTTACGCGCCTGAAGATATCTTCTTATTGCTAAACTATTATAGCGGTGACGATTCCTCCCACCACCAAAGTGCTTATTGCGTAATTGCCGATGTTGTGGACACTTAGTTCGTTAGGTAGGCTCTCTCGTCCTTTTTGTGCGGTTATCTGGTCATCTAATAATCTGTATTCATTATATATGTTTAGTTTCAGTAGCACAATCTTTGTGATTTTGAACTTATTCCACATATTATTTGGTGAGTCAATAGTAGGTACCAAGGTAATTCCAATATTGGTACTGCTACTAAAAACGTTATGTGAATAAATTGCATCGTCTTTGTGCTGAAGTATGCAATCGTGACCTAGGGCAAGGAGCCCCGCTTTTGTTATAATGGTTATTGTGGGGCTCCCTTGTTTCATGCGTGCTTTGTGTGGTCACAGTTCCAGGGATGTGAAAAAGTAATCGATTTTTTTTCTTATAATCGATTTTTAAGAATCGATTATATAAATTTTAAAAATTCATTCATATTACTTACTCCCTTTTTTAAGCAAAAAAGATAAGATAAGCGTTGTTTGATTAAACCAATGTAGCCAAACTACACATTTTAATCGAATTTCGCAAACAGCGCCATCTGTGCGATAAATGAAAAAACGCGTGGCCACTAAACGTAAAAAAGGAATGTCATTTGTCAGTCGAAAAATGGTTCCATCTGTTTTTAAATATTAAAAATCGATTTTAAATAAATCGATTATTTATTCATCGATTTTTCCCCCTATATGTAACATTCATACACAATTCTAACCTTACCGAACCTACAGTTCTGAGGCCCTAGTGTTAGTTTCATTTAAGAGGACTACAAGACCTAAGTGGCCTTGAAAAACGCACCCACACATTTACACAATCGACGTGAACGCCATCCAACGACGACGGCCATAACAAATAACATACAAAACAAATACGAAGTTGAACACTAACGGTTTAGCGAGATTACGCACGAGTATTCTAATAGATAGCGCGGTAACGGCGCGCAAGTAAGTTTTAATAGACCTAAATAAAAAAATAGATAGGACAATAAATTATTTTTATTTGTTTTAATTAAGCTCTTTTCGGGTTACGATTATGTGACATTTAGTTTAAGCATTTCCAGGTTTACGTTAATACGTTTATATTTCAATAATTAATTAATTATTAGTTAATTATTTTAATAATATGAAAACAAAACTTATCAAATTCTGTGATTACCCACAATTGTGATTGACAACCAACTCCGATATATAAATGTTAATAAATATTATGTTCGTCTTAGTGTGCCATGTTAATAATTTAGATAAATAAATGGTAGTGTAGGTATGTACCCCACAGTTCATTGAGAAGTGTGTCTATGTATGAGATAAAAGTAATCGCTTATTGTAGCGGTGCTGAATAATATCTAGGCATGAATCATAATTCTCAGCACATTCACAGCACAGGAAGGTGTTTGATTAAGTTTTCCGCTTCTCCTTTCAGTTTAGATTTAAGGAACTTCATTTTCTGCGTTTTGTTAAGCGTTGGATTGTTAAGAATCATCTCAAAGAATAAAATTCTAAAAGAGATCCAAATGTTGAAACTTCCGTTGAACTCTGGTAATTCCATACGCGGTGTTGTTTTTCGTACTCAGATGTTTCAAATATTTTTCTATTTAGCTCGTCCTTTAGGCTGTTGTAGACTTGCTCCCAATGGTCGTATTTTGCTGCATAGTCCTTGTTGTTCCCTTGCTGTAAGTAGCTTAATTCCCAGTGAATCTTTTCGATCTAGATGTTAATATGTTGACTTGATCTTAGATCTACCACTTCTCTGTCATGCCATCCAGATTAGTTTTTGAAACCGCTCGCTTCAAGGCATTGAAGTTACACATTTGATTACGTAACAGTGTTGATAGGTGCTTGTCCGTTTCATCTTCAATTTGTTGGTGTACTCCAGTTGTATCAAATTGCGGTGTTCCGGGAGTTTCTAGTATTTCCGGTTTTGATATCCCCGAAAATCTTGGTTCGCTTATCAATTTGTTTCGTAGTTGGTTCATAGATTGCATTGTTTCGTCCAACATGCTTTTTGTTATTAAGAAAATGTCCTGCTTAAAGAAGTCATGTTCTCTTTGTTTCGACTCATACTTTTTTAAGATTTTATTATTCATCCTAAAGGTATTGTAAAGCTTCGATGCCATTGTTAATGTACTCAAAGGTTTATCTACTCACAGCGTCCTTTTTATAGTTGGTTTGTAGAATTTTGATTCTCTCGTATTTGCTTTGCTGCTTAGTTATAAGTTCCACAAATTCAGGATAGTCTTTTGTCGACATTGTTTATGCCTTATGGTTGTTAGTGGTTTGTGTGTAGGAAGTGTGTAATCCCGAAGTTTTTGTAGCTGTAGTAATTGCAGTGGACGTTATCCCCGCTGATTATTATTTCTTGCTTGTAGCGGTAGACGTGATCTCCGCTGTAGCAGCCGCCATGGACGTTATCCTCGGCGATTGTTTCTTGATAATTAGTTTGTAGCAGTAGATATAATCTCTGCAGGTTCTTTAGTGGCAGGCACTCAGGGTAGCTCACCGTCCTTTGAGTCACGTGCAACTTCTAAATGCTACTGGTTAGACCCGCTTGTGGGAAGCCAACAGCACCGATTTTCTAACGTAACTGGGCTAAACTCCAAGCTAAGCACTCTGCTGATGAGGAGACATGACAGCTCACGAGATGATTTGCAGTGTCATTCGGCTCGAAGGACCAAAAAGATGTTGGAGTTATCTCGTCGTTAACGGATACCCCGGTAGTTGTTGTAGGTAGTTAGTTAAGTTACACCAAACCACTGTTAAGTTCAATAGTTTATTTATGGAAACAGTTTAAAGTTATGTTTGTTTAGTTATCTGAGCCGCACTTAATGTTATTGTAATAAGGTAATTATCGACGCGCATATGAGCGCGTGACGGAGTTTTAGTGACGACTGAATTGAGTGATAATTAATTAGGTAACCGTAAACGTAAGTTTGCTGTATCAGCAATATTGGCTCGTACATCCGTGTTAAGGGGCCACAGAGATCCGAAAATGTATAAATTTTTTACTATAACAGTCCGGTAGAGTCGCAGTAAATTTTATTTTATTTATTTTAATAGGCACGTCACGCACAGAAATGTACAGAAGCGGACTTAATGCCTTAGGCATTTTCTACTAAGCAGGCCACCTTTGAGTGATTCAAGACAAATAGGTAGTGGTAGGTGCAATCACGTAAGTCATGTAATATTAATATTTATTCAAATATAAGTAAATATGCACATTGATTGGGCTCAACTGGGCTTAGTAATAAAAGAGTAGTGACTGTATTAAAATAGGTGTAATACCATAATTTATATGTATAACGTTTAGAAGATGGAACAAAGGAATGCCCGTAGTGGAGCGCGTCTGTGAGCTGAGTGGTGTGGAGCGCGCGCAGCGGTCCTCGCGTCCGAGTTCCGTACCCCGACACCCCGCGCCTTTCCGCCGTCGATCACACGCATACTCGTATGTGGTGCGCCGACATATTCCCCGGGTTGAAGGGAATCTTCAATTTTCGAGTGAAAGGGGGCAGATGGAGTTGAAGGCACGACGAATGGTGGCCCACTTCGTCTTCAGTTCGGCCACTCTCGTAACTCCGTCGACGCCGGGATAGTTCTTCGTGACCCAGCCCAGGGACCACGGCAGAGGTGGCGATGTTTTGTCCTTTATCAGGACTAAGAACCCCGGCTCCACTTCACCTCTGGAATGAAACCACTTGGATTTTGCCTGCAGCAGAGAAGTGTACTCATTATGGAACCGTCGCCAGAAATGCTGCCATATGTGCTGGATTCTCTTCCAGCTATCCAGCTGCGTGATTTTGGCTTCAGTCACCTGAGGATGTAGTACTGATAAGAATGGCCGTGCAATTAAGAAGTGAAAGGGAGTGAATGCCGAAAAATCGTTAGGGTCTGAAGAAAGAGGAGTAAGAGGGCGCACAGTGGAACGAATGTATGGGAGCGGTTGGACGTAGACATGTCCGAAAAAAAAGAGTAAAATTATGCCAAACTAATGATGCCATCTTATTCGATTACTTAATGCCTTCATAACTTGTGGTGATGAATTTCTTCATAACTCCCATATTTCGGGAGTAATTTGAGAAAATGTGAAATTTTACTATGAAAATGAGTGTATCGAGCTCTCTCCCTCCTGATTCCGGGCTTGTTTCAAGTAGCGGTCTCTAATATCATAATGCTAATACTAAGAGCTATATTTAATACTAAGACACATAGTGCGCCAAATGTGCACTTTCTGGGATAAAGAGTGATGTTTATTTTATAACACAATTTTTTTATTTTTTGTTTATTTTGTTGATTAAAACCGTTTTTCTAAAGGTTTACCTTATTACAATAACATTTCTGAGCAGCCAATTAGAGAAGATATAAGCTAATTAGGATATATAATTAGGGACTTAAGGTTTACATATAAAACTGATGCACTAATGATTACTGATAAGAACATTGCTATTATTTAATTACTAAATGGCTCTTAATACACTAATTTAGCATGCATCATTTACTAATTATCACAATAACTAATTACCTTGCAATATTTAACAAAGGATACCTGGGATACCTGGATTTTATATAAATAGGTCACTATTAGTAACTTTAAAATCAGTGTTGATTTACACCTCGTTGTATCCAAGCTAATCTCGCAATGTATTTTCCAAATTTTAATACAAATCTTGATATTCACGTTGCTTTATGCGCACGCGCACATAAAGATTTACGCGACTTTAACTATTTGTTCAGTGTTTTAAAAGATAACAGTTGTGTTCAGTTATGTGAAAGTGCTGAAACAAGTTTAAAAGACTGGTGTCGTCGATTTTGCTACCGCATTTATGCAAAATGGACACAGTCTGGAAGAAGCACAGATAAGTTTCGGAAGAAACATGAGATTTGGCTACAGGCTGCAATTCAATGGCCGGAATTACAGAATGAAAATATGGAACCTTCTACAGAAAATATAAGTGACGTCATCGAGCCCATAATTTCTCCTGCTAAATCTGATGCTTCAACTTGTACACATCCTAGTCCTCGTAAATCTTTTGAGGACCTTAGTAACCGGCAAAAAAGAAGACGCACTGAAGATAGTCTTTCATGCAGCAGTAGCAGCGCTGAAATTATGTTTTCGGCCGAAAGGGCGCTTCAAAAGGCAGGACAAAGCGATACAGCTTATGTTATGAAATACTTGACGGAGAATCCAGAAGAGGCCTCAAAAATCAAAGCCTTCATTGAAGGTAAATCAATTCAGGTACGGGAAATATCCCCTTTGAAGGCATTGGCTCTTTATGTATCGATGAACTTATCGAAATGGCGCTATAACACTCTTCGGGATTTCAACACTCAAGAAGGAGCTCTTCAATACCCGAGTTACTACATGTTGGTTAAAGAAAAAATTAAGTGCTATCCGGCCAAAGAAGATCTCACAGTTACAGAGAGCTCTGCAAAAATCAAATTACAAGCCTTGATGGATTTAACCTCAAGAAGACTTATTAGGTCGTTAGAAACCCCTGTTGATCCCAATCAACAGCTCGTATTGACCAGCAAATGGGGTTTTGACGGATCATCTAGCCAAAGCATTTATCATCAAAGGACGAGTGAAGATGAGCAAATCGATCTTGCTAGTAATTTTATGATTAGTCTTGTACCACTGCGGCTCGTCTCAAAAGGTGTAACAATTTGGGAAAACGAGCGACCATCTTCCACTTCATTTTGCCGGCCAATATTGTTTAAGTTTATAAAGGAAACCAAAGAAAATGTGCAGAGAGAGATGGCTGAAATCGAAGCAGAGATTGAAGCCTTAACTCCATCCACCATCACTGATGGAATTAGTGTCAAACACCAACTGCTGTTGACAATGATTGATGGTAAAATTCATTCCATTATATCCAATACAGCAGCTTCAGTGTGTGACATATGCAAGGCTTGTCCTAAAGAAATGAATAATTTAGAGTTAATCAAAGATAAACACGCAAACGAGGACATGTATAAATATAGCTTAAGCACCCTTCACGCTTGGATTCGCTCAATGGAATGCTTATTACACATTTCCTACAAATTAGACATAAAATCATGGCAAGTAAGGGGTGATATAGCAAAAAGGCAAGTTGATGACAGGAAGAAAAGAGTTCAAGAGGCTGTAAGAAGAGAAACGGGCTTACTTCTCGATGTTGTGAAACAAGGCAGTGGATCCACCAACAATGGCAACTCGGCAAGGAGATTTTTTGAAAACTACACTAAATCTGCTGAACTGACCGGAATAGATGCTATGCTTTTAAGAAAAATCTGTGTGATCTTGCAGTGTATTTCATCAGGAGAGAAGATCAACGTAACTAAATTCCGAGAGTTCTGCTTTGATACTGCTAAGCTTTACGTGGAGTTATACCCATGGTATTATATGCCTTCTTCACTTCATAAAATTTTAATGCATGGGCCAGACATAGTTCAGAACATGTCAATTGTGCCCATTGGTTTTCTATCCGAAGAGGCATCTGAGGCTAGAAATAAAGATTTTAGAAAATATAGAGAGGGGCATTCTCGAAAGCATAGCAGTATCTCATGCAATGAAGATATTATGCACAATTTTTTACTGTCTTCTGATCCACTTGTTACAAGTATCCGTCCAAAAGGAAATAAGTTTGTAAAAAAATCTTCTTTTAAGGAATTTTATGAGCTTACGGATTCTGAGAAAAGTGATATCGAATTTGTTAACATAAATGATTTAGCGGACATCGATTCTGAATTTGAATTAATTGATGATGATGATGATGACGAAGATAATTAAATGATGTTATTGTTTTAAAATGTGTAACTTAGTAAATTAGAGCTTACATCTTAATTATTTATTGTACTTTTAATGAAACTAGGTAATTTATTATCAACTTACTTAAAAGTCATACTCTCATCAGTTCTTGTGAATATTTTTGTTAATATATATTTCTGTATATATATATAATATATTTATAGACCTCTTAATAAGTCTGTCTGCGGTTTAAAGTAAATACAAATGGGGAAAAAACGTTTTTTTTTTTAAATTTTCATTTCCTTTTATCCCAGAAAGTGCACATTTGGCGCACTATGTGTCTTAGTATTAAATATAGCTCTTAGTAATAGCATTACGATATTAGAGACCGCTACTTGAAACAAGCCCGGAATCAGGAGGGAGAGAGCTCGATACACTCATTTTCATAGTAAAATTTCACATTTTCTCAAATTACTCCCGAAATATGGGAGTTATGAAGAAATTCATCACCACAATTTATGAAGGCATTAAGTAATCGAATAAGATGGCATCATTAGTTTGTCATAATTTTACTCTTATTTTTCGGACATGTCTACGTCCAACCGCTCCCATACATTCGTTCCACTGTGGGGCGTGAGTTAGGAACTGCCTCAATGTGAGTCAGATATGTAGCAATCTCTTCGAAGGTGAAATGAGTATGATGCAGTAACCATTTTAAATGATGCTTACATGATTTTACAGCAGCTTCAGCCAATGAATTAAAATGAGTGCTGTATGCAGGCGTGAAAACAAATTAGATACCTTGCTGTGCCATTCCAGATGCAACATTTGATGATTGCAAGAACCTATACATCTCGTTTGAAGCGCCAACAAAGTTAGTCCCGTTATCGGACGTGATGCTTCGAGGCTTGCTACGACGCGCCACGAAACGATTTAGAGCGGCCATGTACGCCTCAGTGGTGAGGTCGGTGACGAACTCCTAATGTACAGCTTTCACTGCCGAGCTAACAAAGATGCAAATATAGGACTTTGTAAGTTTGCATCCTCGGCCTTTACGATTAGCCACCAATACTGGCCCAGCATAGACAGCATAACTATTCAAAAAGAAAACTCAAGATTCGTTCTTGAACTAGGTAGTTGACCCATTATAGGCTGTGCATTCAGACATTTATTCAAGACAAACCTAGACAAGTTTCTGCCACCTAGAGGCCAGTAAGTTTGTCGAATTTGTGACAATAACAACTGTGGACCAGCATGTACAAGCTTTAATGTTGCATTTTTTTTTTTTTCAAATATAAGTTTGTAAGTATGTGCTTACTGCATAAAATAATTGGATGTTTCACACTAAAATCGTAGCGGGAGCTATCAAACGTCCCGCCCACGCGAATGAGGTTATGATTGTCAATGAACGGTGTCAAAGGTGGGGTGCTTGGACAGGAAACCTCCTCGTGTGCCCGTGGGCTGGAGTTTCCCTTGGATGCGTCTGGGGGAAAGGCCAGTCTCCGGGACGGTGCACCCTGGGATGCGGGCAATGTCCCCCCATTAGGTACGTGTGCCTAAAGGGCGTCGTTGCCCGTATGCCAATATCCTGTCGGAGGAACGCTCCAACGCGTGTCTCTCTGCGCTAATGCAGAGACGCACAGCGGCGGAGTAAGAGCGGGCTCGGTGTGCACTTACCCTGCCACCGGGCAGGCAAGAAGGAGTCCTCTCCTTCTGCCACCGTTAATCTCGTAGCCCCGAAGATTGTCACGGTCATGTCACTGACTTTTGACGGGGGTCCAGGGTCTTGGCTTAATCGCCAGGGCCGCCAGGAAAAAATCGTCTATAAAAAATTACCCCAAACCTCCAAGCGGCGGCGCACCGTGAGGGAGGTTGATAGCTTGACTAATGGGTAGCTAAATTAGTCTCTAGTGCGGACCACTATTTTTGAGACAGTAAAAAGTTTACACTCGTGGGAACAAAAATGGAAAAAATTAACATAAACAAAAACCAAGAAGAGGAGGGGATGATGATGATGCGGGGTCGGAGTCCGATGCCGCATCGGCGAGCGCGCAGAGCTCTTTTAAGAGCCCGGAGCGCGTAGTGGGGGCGCCCGTGCCAGAGGAGGACCGGCTGCTGAACCTGGTGCGGCAGGAGCTGGCTGCGTTCAGCAGCCGGTTTTCCGTCCTGGAGGCCATTGTCTTGCGGCCCCCGCTGGCAGCGAGTCGGCCGGCCTCGGGCCAGCAGCAGCGGGGTGGCACGTATGCCGCAACCACCGCTGCCGCGGCGAAATCGGCACCGCAGCCGGGGCGGTTCCCGGCGAAGCCGGTGCCAACAAACCCCAAGAAGGGCGGTGTGGCTGCGCAGGCGGTGATGGTCCCAGCGGTGGTGCCAGGAAGGACGGCCCCGCCTCCCAAATCTAATCTAATCCAAAACATCCGTGTACGCTTGCTTCCTTGACCTTTCCAAAGCGTTTGACCTGGTTTCCTATGATATCTTGTGGAACAAAATGAGATCTTCGGATATACCGAACGAAATTATTAACATCTTTAAGTATTGGTATGGGAACCAGGTGAACAACGTGAAGTGGGCGGGCCCGTTGTCGGACCCGTATAGGTTGGAATGTGGGGTGAGGCAGGGGGGGTTGAGCTCTCCCTCCATTTTTAACCTGTACATCAATGGGTTGGTCGAGGCGCTCAGTGGGCAACATATAGGTTGTCACATAGATGGTGTCTGTTTCAATAACTTCAGTTATGCTGACGATATGGCACTACTGAGCGCCTCGGTCTGCGGACTCAGAAGGCTGCTGAGTATCTGTGATGGCTATGCAGCGAAACATGGACTGCTGTATAATGTAAAGAAGAGTCAGTGTATGGTTTTCCAGGGTGGACCCAGAAAAGTAATATCGATGCCACCAATTACACTGAATGGGTTACCGTTAGAAAGGGTAGACGAGTTTAAGTACTTAGGCCATCTAATGACACCTACCCTGAAAGACGATAAGGACATTGAACGGGAGCGGAGGGCGCTGTCGGTCAGAGCGAACATGGTCATCCGTAGGTTTGCTCGGTGCTCAACAGCAGTTAAAATAACTCTTTTTAGATCCTACTGCACCACACTGTACACATGCAGTCTATGGACGGATTACACGCAAAAATCTTACAGTGCCCTTCGTGTCCAGTTTAACAACGCATTTAGGATGATGATGGGGCTCCCCCGTTATTGTAGCGCATCAACGATGTTTGCGGAAGCCCGTGTAGATTGTTTCTACGCAACAATGCGCAAGCGTAGCACCTCACTGGTGCGGCGCGTGCGGGGGAGCCCCAACAGCATGCTGGCCGCGCTTGCGGAAAGGCTCGATTGTGCTATAGTGACTCATTGTTCTATGCGACACGTAGCACGCGTAGATTGAAATTGAAATATGTAATTTTTATTTAATATGCTCGTTTTATTCAAATTTTATTTTAAATGTTTCAAATTTAGATTTAATTTAAATTGTGTGTAATTTTAATCAATGTGACTGTGTGTTCTTGTCTTATTATTATGTTCGTGTCCTATTATTATGAGTCTATGTTACTTGAAATAAATGATTTATTATTATTAAATCTCCTCCGGCCGACGCCGAATGGCAAGTAGCCGGGGAGAAAAGGAAGGCAGGGAAGGCTGCGAGGGCGACAAAAAGGAGGGAGAGGCGGCAGCGAGCCAAGAAGCGGAGCGCCGCGGCTAGGTTACGCGCCCCGAAGTTTGCAGCTGTAGTTATCACACTACAGCCGGAAGCGGAAAAGAAGGGCGTGTCCTACCGCGACGTGATCGCGAAGGCGAAGGTGGCGGTGGACCTCGCGGACCTAGGCGTTGCCGACGGCCTCCGCATCAGGGTCATTGCGACTGGGGCCCGGATGCTGGAGGTCCCTGGCGCAGCCAGTGGCCCGACCGCTGACGCTCTGGCCGAAAGGCTAAGGGCGTCCATAAGTGCGGACGAGACCTGAGTGTCCAGGCCCACCAAGTGCGCTGACATGCGCATCTTGGGCCTGGACGACTCCGTGACGGAGGGCGAGGTGGTGGCCGCCATAGTCAGGACTGGAGGGTGCTCTGCCGAGCAGGTGAGGGCAGGAAACATCCGTCACATGTGATTTCCTGTATCCCGTTGACTCTGTTTCTGAAAAAAGGTTTTAATTGGTTAGAAGGAATACAGAGCCAACCCAGGACTATGGTTGAGTCGCACCAGAATCTACATTTATGAATGGGCATGGTAAGCGATTCCTGAACCTTAGTACACCACCTTGCACTGTAAAATATATGCCTTCACAAGAAATGGTAGCAGATATGTTAACAAAATCTTTACCAGGCCCATTTTTAGAAATTTTTTAGAAAAATTATCTATTAAGGGGTGAGCGATGTGTAATATCTTAGCTACTATTGATTCTGATGTGATTTTATTTTGAGTTGTTATGATTTGTAATAGATAATTTTGTTTTGTTTTTGTTTAGTAATTTTTGTTATAAAGCTGTGTTATGAACAGACTTAAGTAATAAAGATAGATTACAATCTAGTCACCAGTGAACGATAGCAACAGCTGAATATACTGTGTACTTAGAGTGTGTGCACACTGAGTAGTTTAAGGGTGCGTGCACATGTAGGTAATATATTAAGTAGGTATTTGATGTAATCTTGCGCATGCATCTGCTATACATTAAGGGTACGTAATGGAAGTTGTATACTTACATGACAGTGTTTTAAGATTCGAGTAAAACTGTTTAGAATATGTCACCTAAAAACTATTCCGTCAAGGAGAAAAAGTCGTTGTATAACAATTGTGGTGTTAATGAATGTGTTCGATCCAAACAGCCTCTTGATTTCACCAGTATCCCCTCCACTAAGAAAGTCATCGACGTAGATAGAAGTCACGTCGAATGCCACATTGGGCACGCCTGTCCTAAATGTTATCAGCCAGACTTACAAGACACTTAGTGGCTAAATAGGGTGCAGAAGCGGTACCATGGGTTACCGTATTTAAAGTGCTAAGAGGTTCTGAAGGTTCAAATCTGAAAAAATTTTTTTGAAGAGGTCGTTGGACTGGATTTAACTCTATGGCCCTGTACATATCACGTACCTATGCTGACGAAAACGTTAAAATTGAAAACAGATCGTCTTGAACTACGGGACCGACCATCTGAATGTCGTTAAGCGACACCCCTGAACTGGTAGCAGCTGTTGCGTCGAATACTACGCGTAGTTGTGCAGTGGTGCTAGAACTGTGAATAACTCCATGATGTGGAATGTAATATTTATTCATAGAGTTTTCTGGTGTTGGAGTAAAGTCTAAGTCTAACGTTATATGACCTAGGCGCTCATATTCGAGTGAATATGAGCGCCTAGGTCATATAACGATAGACTTAGACTGTGCAAAATATAATGAGTGCATGAGTATGCACTCATTATATTTTTTATGAAATGATGGATCGCCATTAAATCACCGTTCAAGGGAAACAAAACGATTCCTTGCGTTCATAAAAGATTGACCTAATGTACTAGGATCCCCTTTTAAAGGCATTGTGACAACGAATCCCCCACCATCTTTACGAATGGTGGTTTGAGCAAAGAATGTTTTGAGGTGACGTTGTCAAGCTCCCAAAATTGAGTGAGGTCGGTAGTGACATTGGAATGATGGCAAAATTGATTAGCGGAAAAACATGATTGGTGCGAAATACTACCTGAAACTAACCAACCAAATTTGTTCTCGCATAATTTAGATAGGTTTTTCCCTAAGTCTATCGTTTTGCTACCTAAGACATTCCAGAAAACTTCTGCCCCTACCAGGATGTCTACGCATACGCAACTTGACTGCATAAACCATTTATTTATTTTATTTTTTATTAATTAAATTTTCATTTATCGTTGAATGATGGTTTTTTTTTTTTTTTTTTTCTGGGTGGGAAATCATCAAATAACTTCTCCCGCTCTGGGTGGAGCGGGAGGGCGTGTCAGACTTTTACTGACTAAAATCCACCCGTGTTCCCTCACTTGCCTGTGTGCCAGGGGCGGCGGTATCTCTTTCGAACAACCCGCACCCCCGGCAGGCATCGGCCCTTGCGGGCCCCATCTGTTGCTGCTGACATCTCTTTGAGGCGCGCGTGGAACACAACGCGCCGTCGACCCGGGCTTGGTCCTTACCGGACAGCGAGCTACCCATTACTCGCCGTCCGCAAGCCCGTGCCTACGGTGGCCGGGAATCAGCCTGGGATTCCCGACGCCCAGGGCGTCTCCTGCGAAGGCCACGGCTGTGAGGGCGCATGTATTGCATCTCCCTCACGTGCGCCGCCTCCCTCTTTGCGAGCATAACTGCTTCGCTGAAGGAGGCGACTGCCAGCCATGCCCTCTCGCTCCGTACCATGGCCTGGACCAGGGTCGGACGCGAGAGATCGCCACCGCCGATCACCTCCACGAGGACACGGCGTTGCTCCGCCCAAGCTGGGCAGACCTCCACCGTATGCTCCACCGTGTCCTCTGGGCGATCTTCGCAATGGAAACACCCGGGCGTTTCCTCCCGCCCTATCCGAAACAGGAACCTCCCGAAACAGCCATGTCCGGTGAGGACCTGTGTCAGACGGAAGGTGAGGACGCCATGCCGCCTCTCAAGCCACTCCTCAAAGAGGGGACTTACCGCCGCAATCGCGGCGTGCCCAGCACTGGGTTGCGACAATCGCACTTTCCACGTCGCCATGAGATCCTGCCGGAGCTCTGTCCGCCGGGCCGCGATTTCCCGCGGCAGCGGAGTTACGCCCCGGCGTTTGGCCTCCTCGCGCCACTCCCAAGTGAGCGCGAGGACGTTTGCCTCCAGATCCCATGGCGGTAATCCGGCAAGGAGGCCCGCCGCCTCACCGGAGATCGTGCGGTATCCCCGGATCATCCGGATGGCCATGACCCTATGGGTCGCCTTCAACCGGCGTGCTGGTTGGCGCCTCAATGTAGGCGCCCACACCGGCGCCCCGTATAGGGCCATGGCCCGCACGACCCCCGCGTAGAGCCTCCGGCAGGAGGCGTTTGGCCCCCCTAGATTGGGCAGGAGCCGCTTCAAGGCAGCCCCGGCCCGCTCCAGTCTGGGAGCCAAACGTCGGAAGTGCTCCGCGAAGTTCCACCGGCTGTCGAGGACGAGTCCTAGGTACTTCATCGTCGACTCGACGCCGATGTGAACCCCTCCCACCGTTATCTGGGAACCCGTCAGTGGCGCATTCCGAGGACCGTGAAACCACATGGCCTCGGACTTGTGCAAGGCCACCTCGAGTCCCAGTTGCCGGATCCTATCTACGATTGTCGCAACCCCGTGTGTCCCTAAGTCGGCCGCCGCCTGGTACGACCTCCCTTGCGCCAGGACCAGCGTGTCGTCAGCGTAGCAAACTACGCTTACGCCACTAGGGAGGTCGGCGCGCAGCACCCAGTCGTATCCGATGTCCCACAGATGCGGCCCCAGGACCGATCCCTGTGGGACACCGCACGACATCTCTCGCCGGTTCCACTCTCCTAGGTGACCGGGGTAGATGACGGCCCTGTCCGTCAAGTAGGCCTCGACCACACGACAGAGGTAGGTCGGCATCCGGTGATACCGGAGTGCCTCCCTTATGCAACTCCAGGGCAGGGTGTTGAAGGCATTGGCGATGTCCAGAGACACCGCCAAGACGACCCCACCCCGGGCCACCGCATCCCCCGTCGTGAGGGCTCGCACACGCATGATGGCGTCCACCGTGGAGCGCCCCCTGCGGAAACCGAACTGGCTCTCCGCCAAATCCGGCCCCACCCGCACCAGCCGCCCGACGAGGCGGTCTGCAATGACTCTTTCAAAGAGCTTGCCCACCTCGTCGAGCAGCACGATGGGCCTAAAGCTACATACCTATTGGTAGAGATATGGCAAATTTAATGTTTTTGTGTTTCGTAATGTTAATTACCCACTATTGTATAGAATCAAGTTCTTCTAACTTAACAGACAGCTGTGCTGCTGGGGAGTTTGTTGCGCCACTTCTTCTTCCCAGCTAAAGCACTAGGAAGTGGTGAAGGGCGGGCTTTTTGGGGGGACTGTCTTATGTAATTTTGACGTTCAAAAAGTGCTGACTCTCAGCCTAGTTTGAATAAATGACTTTTGATTTTGATTTTGATTTTACGACCGACGGAATGTTAAAGTTCGGGTCTGCTAGCTTAAGACCTGAAGGAATAGGGACGTGATATGTACGAATGAAGACGGTAGTGCCTTTGTGATTTCAGGCAAAATTTGACACTCGATATCTACAGTAAAGGCACAGCATAAAGACTGTATTGTTAGGTGACAAGACTGTATACTGGTGGATATGTGCTCATACCGCGTCGTAACAAACCCAGCTTCACTGATAAGCTCTGCGTAACAAAGTTCGCCGTACTGCCGTTGTCCAGCAGTAGGCGCGCATTGTACTTCTTACCGTCACGCCAGTCACGTTCACCATAGCTGTGGACAGTAAAACATGCGCAGAAGTAGCAAACTGTATGGAATTGGCTGAAAGCACAACATTTGAAGAAGGTCAAACAAGAGGCAGTGCACAAGGCATGGCAGAAGGCAATGAATCGGAAACAAGTTTGGGCTCGTTACTTTCTAAATGCAAAAGCGTATTGTGCTTTGTTTTGCAATATTTGCAATGTCAAAATCTACATTTCTTAGAAATATGTCCAAAGCGTAAGCAACTGATATAGACTTTAAATTCAATTGCCTTTTGTATGCGATTTTCTATCGAAAAATTTCTAAAAGATTCACATTTAAAAAAAGTATGTGCTTGGGAGCAAAGTGGACATTTACTGTTTTTTTATTAATATTATGCTTAGAATCAGTTTTATTGGAATGACTATTATTTAAGGTGACACTAGTATTCGTTTCAGAAGATTTATGATTAGACTCCAATGATTCTAACCACTCCGCTTTCTGTTGAGAGGTATTTTGTGGATTGGAAAAGAATAACACATACACATTGAAAAATATTCACATTCAGTATAATGACATAACAGAAGTGTCAGAAAAACAATAAGTTAATATAAAAAGAAAAGATTAAGAGAAAACTTCCTTTAACATCCTCCCTTTTTCTATAATCTTTATCGTTTAAGTCCCACCACTCCTGAAATTAGTTCCAGTCTTGGTTTATGAACAGGCTTGGTCAAAATATCTGCACACTGGTATTCTGCATACTTAACTTGAAGTTCTTTTCCAATAATTAATTCCCTAACATAAAAATGTCTAATGGAAATGTGCTTTGTTCGACGACGTAGCTCTGGGTTTTGTGAAAGCTTTATAGCAGCCTCGTTGTCAACTTATAACGTAGGGACTTCTATCAAAGCAGTAATTTCATTGAAAAGTCTCTTCAGCCAAACAATCTCACGAGCCGCTTTTCTAGCTGCAACAAGTTCTGCTTCGGTTCTCGAGATAGCTACAGAAGTCTGTTTACGACTTGCCCAAGAGATTACGCCTCCTGCATACATGCACAAGATTCCAGAAGTAGAGCGTCCTGTATCATAATCTCCACCAGGATCAGAATCACAAAAGCATTCTAAGATTCCAATTTTGTGTCCTTTTTTGTATTCAATTGCTGTATCTAGGGTTCCTGAATGTAACGAAGTATGCGTTTAACCTTGTTAACATCTTCTGAAGAGGGATTTGTAAGGTTTCTGGATACGACACTAATAGCGTATGATTTATGTCCGGTCTAGTAACTGTCATTAAATAAGTTAGCGCACCAACGGCTTCACGATAAGGAAATTTAATCTCATCCTCCTTTACTGAGCTTGGTTGTGCTTCTTTGATGATTGGAGTACTAACGGCTTTACACTCACTCATTCCATAGCTTTCCAGTAGCCTTTTAGCATATTTTTTTTGAGAGACATTGATGGAACCATCATTGTTGTTGAAGATTTCCAAACCAAGAAAGTAAGTGGCTGGTTTTGTAGTTATCTTGAACTTCCGTTTCAAATCTGCCAAAAAAAAAATCTGATTCCTTTGGGTTTGTTGAAGCTACTAGACCGTCATCAACATAGAGTCCAAGAATGATCTTGTTGTTTAGTCGGTTTCTAATGAACAAACATGGACCTGTGTCACATTGTTTGAATCCTAAAACTTTCAAATAATCTACAATACATTTATTTCAACATCTGGAAGCTTGTTTGAGACCATATAAACTTCTCTTCAACATACATACTTTAGTCGTGTTATCACTGTATCCTTCTGGCTGATTCATATAGATATCTTCATCTAATGAACCATTCATGAAACATGTGTGTTTGTGAGGAAGCATAAGGAATTGTTCAGTAAGGCAGATGATTTATATCCACGTAACCGACGAGACCCCCACATGCTTGTACTAGATATCCTTCCGAGGCTAGCTAAATATAATAAAAGTTGTATATCCATGTGTGTACGTATATATAATAAGATACCAAGTAATTTCAAGACTTTAAATATAAGATTATTCAAAAATAAATTGCATGAATGGTTGTGTAGTCATAGTTTTTATAGTGTCAAAGAACTCTTTGACTATAAATGTTAAATATGGTTGTGTAAATTTGTACGCTTATGACTGTTAAGCAAAAACATGTATGCTCTTGTTATTTTGTTTTTACCATCTCTTTATACCATGTTTTTACAACAAATAAATACTATTCTATTCTATTCAAAAATGCAGTTGCTACATCAAACTGTCTGAAATATGATCCTTCATTTGCAGCGATGCTAAGAATCGATCTTATTGTGGCCATGCTAGCAACAGGACTAAATGTTTCACTATAATCAACTCATTTCTTTTGGGTGTAGCTTCTAGCTACTAACCTAGCCTTACATTTGGCAAGGCTTCCATCAGCATTAGTTTTTACTTTGAAGACCCACTTACAAGAAAACAGTTTTCTGTCTTTAGGTCTATCCACCAAAATCCAAGTTTTATTCTCTTGTAGAGATTTTTGTTCGCTTTCCATTGCTTTTAACCATTTCACTTTCTGAGAACTTTTTATTGCTTCTTTGTATGATTTGGGTTCATCAAAATCACTAACAATATTATACATAATAAAATCTTCAAATCGTTGTGGTGGTCGTCCGAGTCACTGAATTTTCATGTTCGTCATCATCATCATCTGAATGAACTTCTGATGATTCAGGCGTAATATAGGACTCATTGGATTCTTCTTCATTTCCACTAGGTTCATCCAACATTGTAAGCAAATTGGGAATTGTTTCTTCAAAACTCGCAGCATCATTCAATGTTTGCGGCACATCTGAAATAGTTGCGTCTTGTAAAATATCCTCCCTTGCATCTAACATTGGATGATTTTCTCTAGTTTTAGGAAAATGAGCCTCCACCTCAACCATTGGACTTTCAGAGACATCCGATTCCAATCCAATAGATCTGATGACTGACTCGTTAAATATTACGTCTCTTGATCGTGCCAATGTCGGATTCGAATTACTATCTAATCTCAGTATCAAAATCAAAATCAAAACCAAAATATTTTATTTCACATTTACCTGCAAGGGCACTTATGAAACGTCAGAAGCTAGGTGCACGGTTCCAATTTGTCGCTTCCTATGGAGAAGAGCCGGCAAGAAACTCCACGGTTACTCTTTTAACAGTATCATACGATAACCGATAACCGTCATCATAACCAATGAGAATGCATTTTTGAGCTTTTCTGTACGTCCATTCTGTAAAATTCGAACAACAACTCGCATCTCACATCGCAATTCACTCTCACTTCGCATAAGGTTCAAAATGACCTTGATTTTGCATTCTGTAAGCATCCCCTACACCTAGTCACTTGCGAAGTGAAGTGCATTGCATCTCCCTATGTGTACTCTGTGGTGAAGTGATCTCCGAAGCTCCGAAGCGACCCAATATTGTACTAGTGACTGCCACACTCAACAAAATGTAAGTCGAGTTAAATCGATTCCAGTTTTTTGACACAATTATTGAGTATTTGGCACAGAATTTTAGCTAATATGATGTTTAAATGAACATTTCATATTTTAAGGAATTCAAGGCAGCTAATAAGTAAAAAAAAAAAACAGAAAACTCAAAATTCGTGACATGATAATATATAATCTATGGTTACCTTACGAAAAACGATATGTCAGACAGACAATATCATTAGTGATCTGTGGACAATATTTTGATAGTGCGTTGTGTTGTTGTTTGTTTTGATCGTTCAGTGCTGAAAATAATTGTGAATTAATCATGAAGTAAGTGGTTGTAAAGTTTAAAAATGATATTGATTAAAATAGTAGGTATTTATTTTGTTTTCTAATCCAACATTAACGTTCCAGTCCAAATGAGATACGCTCCTCTCACCCATCGTCGGCTCAGGTTGAAACTCTGTTAGAGTTTATGGAAAGAAACCCTGGCATGGCGAAGGGTTTCTTAAGAACTCAAAATGCCAGAGAGCGAAGTCGACGCCAGTGGGAGGAACAAGCCGTGCGCCTAAATAGTATACGTGGCACAATAAAAAATTACAAACAGTGGACCAAGGTTAGCATCGCTTTTTTACTACATGTTAGTTAGAACCACTTAACATTGCTCAAAGCAAACCACTTAAAATGTGCGACGAATCTTGGTTTATAGTGTGTTCCTTGGTTTCATAAATTCGTTTTTATCTTATTGCTAATTTTACTCAAGGAGCTTTTTAATATAGTTGGAAAAATACATGTGTATTAATAACAGTATTTTTTACAATTTGTTTATCTAAATGTCTGACTGTAGTATTGGTCTGACAAAAAAAGCGCCATAAAAAAGAAAGTTGCAGCGCGTTCTGCTGCTAGGCGTAGGACTGGTGGTGGGGTGGAGGATGAAGTGGAGCTATCAGAGCTTGAAGAAAGAGTTGTTGCTTTGTGTGGTGGTGAAAGCTTTGCAACAGGAGATGCACATTTAGGCATACAGTAATTTCCGGTAAGAAATTTAGAAATGCAATAGGTACTAGCTTTTTTGCATCAATCCTGTGTGGCTGGTAGTGGCGTAGAATTGTGCAATCTGTCTGTTAAAAAAAAAGTGTATTTATTTGAATTATTTGGCAAATTTATTAATATTATTATTAACTGTTTCAGGAAAATTATACGCCATCTCCATCACATGAAGTGCAACAAATACAAGATGCTGATACTGACATTGTATGACGCCGCCCTAGGACAAATATGGTTCGTGCTAATCGAGGTGCTGGTTCTGTGTGTAAGTACTAAATAAACAACTATCAACACTTCATTTTTCAAACGAATGACAACGAGAAGCTGCTATTTAAGATTTTTTATTTAGGTATCATAGTAATCGGTGTTCTTTTTTCAGCATCACGTCACACATCTTCAGTTGCTGCTCCTCCATCATCTCAACGGCGAACGGAATTCTCCACCACTACTGAGAGATTCCTGAGGGTGGAAGAACAGCAGCTGGAGATACAACGTCTAAAATGCACAAATCCTGCAGTCCTTTCTGGAGAGGAGTGCGGAAAGAGAAAGGGCCATGGATGAATGGAGTGCTGAGAGAGACAGAATTTTAGCTGAAGCTGTGGCTGCGGTGGGGAAAGGTCTGCAAGCATTGGCAGAAGCTAAGAATAGAGATAGGGTGTAGTAATATAAGTTAATATAATATATAATAAATAAAACACTTTTAAATGGATACTAGAGTGGTTTTATTGAAAGTCCATTGGTGATTAGTTTGAATTTGGTTTGATTTTATAGATTTCCCGATGTGCTAAAAATAGAAATCTATTGAATTTACCACCATTTCACAAATTGGGAGGCCTCTAAGAAAGAAATGGCGAAAGAAAACTTAGGAAGGGTTGTTGACCTCCATCTTTTATATTTATCTATTTACAAAAACAACTACCTATCATTAGAGTTAGACCCTGCAGTGTGTGGGGCTTTAACTTGTGAATTTATCAATTTTAACGAATACTAACGCAGTTTTATTGAAAGTTCATTGGTGATATGTTTGGATTTGGTTTAATTTGACACTGTAGACTTATTATCGCACCTACAGTGGATTGCCAAATTATTAGGGGCAGTCACAGAAATGGTACTTGTAAAGTAACAATAAATTAATGATGATGTGAACGCCATAGCCTATTTCCTATGTTTCGCCTACGTAATTGCCCTAGAGCTAAATCGGCGTTAGATGGCAAATCCCTAGTTTGCCTTCTTTGAACTTCAGCAATTGTTTGGAGCTCTTCTAGTCTCTCTTCTTCTGAAATTGTGAATGCCGGCATTCCTGCGCGATTGCACATGTTGTGCAAAACACAACATGCAATAACTATTTTTGTAACTATGTCTGGATGATATTTGAGCACTCTGTGTACTAACAAGCACCTAAATCGTCCTTTTAGGAGACCAATTGTTCTCTCTACCGAATTGCGAGCAGTTAAGTGATGGTTGTTGTAGAAAGCTTCTGGGGAATTATCTTCAGCACCACTAATTGGCGTCATAAGGTAGGCGCGCTGAGCATATCCTGAATCACCTGAAAAAATTAATAAGTATCAAATAATTAAGTAGTTTTATACCTAATTAGGCTTATATTCTGAAGTAGGGGTAGGGAGGGATTAACTAACCGAGCAAAACAATTCTTCACCAGCATTTGTTAATGCCTCTAAGTGGGATTTTATAACACCATAGTTAAAAATGAAACTATCATGAGTAGCTCCACCATATGTTGGATCCACATTTAAAATATTTAGATCTGCATCTGTAATCTGAAAAAAAAGGAATATTAAGAATACTAAATGAATACCTAATAGTAATAGATCACAACAATGAAATCCATTTTACCAATTGCACATTTCTTGCATGGTAACCTTTGTGGCAGTAGAAACGTTCTTCATTCTCTACTGGTTTTTTCAATGCCACTAGAGTACCATCAACACACCCAAGAGCTGCTGGAAAGCCAAACTTTTTGTAGAACCTGTAATTTAAAGTAACCACTAACATGAATAACTATCACAAAAATGTAAAAATCAAAGAAGGGTCACTTTAATTATAATATACCTACTAACCTTTCTTTTAACATTTGTCTTTCTTGCATATTTTGAGGGAACCTTGTATATTTTTTTACTATTGCTGGATTATTAAGAGCTTCCACTTCTTCAATTATGCAACGAGATGTTGAGGGTTGCGATAAATATGTTCTTATATTTTCTTTTATTATTTTCTGATAACTGCCATTAGCCAAGAATGACAAGGTGCATAATAACTGTGAAACAATAGGTAAATCAATAAAAAAAATGTAATCTAGATCTAGTCAAAACAACATAGGGACCAATTTGGTTATTTACATGCATAGTAATAATACCAAGTACCTATATTATAACTATGCATATAGGGTCCTTAGACTAACATGAAAACAGCTAGCAGTGAAACAACCTAAAAGGAAATACTCCTTAATATGAAGTGGTTTCATGAGTTTTAAGCAATAAATTATGTTGGTGTGCTTGGTTACAAATCTATCGGCTAGAAACTGTGTTAATACTTACAAAAGTAACTTTATACTTAGTAAAATGAAGCACTTACTTTTACACGAGTTTTACACGAGTTGAAAGTCCTTTGCCTCGACGTTTTGTGGGCTTTATCAGAGGCACTAACTCATTCTCTAGTTGGTCAATTAGTTCCTTTGACAATCTAAATACGCTCACATAGTCGTCATCTCGGGTTAATAAAGATAAACTTCGTATTTGGTTAGATTGTCGATGCTTTTCTAGTTTATCCAAAGCATGAGCCTCTTCTAATAAAGATTTAAACAAAAACATTCTTGCCATCGTTATCGCTTAAGTATTCACTTTACACAAACGCCCAAAAAGTAGTTTATAATACAAGTTATATAGTTATTGTACTAATTTTTAACACTGTGACATAAAAATATTATTTTAACACTATACAAATAGGATTTCTTCTATTTTCACTCGTAAAATAGATGGTTTTTATTTGACACTTTGAATCGGGTTCGAGAGCGAAGTGAGCGTCAAAGTGATGGGGGAATTACCTTACTGAATGCCACTTCTTACGTCATCTCATACTTTATCTGTCAAAATCTCACGGTCAAGGTAGTTCAACTCGCTGACACGCTCGCAAGGGTGGCGCTAGTGTAAATTCGAGTTATCAACCGAGTTTTTAGAATGCCAATCATGAAACTCACAGCGGATTCAGATTCGAAGTTTAGAGTGAGATCTTACAGAATCCATTTTCGTTCTCCTTTCTTTTGGAACATGAGCATAACATTCAGTGCCAATGATTCTCAAATGTTTGATTGCGGGCTTCTTTGTAAACCACAACTCAAATGGTGATTTTCCTTCTATAGAAGCCGGTCCAGTTCGGTTCAGAACATAAGCAGCTGTGTTGACAAGCTCAGACCAACAGGAGAGTGGAAGTTTTTCGTGAGCGTGCATACTTGTGTATGTGCAGCTTCTACCAAAGTTCTGTTTTCTCTCTCACTACAACCGTTTTGGTCAGGTGTATAAGGCATTGTCAAACGGTGTTGGATGCCATGATCAGTCAAGATCTTCTTCACAGCTTCGTTTTGGAATTCTCCTCCATTATCGCTGAGAATTGTCTTTATAATATGACCAGTAGTTTTTGTCTCGTTTATCATTTCTACAAGTTTATTCTTTACTTCAGACTTGTGCTTGATGAAGTAAACATGACGATACTTACTGAAATCATCTTTAAATAATACAAAATAACGAAACTTTTTGAATGAATTGGGGAATGGACCACATACATCTGTGTGAATGATCTCTCCTGGTGCTTTAGCTTGCTCTCTAGTTCCAAATTTATATCCTTGTGTTTTACCGTATACACATCCTGTACATCCTAATTCAGAATCGAGTTTTACTTTTATACCAAGTTCCTTTTCAATCAATTGTTTCACGTGTCTTTTATTCTGGTGAGAAAATCTTTCGTGATAGAGTTGTAAAATATTTTTTGTTGACTGTGAGTTCAACTCAGGAGATGAATTTATAACAGTCTTTACATTTAATTTATATAGTCCTCCAATCTTGACTCTTGTACCAATTAAATTTATTTTTCCATCAACTACCAATTGACAAAATTCTCTTTCAGATGTGAAGATACTTTTCTCAAGTTTATCTTGAGCAGCAAGTACGGAAAATAAGTTTTTCCTTATTGCTGGAACATACCTATATAGCATACATTTCAGCAATAATTATTGCTGAAATGTTGAAAGCTGGAAAATATGTCGTTTCGACAGGTGACATGACTTGTAGCACCATTGTCAACAAACCAACTGTCAAGATCTTCTTCAATATTATTTACAACCTCATTTGTATCAATTTCCATTAATGACAGGGTTTTTTTTTTTTTTGTGGGTGAGAAATCATCAAATGACTTCTCCCGCTCTGGTTGGAGCAGGAGGGCGTGTCAGACTTTTACTGACTAAAACCCACCCATGTTCCTTCAGCTGCCCGTATGCCAGGGGCCGCGGTATCTCTTTCGAACAACCCGCACCCCTAGCAGGCATCGGCCCTCGCGGGCCCCACCAGCTGCTGCTGACGTCCTCCTGCGACGGGTCAGTACAGTGGCCTCGCCGCCAACCACTTTTCAGCCGCAGGGGATAGGGAGAGCGGCCAACGCTATACCGACACTCCTCTTCCCCTGCGGCCCCACCGCGTCCGCCATCAAACGGTGGCGGCCCCGTCCAGGCTACGGAAGGGAAGAGCGCTACTCAGAAGTACCGGCACTCCTCCTCCGCCGCAGCCTGTAACCCTCAGCCGCGATGCCTCCCATTCGACATCGTGGCCCGCCTCAGTTGTGATGCACCTCACCGCAACCTACTTTTTGGCCGCTACGTCGTCGGCTTGGAGGCACAAGCCCTGACGAGCGGCCCCACCTTGGGGTTCCTCTTCGCTTCACCGTGGGAGGGTGACCACGGTTACTGAGCCCCCCCGCAACGACAATGCGGGAACCCCACTGGGGGGGATTAATGACAGGGTCAGATTGGTATTATTATCTTGACTTGTCGATGGTCCAGGTGTTTTAGGAGGTTTCCCGTCCGATATCCACTTGCGACACTTTTTAACTTTGTGTCCGTATATAGCCCGCAATATTCACAGTTTTTCTTGTTCAGATACTTATTTTGCACAACTAGAGCTTGTGCTTCAGTATTACCTTCTTTGGTCGAAAGTGAACTTTCGTAAGCACATACTTGTGCTGTCAGATTGTCTATATTTCGATCTTTTCTTGACATCAACATCCAACTGGACTTGAAAGAGAAGTAGTTCTCGTCGGGTAAAGTTTCCAAGACCTTACAGGTTAATAATATTTCTGGAAGATCATATTTCGTTTCACCTTTTTGAAGTTCCACTTTCAATTCATGCCATATATTTTTCAGTTTGGATATACGCATTGACATGTCATGTGAGGGATCTTTTTTATAGCCAAAGAAACTGTAGCATAGTGAATAGCTTTTGTCTTCTGATGTTCCATTGAACAAAATGTGCAATTCATCCCAAACCTGTTTGGCGGTTGGGAATCTCATGACCTTTTGTAAAGTGGCATCCGACATGTTAGCCATCAAAATAAGCATCGCCGTACTATCTTTCTTATGATATTCTTCTAAAGAATTTGCTTTAACGTCTGCAGCTGCTGTAGTAGCTGGTTATTTAGGTTCTATAAGTGTTCCATTTATAGCGTCCAACCCGCCAGGAGTACCCCTTAAAAGCAATAGAACTTTACAGCGCCATGTTGGCCAATTTTCTTTACCTTCTAAACGACCGATATCTATCTTGCAACTCGTAGATGAAGTCGCCATTTTGACAAATTATTTACTAAAACCTTACTTGATTTATTAATCAATCGTTTCCAACGTAATTGAACGCTCTGTTACCATGTTGAGAGGTATTTTGTGGATTGGAAAAGAATAACACATACACATTGAAAAATATTCATATTCAGTATAATGACATAACAGAAGTGTCAGAAAAACAATAAGTTACTTTAAAAAGAATAGATTAAGAGAAAACCTCCTTTAACACTTTCCTGCTTAAAAGGAACAAAATTGCGTTAAAGTAGGATCATCTTTAAAAGTATTGTTTCTATGTTCTTCCCAGTCACGATTAGTTGTTAAGTTTAATATTATTTAACCATAAAATAAATAATGATATCGTCCCAATATTGAGTGGGCTTTTTTTAATGTAGTTAGTGCCCTCACATGATGGATGGATGATGTGATGGAAACACTTGACTCTCTTGTAATGGGTTCGATATCAAATAAAGCCTGAAAATGATTTTTAACTAGAAGTCGGTTGTTATTGTAACGTTCGCACAACAAGTCCCACGCAAGATTATAATAATCAGCTTTAAAGTCAATGTTTTTAATAATCAAAGCTGCATTTCCTTGGAGTGAAGCTCGCAGGTAGTGGAACTTATTAATATCACTTATGCTAGAATTGTCCTGAATCAATGACCCAAAGGTATCCCTAAACTCAAGCCAGCATTGGTAGTTCCCGTCGAAATGTGGTAAATCTATTTTTGGCAAACGAACAAAATAATTCCTAAATGAAATATGTGCACCCGAGTTAGCATCCCTGAAGCCTGCCTCCGACGCAGCACCGTTGGTCGCGACACCGAGCAAGCTGCGCGTGAGTGCCACGAGGTTGAAAAACTGGCGGTCAAAGTCCTCACGCTCAGCCAATGCAGACTCGTCGTCATCGGAAAGCTCTTCGATCTGTGTCTGTAGGGCATCAAATGTTGCTACTTTTGACTAAGTTGAAATAGTCGCTGTAAATAGTAAGCTTCGATTTAACAGAACTACGTTTCTTTATCAAAGTTTTTAAATTATCTGCCATTGTGAAGTTAAATAACAGCTGTACGCACTGATGCTAATGATCTCAATAGATAAAACCTGCAAAACAGCTGTGCGTTAATGAAAGGGATCGAGAATCAGTGTCAAGGTCAACGACTCGACACGCGGTAATAAAGTGTGAATTAGCTAAGCACCAAGCGTTTCCGATACAAATTATGCGTATTTAACAAGCAGTGCCGTAGAAAACACAATAAAAGCAGTAATAATAACGCATTGTATGGAAACTGGAAGATAGGAATATGAAGCAACGATTTTCGGAAAGTAAAAGAAAGCAGATAAATAACTAATTGGAAGGGACTCACTCAAATACAGTATTATACTCCCAAAGAATGTCATCAGCTCCCACGATGACGGTGCAGGTTGCTTCGGGAACGATTTCTCTGATCTTTTCTTCGTGGTCGTACCGCGTGGTGTGCTCGCGAGCGGTCAAAGTCCACACAGGTGAATAAGACGACCGACGACGTTAACGGCGTTAATTACGGCAAAACTGATATTATTTTGCGCAATCGAAGGACCATTGACTGGGCTCAACTGGGCTTAGTAATAAAAGAGTAGTGAACTGTATTAAAATAGGTGTAATAGCATAATTTAAATGTATAACGTTTAGAAGATGGAACAAAGGAATGCCCGTAGTGGAGCGCGTCTGTGAGCTGAGTGGTGTGGAGCGCGCGCAGCGGTCATCGCGCCTTTCCGTCGTCGATCACACGCATACTTATATATTGCGCCGACACACATAATATTAGTATACCTGCATACTATATCATGTCCACCTATACCTATACAGGGTGTAACAGAAACCCTATTGCTATAAAGATAACAGCTAGTATAGAATCTCTATACATAGTTTCAGCTCAAAATAAAATACTCTAAGAATTGATACCAAATTTTTGGTTTCATACTTATGTTTCTTATATTCAAATCATAACAAAGGTGTCACCGCACTACGTAGGTCAATAACTTTCCACGTTACTTGCCAATATCACGATAAATCTCTTCCCAGTGATGTTTTTGTTTCAATTTGAAAAGTTCGGTGTCTGGTATCAATGTATTAAAAATTCTCATAACTTCCGAACATGTAGAAATAGGATTAAAAAGCTCTTCCGATATCGTTTGATATCATCCAAAGAAGCCGTGCCCTTGGTATGTATATGTCACCGTAAAAATGGAAATACCGTTAGATTATAAATAATCCATCACTATACATATGAAATATGTAATATAATAAAATAAAAACACAATTAAATAAAGCATAATTAAATAAAAACACAATTAAACATACTTATATACACATAAATATAATAAAACAAATAACACAAACAATGGGAAAACAATCATTATCGTTGTGAAGATACTGCCAACTTCTTTTGAATGTGCTCGCGAACTTTCACTTTAAAGGGAAATATAAATTGGCTGTGATAGACGGTCAGACAGACATACGCGTGATCCTATAAAAGGTTCCATTATTCATTAGGACGTACGGAACCCTAAAAACAAGTTACATATACCCTTAATTTTTTAATGGCTTCTGCCCGCGACTTCGTTCTCGTCAAATTTCTTGCTCCCCGACCCACCCCGTCGCGTCGCTCGCCTCGCCTGCCCGTGCGAGTACTTCGTATTCGTGACTTTTTCTCTTTGCTCGGCTCCTAAGGGTCTTAGCGTGATGTTATATAGCCTATAGCCTGTCTCGATAAATGGGCTATTTAACACTGACATAATACTCTTCAGCTTTATATATTATAAGTTATAAGTATAAGTATAAGTATAGAAGAAGTATAGATGGTGCTGATCCAGGCGTCAAGTTCGTGGACGGGCGCAGTCGGTTGAGACTGGTCATCTCCTAACTTCCAGGGCTTATTTTTATCTTGTATTTAGAATTGTTTATAATTACATTTTTTACATTGTTCTCACATACAGAAGCCACAAGAATAATGTTCCCAAGATTTTGTAATATTTCAACTTGATTTTAAAAGAGTGTCCGTGGAGTTTCTTGCCCGTTCTTCTCCATAGAGATCTACGTTTTGGAATGGGCAACTAGCTTCAACTTTCCAACTGATCGACTTTTTGACTATTCAAAAGTACCTGTAAATGGTTTAATTGAAATAAATGCTTTGAGTTTGAGTTTGAGTTTGATAGATATAGAAGTATAGATTAGTATAGATTATTTGTTGTCATAGCGGCAACAGAAATACACAGTCTGGTTCCGGTGGCACCCTTTAGGTACCTACGGAAGCCTAAAAAATAAATTCTCGGCATTAATATCGTTCTCAGACCTCGCAAAAATTACTTCAAAAAATATATCGTTTTTCGATACCACTGACGGAAAACGAGGTTTATCTATGTGTCTGTCGCTCGCATCGCAGCCCCCCAACGGCTACATCGATATTATATGTATGGATCGTAGCGTCTTTTAAAACAAAACATATAGGGCACTTCCCGCTGACCCAGAATCCTGAAATTTGGCAAGAAGCAAGGTCTCACAGCACAAGTAAATGAACATTTAAAAACATCAAAAAACCCTACTGCGTAAAAAGAGTACTTAAAAAAATATCGAAACAAAAAAAATATATTTTGGTGATGCCAGTTGATGTTTGTGTATTTGGTTCATATTGAGCAGTACAAGTCTTAAGGCCGACTGTTGACATAATGAGCAGTAGTTTTAAGATCGACTGAAAATTTCTTGTTTCCATCTTTTTTTTAAGTTCACTTATAAGGAGTCCGGTTTTTAGATATTTGAAATTTACTTTTTTATACGTGGCTCTTCTACCGAGAGATATTGCAAAACATGTCATACGCTTTAATATTTGTAGACTTAATGAAATGAAAAACCGCTTGATTAGCAGACTGATAGTATTTTGAACCACACGAAAGCGGCGAATCCCCTGATATGGCAAGGAACGTGTCGGTCGTGATGGTGCAACAGCACAAGCGGTGTGCCAGCGCTGGGTCGACTGGGGGCGCAGGGCAGCGCGGATCGATAGCGGGCGAGCGGGGCTGGCCGCCCGGGCGCGGCGCGACGGCGCGCCGGCAGTGCGCCGCGCGACACCGCCAGTGCGCCGCGCGACACCGCCAGCACTCCACGCGCCATGAGCGCGCTCCGGCCGCGCGCCCGCCGCGCGCCGCTGCTGTTCGCGCTCGCCGCTGCTCTGTTGCCGCACGCCGACCGAGTCGCGTGAGTACAAGCTAGCCCTAGGGCTGCGCTGCCTCTCTTCGCATCCTCTGACATGTGTCGTTTTCCTCCTGTGGCAGCGGCGGCGGCGGCGGCGGGAGCATGTTCGGGGACGTCAATATATCCTCTATTTTGGACTCCTTCAGCATAAGTTATGACAAGAGAGTGAGACCAAACTATGGAGGTTAGTAGCAATAGATATCTTAACTTCCGTTACGACCACCGCGTTATCCAAATGTCTTCTTTAGCTTACATTTATGATCTTGATCCTATTCGTAACGCCAACGTTTGACGCTGGCGCGCAGTATAGCCATACAGATCAGAATATCGATCAAGAACTAAAAACTACCTAATAATAATTATTATGAGGGCTTATTTGTTCATATTGATGTGTGCATTATTAATGAAAGAAGAATTTAATATAAAAGCTTCAATGGCCAGTCGTCAGCTATCACAATGCACTAGTTAATAAAATGTTTTAAATTCATTCATTTCTTATTGATTAAATTACAAAAAAGTCGATTCCATTTCCACTTTAACTACTAATATCTAGATACGCACCCACCTGAACAAGTAGGACCATATCCAGTCACCAAGCTAACGTGGTGGGCGGTCGATACGACAGTTTCATCTCACTTGGAGAATCTGATAGAATTTTGAGATACCTAAAGCGTATCAATATTTAATGTGAAGTAGCCGTAGTTTCATGACTATTATTATTTATGCATAACATGCGGGGCAAAGATAGAAAACCCCATTTGAACGAATTTATTGACCACAACGCGTTTTGGCACTTAATTTTTATCGGCAACCCGAAATTCGTGCAGTGGTTCTGGCCATAATGGCCACAACGCGTTTTGGCTTTATCGGTATTTCAAAATTTGACCATAACGCGTTGTGGTAACCTTATAGCGAAATGTAGTTAGTTGAGTTAGTTGATGCAGACAAAATGACATTAATTGAACGCAAAATCAATGGAATGAGGTATAAGTACTTACATGAATATTTGTGGACTAGGACATGTTCCAAAAAGTGAGTTTACTTATACTGCATTTTTAATGATGATCGAATATTTAACCTGATTATGAAAAATAAAATTTTGGTCAACTTGAGAGCGTTGCAAAATGGTAGCCTCCAATTGAGGCAAGATCATAATTAAAAGTGGTGGCAAATATCAGTCCGGATATCTTGCCGATAAGCGCCGATTCCAAAGCTTATTTTTGAAATGATGTTTTGTTAAACGTTCTGGTTGCATCAACTAAGATTTCGATCAAAGCGCATTCTGATGATGTGCAGCTACAGCACGTGGTTGGTCCACTCTGAAGGACACCTTGTTTTGCCTGTACGCTTTATGGCCATACTTGCAGGTGCCACGAGCCACGACATGAAGTTCGAGAGATTGTGGATGAGCTTCAAGAACCAGACGCGTTCGGGTCGTTTGTGTTTGTTCAATGGGTGTTTGGGTGTAGACCTAGGCCAGATTTTTTACACAGTATAGGAAGCCGCTGGCGACCGATCGATTAGAGTGTAGCTTGCTTACAGAAGATGGATGCGATGCGTTGTCGTGTTATGAATGTGATGTCGTTTCCAGGACCACCAGTGGAAGTTGGGGTTACCATGTACGTGCTGTCCATCAGCTCTCTGTCGGAAGTGCAAATGGTACCTAGCTAGCAGTACTATTCTAAGTAGTAAGAGGTCACGTGGGCATGTGGGCATGGGGCACGTGGCACGTGGCACCGCACCGCATGAGGAGGCGCTGGCGCCGGACGGCTGCCGGACGACCGCCGGGCCGCCGCCGGACGGCCGCCGGACGGCCGCGCCGCGCTCTCCGGATCGAACTAGTACTACATGTGGGCTTGCTTGCAGGTCCGCCGGTGGAGGTGGGCGTCACCATGTATGTGCTCTCTATCAGCTCCGTGTCGGAAGTGCTCATGGTACTGGCCCCAGTCCTCGCACCTCTCGCGCCGCACCAGCAGCAGCCCCAGACGCGAGGCTGCGAGCATGTCGCGTTTCATGGATCTGTTCGCTTTCGTATTGTTTCCTAGTGATCTTGTCGATGACTGGTAACGCTCGTGTTGACTGTGGCATTACTGTTGTGAACTGATACAGACGCACCGAGCGCCGCGCTCCGGCTGCCCCTTCCACGCCACCCCCTACGCCACTCTGCTTCCAGCGAGCGTATTCTATAGACACGACTCAACCTTAACGTGACGCGACTCAATAAAGGCTGTGCAGTCGGTCGAATAAATACTCCATCGAGCGTACAGTAGGCCGCACGTCGTTGGTTACTAAAAATGTAGTAAGCTGGTCTCTATTTCCATTGATATTCCGTACCTAGCTCCAGCTGTCCAGCTCAAGGTCAAACTGTAAGCATCCACGGACGAACGGTCAAAAACTGTAATCTATACATACTTACAAATAAATAAAATTGAAGTGTATGTTTGTAATGTCAAAATAACATCGTTTTTACTAACAAAAACACTATTACACCTGTCTGTCTGCTTGTTTGTTCCGGCTAATCTCCGAAACGGCTGCACTGATTTTGACGGGACTGGTCGCTGGTAGGTAGCTGATATGTTAAGGAGTACCTAACTTGGGCTACTTTTATTTTACATAAAGATTTAGGGTTCCGCACAAAAAATAGAAAACCCGTGACATTCAATATACACGGTCAAAAGTAATGTCACAATGTGAATTGGCTGCCATTTGGTCAAAACAAAAGACAAAAGTTGAGCTCTGTTTTTACAGAATATTCATTAAAGGCATAAAATTTATGACACTACCTATAGTGCGCAAAAATGATATCAGTGGTAATTGTGGCTCGGAAAGCATCCTGAACATTGGTGATTTCTTCTTCAATGTTGGCTTTCAGGACTTACAAGGTTTGTGGGTTTTTGTGTAAAACGAGAGATTTTAAAAAGCCCCAAAGAAGTCTGGCGCACAGTGTTTTATAAAGCCCGACTTTCGGACATCCCAATTTTATTGAAAAAGCTGACAGAAATAATCATTTAAATGCAAGATTTCGTATCCCCATTTAGCTACCAAGTCTAGTTTTTGAGTTATATTTTTTTGAAAATCGTTCAATTTCTATCTCGATATTTACATAAAAAATTATTACATTTAAACAAAGCATAATACGAAATAATAATGTCAGGCACATTGATGGCTTATCTTATGCCGAGTATTTTAGTGCACAAATGAACCTCGTAACTTTGTTAGATCCAGATATATACGACTTTTTCGGTTTTTAGTTTTTCTTAATTTTCTCGAAAATTCCACCAAATCGGGAAAAGTTATTTATACTGAAATGATTTTGATAACTCTTCCAACACACCACATAAATTTCACATCCCAATTCCATGAAACTTGGAAATCAGAACGATTTTAAGTTTGATCCGGATTTTACGTCGTCAGGGTTGTCAAAATGTTAGATAATTATTTATATCCGGATTTTAAACTGGTGCACGTTCTTTTTTTTCATTGTAACTATGGAACCTTTACTTTTACGAAAAATTTGATCCACAAAATAAGGATAAAAATTTGACAACCCTAACAAAAATAGTTAAATTGCAACAACTTCTAAGTTCCATGGATTTGGGATGTCATAATTATGTGGTGTATTGGGGAAGTAAATATAATTATTTCTGTGTAAGTAAATAAGTTTTCCCGAAATGGCGGAATTTTCGAGAAAAAAAAGAAAAACTAAAAACCAAAAAAGTCGTATAAATCTGGATCTAACAAAGTTGCAAGGTTTATTTTTGGATTAAAATACTCAACATAAGATTCGCTATCAATGTACCTAACATCGTTATTTCTTATCACGCTTAGTTTAAGTGTAATTAATTTTTTTCTTAATATCCGGATGGAAAAATTACGATTTTCAAAAAAATATAACTCAAAAACTAGACTTGGTAACTCATTGGGGATACGAAATCTTGCATTTTTTAAATGATTATTTTTGTTAGCTTTTTTAATAAAAATGGGATGTCCGAAAATCGGGCTTCATAAAACAGTGTGTGGCGCCGTCAGATCTGGCGATCTGGCCGACCAGTTCAAATCGTCAAAACGGATGATCACACGGCCCCTTGTTGCAAAATCTCCATCATTGCATGACCTGTGTGACTGTGTATATCAATCACTCCATTGCATTGTTTAGCAAAAGATATGGATATACTTTTGCCCCATCCAGCCCCAATAAACATTATTATATTATAAGTATTATCCTATACAAATAATATACCTTTTCACGGCTAAACCACTGAACGCATTTCGATAAAATTTGGCAAGGAGATAGATGGCATTCTGGGAAAGGACATAAGCTTACTAATATTTGTCCCGATTGCACGTTCCCATCGGGTAAGTTCCCACATACAAACGGGCGAAGTCGCGGGCAGAAGCTAATTATAAAATAATTTAGTTTGGCTTATTTAGTAAATTAATCATGGTCCGTTCTACCTGACACGATGAGTGAACGGAACGTCTCTAAGGTGAAAGCAACCGCCTAAAACGAGAATGAAGAAAATAGGCATTTATACTTATTCGATTTGAAAGGGCTGTGCCTGAAATGTAATGGGCAACTGGTGCAGGTTTTTGATGGCACACTGACGCCACCTTGTTAAATGTGTAGAGTACTTCTATTCGAACAATATTCACTACGGTAGCTCAGAGGCCCTAGTGTGAGTTTCATTTAACCATCTACACCAAACGCAGTGAGCGCGTTCGGCGTTCCGATTGACCCTGGATTATAACGGACCAATCGGAGCGCCAAACGCGCTTAGATGCATTTGGTGTAGATGGTTAAATAAACTCACATTAGGGCCTCAGGTCTAAAGTAGATCCGTCTCAAGTTATGCGCCCTAATCTATGGCGTGTATTAATTAAAAAAACTGAAAATATTAGTGCTTCTTACGTTAGATGCATTTGGTGTAGATGGTTAAATAAACTCACATTAGGGACTCAGGTCTAAAGTAGATCCGTCTCAAGTTATGCGCCCTAATCTATGGCGTGTATTAATTAAAAAAAATTGAAAATATTAGTGCTTCTTACGCCCTTATCTGGCTATTTTATAGTTCAAACAGCATCTGGACCCAAGTTACGTCACGTTGGCGAAAATGGCATAGTGCGACATCAAGTCACACTTCACTCTTAGCAATGTTACGAGCATTTTATTTGCAAAACTGATAAATAATGTGATTGCTCCTTATTGTCTTGACTTCTTTATTTAAAAAATCCGAAAGTCTTTTCTACCACTCAGCATGCACTCAAAACAATCAATATTATTTGCATGGGGATGCTTTCTGAACTCTTAGAAAAGACATTCGGATTTTTTAAAATTAAAGAAGCCAAGACAGTAAGGAGCAATCACATTATCAGTTTTGCAAATAAAGTACTCGTAACATCGCTAATAGTGAAGGGTGACTTGATGTCACATCACACTATGCCACTTAGGCCAACATGATGCAACATGGCGTCCAAATAGTATTTACACTATGAAATAAACAAGGCCGTGTTTTTTTTGGAAGTCGGTTGTTTTTTTTAAACTTTTTTTCACTTTTTAGTGGTTCACATGTGCTTACCCCTTCACAGCGTCCCGGCGTGATGTTATGTTATGAACTGGTGTAAACATTAGACAGACATGAGATTTCAGCAATACCAGTCCATATGCTATCATTTATTGAAGAGTTCCGTTGCCTATCTCCGAAGTTCTTCATCAGATCTTCACCAAATTGAAATGGGACCACTCCGAGAAAGTACTCTTCCAAAAACTATCCAAATCGCTTCAAGTGTGCCTATAAAATTTGAAGAGTTCTCTCTATTTCTCCAGGATCCCATTATCAGATCCTGACTTGATGATCTTGGGACCACCTGGGAAGTATATAAGCTTTCAAAAAAAAAATCCAAATCGGTCCAGCCATCTTTGAGTAATCGGGGAACATACATAAAAAAGAAAAAAACAATAAGGTTCCGACGAATTGAGAACCTCCTCCTTTTTGAAGTCGGTTAAAAATAGCCAGATAAGGGCGTAAGAAGCAGTAATATTTTCAGTTTTGTTAATAAAGTACTCATGAAATTGTTACGGTGAAGTGTAACATGATGTCACACTAGGCCACTTTAGCCAATACGATGCAACTTGAGTCCAATAGAGGTTGTACTTTGAAATACATAGTATAGACCATTAAAGGTAACTCATATTTTCAGTTTTCCTAATTAATACACGTCATAGATTAGGGAGCATAACTCGAGACGGATGTACTTTAGAGCTGAGCTGCCATAATTAATATTGTTTGAATAGAAGTACTCTACACATTTAACAAGGCGGCGATAGTGTGCCAACAAAAAAAAGGCACCAGTTGCCCATCCATTTCAGGTAAAGCCCTTTACAGATTGTTGAAGGATTTCTACGGTGTGATGTCAAAAATGGAGAATTGAAATGTCACTTTGCATAGAATTAGCTGTGTCTATTCTTCGCATAAATAGAAAGCGTCATGCTAAACCTACTGGTCTGGTCCACTGGTCCAAAAACTTGCTGAAGCCCACGAACACAGACTTCACCGACATGGCAACATCGAGGCAACTCATCTGCCAGACAACATGGACATAGTGCGTAGGCTAAAGAGAACTAAACCATTTGGATTAGTGTAGTGTGTAAATAGTGACTAATAGTGACAGTGATGTGCTATACATGTAACACATGAACCAAGGGTTTTTTTTTTAGATGATCAAACTAAGAAATTGCTACGATATTATGTAAAGTGCAAAATGACACTATTCTTAATTATAACGTAATCTACCACGTAAAATATTAAGTTAGATATAAATTGCTTATTAGTTTATTATGCTAGATTGTAATAAATTACTAAGAACTTTAGTTCTTATTAATAAAGAAAAAAAAAAATTTTGATCAAATACATGATTATCAAAAATAAAATAAAATACAATTCCTTGAACATTATATTTCTTTACAGAACAAATACCGGTCCAGTGCGAGTCGGACTCGCACACGTAGGGGGGGGGGGGGGTGCGTCGTCCCGTAAAATCCCGAAATAACGTGGACCATACATTTTAAAAAACATGCAAACGAATTGAGAACCTCCTATTTTTTTAAAGTCCGTTAAACACTGCAACAACATTCCGGCTTCCGTAACCAACGGGGTTACCCTTAAAGGCAACCCCGTTGGTTAACCTTTGGGTACGGAACCTACCCGTTTACCGACCCTATTACAAAGCGTCCGCTGTCCGTCCGTCCGTCCAAAATAAAAATTACAATCAAAATCAATAGTCACTTATTCAAATTAGGCTGAGAATCAGCACTTTACAAACGTCATAATACATAAGACAGTCCCCCAAAACACCCACCCTTCACCACTTCCTAGTGCTTTAGCTGGGCAGAAGAAGTGGCGCAACAAACTCCCCAGCAGCACAGCTATCTGTTTAGTCGGATAGACTTGATTCTATACATACATAGGCAAAGTAATAAACATTACGAGACACAGAACATTCATTAAATAATTAGTCAAAATGTCAGCTAGCCATGCCAATATACCGACAAATAAAATGAAAACTGTCGAGGCTACGTAAAGCATAAAACAACTCATCATAAAAAATATTTTGGCCACAATAGATAATAATAAAAAAATATAATTTGCTTAGACTGGCAATAAAAAAATATAAAATAATTATAGAAACCCTTATAACCTGTCACTAGGTACGCCAATTCCGTCCACCTGTCTGTCAGCGGGCTGTATCTTATGATCCGTAATAAATACACTGTTTAAATTTTGACAGAATGTGTATTTATGTTGCCACTTTATCAATAAATAAAGAAGCAAAGTAAGAAATTAAAGGGCAAATAAAAAAAACTGTATGCGTATCCGAAAATGTTACTCGCCTTTTTAGCGAGTGTCGGCGTGCGCTCTCATGCTCACTTTTTAGCGAGTGTCGGCGTGCGCTCTCATGCTCACTTGTCATCATTCACCTAACTCTCAGAACCGCGAACGCTTGCAAACCCATAATAGTCATTCGCAGCTGGAAGTATGATTGAAAGTATTGAGGGTGCTCATTGTTATTGTTGGTGCCGCATGTTAACATCGAATTGGTGGTGGAGGTCGCCGAAGTGGCAGCCGTCCGGCCGCGCGCCCCTACCGTACTACTAGGTGTCTACAGTTTGGGCATTAGCACCGATGATTACTTACAAATATAGACATGTACTAGTTTTACCCTCTTTCTGCCTTTACTAATCTAATTGTGGTACATTATTTGTGTAAAACAAGCGACATGCGTGAACACTGAAACGCTAAGTACAGCGGCGCTGCACCGCGCCGCAGTTCGCGCGGACGCAGCGAGCGCGGTGTCGCGGCGCGCGCACCACGCGTCCACGAGACGACGCGCGCACGCTAACTCAGCACCTTTATGTTCATGACTCCACACTCCACACAACATTGAATACTATACGGTCATTCTATGCCAACTAGGCACCCATGACTCCCAAGAGTAGCTTAGCAGGTAGCGGAGAGGCGCGTGTCGGCGGCGCGCAGCGTGTTAGTGCCGCGCGTGCCTACTTTAATGGCTCTTCCGTGAGTTTCGTGACTTGCCCGCTTGGAACTAGTTCAGTGCTGTTATACATTTACATAGGTTAGTCAGTAAATTATCATAATTGTTCACATTTTTATGAAAAATTAGCTCATATCAGTGTGAATTTATGTGACCATTTTGCTTCGGGATTAAGCTGAATACGATAAAATAAATAGGTAGATGAAAATATAGATTATTCTGCTAGAATTGATGCGTTAGTAAACAATTCTCAAGCGCTCACACGTCACCGCGTCGTCAGTCGGACGCTACTGCGCCGCATCTGTAGCTCTGTTAGGTACTTGTACGCGATCTGCAGCCCGGAATGCGTCGTGTATGTGTATCCATGTGCTCCACACTCTGTTGTCTAACAACACTGCGTGCACTTTCCACTCTTAGTAAACTAACTGAAGCTTGTGTCGCTCTGTTTTGCGTATTCGATGTTGTACAGTGTTTAATTCTTAGTATATAATGTTACAAGTAAAGTATGTTGCACCGATCTTGTTCCACTGCGTGTGGTCGCGAGCACGCGTGCACTCGCAACCGCTGCTGTAGCGCGCTGCCCCATACTATAACGTGCGATGTCTCTCCCTCAGGACTTCACGTTGGATTTTTACTTCAGACAGTTTTGGACGGATCCGCGGCTCGCGTACAAGAAGCGCGCCGGTGTGGAGACGCTGTCCGTGGGCTCCGAGTTTATTCGCAACATCTGGGTGCCCGACACATTCTTCGTGAACGAAAAGCAGTCGTACTTCCACACCGCCACCACCAGCAATGAGTTCATCCGCATCCACCACTCGGGCTCCATCACGCGCAGCATACGGTGAGTGTGCGGGGAATGTGCGGCGAGGTTCACTCCCGCGCCCGCCTCCGCACTCCCTGCTCACGTCTGTTGCAGGCTCACCATCACCGCCTCCTGTCCCATGAACCTGCAGTACTTCCCCATGGACCGCCAGCTGTGCCACATCGAGATCGAGAGCTGTAAGTGTCCCCCTTGTTCCGTTTAGCGCCAGACATACTTCATCGTGTCTAAGCCGTACCTTACTACTGCCGTTTTACGCTGCACGTTGGCAAGTTGTTTGAGTACCGTCCGATGTGCCTGGACAATATAAGTACTTCGACGACTTTGTGTATAAATTGTATTTTATTAATACCACTTTGTTTGTAACTCTTCGTGTAGGGTGAGACGACGGCGACCAGATTAATCGGAATAATGAATTCAAAAACTTTTTAAAGCGAATTATCTAATTTTGACAGATTTAAACGCTCGTCAGAAGCTAACGTCTCACAGATGATAGAAAAATAGTAACGTACTTATATGATGTACACCGATGTTCGTGTGTGTGTGTTGTGATCACGGAGCAACCCTCGACCGGCCGTGTGCACACGACGCCGCGCACGGCACCCCGGCTTGCGTCGTGTCGCGCGCACCGCACGGCCGCGACGCCCTCCGCCTACAGCACCCGCGCGGGCAGGACCTGACACACGTCGCTCCGGCGCGACGGGGCACGGCGCCACGCACTCGCTAGCACCCGGCACCCCCGCCCTCCTCACGCACGCACCGCATGCTCCCTCCTGACTCCCGGCCGCACTGCATGCGCTTCACTTTCACCGCATACACGCATCACCAAACACGTAGTCCCGCACGGTAGTTACGATGATATTTTTCTATCATCGGGCCGGGTCGACTCGAGCGGCGGGGCCGTCGCCGCGTCGCCCGGCTCGCCTCGGCGCCAGTGGGCCGCGCGCTCGGCGCGTCGCTTCGAGGCGCGAGTGATAGCGTTTTGTGTTTGGCATGTCCCCGGAGTCGGATACACGATGACCGACATACTGTACGTTTGGAAAGACGGCGCGTCGAGTGTCGGCATGAGCAGCGAAGTGCAGCTGCCGCAGTTCCGAGTGCTCGGCCACCGGCAGCGCGCCACCGTCATCACGCTCAGCACAGGTAACCGCTCAGTAGTAGCGTCGCCCCGCCCCGCCGCGCCCGCGCCCCGCACCCCGCGCCCGCGCCGCGCGACACGACCGCCGGACCGCGCGCGATCGGTCCGTCACGCGACCGCGTCGAGCTACCCCGCGCCTTACCCCTCTTTGCGCCGCAGTCGGCTACACCATGCGGGACATCCGGTACAAATGGAACGAGGGGCCCAACTCGGTGGGCGTGTCTAACGAAGTGTCGCTCCCGCAGTTCAAGGTGTTGGGCCATCGCCAACGCGCCATGGAGATATCTCTTACAACAGGTGCGAACCACTTCCTTACCTTGATAAAGTAACGCATGATTGCGTGTTCATAAAATGATCTTCCAGTAGACTTAGTTTAGTCTGAATGTTTTAGACTCTCACTGTGTCATGTTCTAATCAACTTCTGTACTCTACCACCGACCACGCAGGAAACTACTCCCGCCTGGCGTGCGAGATCCAGTTCGTGCGCTCGATGGGCTACTACCTCATCCAGATCTACATCCCGTCCGGCCTCATCGTGATCATCTCATGGGTGTCGTTCTGGCTGAACCGCAACGCCACGCCGGCGCGTGTGCAGCTGGGCGTCACCACCGTGCTCACTATGACCACACTCATGTCTTCCACTAACGCGGCGCTGCCCAAAATCTCTTACGTCAAGTCTATCGATGTGTATCTCGGTACCTGCTTCGTCATGGTGTTCACCAGTCTGCTGGGTAAGTCTGTGTGTGCTGTGAGTCTGTGACCCGATTATCCGAACGACCGACGGCCTGGTCTCTCATCGTTTATTTGCTTTCAGAGTATGCGACGGTGGGATACATGTCCAAGAGAATACAGATGAGGAAACAGCGTTTCGTCGCGATACAAAAAATTATGTCAGAGAAGAAAATGCCGACGGAGTGCGCGCCGCCTGCGCCGTGGGACGCGCACTCGCTTAGCAAAGGCGGTAGCCTGGGGCGCGGTGCCCCTCCACCCCCGCGTCACTCACTGGGCAGTGCAGGCGCACCCCCGCCCCCACCGCGCCACCACCACCCCTCCATGGACCGCTGCGGCCGTCACCTGCAGGAGGTGCGCTACAAGGTGCGCGACCCCAAGGCACACTCCAAGGGCGGCACGCTCGAGAGCTCCATCGAGGACCCGCCCGCGCCACCACTACACGCACTACAGCCCACTAAGGTATCGCACCATCTACCGCTCGCCCGCTTGTCTGGGTAATAATAATATATCCAACAAAAGTTTAACTGGCGATGATGTGGTTGCAGGACTACGGCAAGTTCCTGGGCATGACGCCGTCGGACATCGACAAGTACTCGCGCATCGTGTTCCCGGTGTGCTTCGTGTGCTTCAACCTGATGTACTGGATCGTGTACCTGCACGTGTCTGACGTGGTGGCCGACGACCTGGTGCTGCTGGAGGAGAACAAGTGAACGTCGCCGCTCTCCCCTCACGCCCGCACCCGCACCGCTACACGCTCGTGTACATACCTCATGTAATATAGTATCGATTAGCAAAACGCTAGTGTCACGACCCCTCGTAGACTTTACTGACGGTACTTTAGTTATAGATAGGAACCCGAACGACTTGTACAGAAATTGTAAATAAGACATAATATATTTGTGTCGGTGCCGGTGCCCCCCCCCCTCCCATACGTCATGTACTATGTATAGTACTCGCTCAATGTTAATATACTTAATTATATTAAAATAATATAGAACACAGCACGTGTAGCATCACCACTCCTGTTTTTACTCGACGATTAATAATAATCGTAACAGCCTCTTTTATACAAACAATTTTGATATTTCTTTTATTTATTTTTGAGTTCGTGCCGAAGAAATCGTTCTTCGTGTAGGTTATGTCTTCTTTGTTTCTTCCATATGTACGGAGTCATGCTATGCGTGCTAGAGTCTTCGGCATTTAGCTAGATAGTAAGAGCTAGGTGATGCACATACGTTAATGTTGCTATTCACATTTTGAATTTAAAACGAAACCTTCTGAATCAGACGGATATGATAGCAGAAACATCGTACGATTTTACACATCATGATTGATCAATACAATCATCAACTCGCATGATCTGCGGGCTTGCCTCCATTCTAGACCATAACTTCGCTAAACAAATGCAAACTCATCAATAAAAGCGCCAAAAATGGTTAACTGTTCAGATCAAATACATTTTTTTTATGTCAAAGGATTATAAATTGTCATTACAATGATTTTGACAAAGAGGCTTCTAATAACTTTTATAAATAATTTAGAGAATTATGTTACGTGTGCTATTGAGTTCATTCCAAAACCGATGCATTCCAAAATAGTTCGATTATGGAACTTGAACTAAATCCATTGGCGACGTTTAGATCTTGCACTTCTAGTTATTTCGCACCTTTGATGCCATGAGTCATAACTTATGAAAATTGTTGCTGGCGGGTGACACGAGTCGGCTCAGTAGGCTGCAGCCGTCAGGTGGCTTGCAGCGCCGGCGCCGGCACCGCTCACCATTGTAACGTATTCAGAGCATGATGAATCTAATTTTAAGATAACGTCATACATTTTATTAACTAGAACGAAACTGTTAAGTATTGTAAAGTTACAAATATTATTAATAGGTAAGCACGGTAAGGCACACGAGACTATTTTGCATTCACATGCAATACGTTCGTCTTGCAATAAAGACTAACATTACGATGACGTTGTTTTATTTTATTCAAAAGCTGCAAATTTATTATTAACTAGCTGCGTGCCCGCGACTTCATACGTATGGATGTCGGAAAACAATAATGTGTAGTTATGAAAAGGTGAAGTTACCACTCCCCCATTGAAGAGGGGAGTGGTACCATACATGTACATCTTCCATTCTTGCCTGGTGCGAAGCTTCTCGAGGATTCTCTACCTCAGCCGTTTCAAACAAATGCAGCCACTACGTCTTCATCAAGGTACATAATGTCAATGCGAGGAAGTGCCACTGTGAATTTTGAAAATTAATAAAAATCAAGGCGCCTGGTCGCGGTTCATTATCTGTGCCACACCTGCCATACCTACTCAATAAATCGACTGCCCACCTGGTGAACTGTGCTAAGGCGTTATCATGGTATAGAAGGATCACGCTTTAGAAGGGATTTTGAAACTTATCGAGAATTACACTTTGAAGTACACTGTCCTTTAAGATACAGGATTCTCCTAATTTGAAGACCAGTAGGTTTAGCATGACGCTTTCTATTTCTGCGAAGAATAGACACAGCTAATTCTATACAAAGTGACATTTCATTTCTCCATTTTTGACATCGCACCGTAGAAATCCTTCTACAATCTATATTAGTATATAGATTGTAGAAGGATTTCTACGGTTGCCCATCCATTTCAGGCAACTGGTACCTTTTTTTGTTGGCACACTAACGCCGCCTTGTTAAATGTGTGGAGTACCTACTTCTATTCAAACAATATTAACTATGGCAGCTCAGCTCTAAAGTACATCCGTCTCGAGTTATGCGCCCTAATCGATGACGTGTATTAATTAGGAAAACTGAAAATATGAGTTACATTTAATGGTCTATACTATGTATTTCACAGTACAAACTCTATTAGACTCAAGTTGCAACATATTGGCTAAAGTGGCATAGTGTTACATCAAGTTACACTTCACCGTGACAATGTCGTAATCTGTATAACCGAGCACTTCATGATGACTGGATATGACCAGTATCTGTCAATCTCTAACTACGACCTAGCTTCATGCTTCAGTAGAGGAGACATTAAAAGAGATGGAGCATGTATCTTGATTAAAAAAAACTAAAAAACACACTTTAAAAACCAAACTAAAAAATTAGAAAATAATTTAATTCTATTAAAAAGCGTGGGGTGCTTTTTGTGGTATTTTTATAATCAATTAATAACAAGCACCCCACGCTTTTTAATAGAATTAAATTATTTTCTAATTTTTTAGTTTGATTTTTAAAGCGTGTTTTTTAGTTATTTAAATTCTGCTTTTTGAATTGTCATTGGTCTTCGATAAGCCTACAAAGTTTCAATGAAATCTGACCGTTTGAAGTGGGTCAAAATAGCGTCCAAAGGAGTCGGTTACATACAAACATACAAACATACAAGTGAAACTAATATAAAGCGGGTAAAAAGGACACCATTGGAAGGAAATTCCTGAAGTTAAGCAATTTGTAATAAGTAGCACATTTGAATGTTGTGCTATTGAACTAATCCATACTAACACCATTGTAATCTGCATTTATAGAGTCCCAAATGCCAATAACTTTTTTTGAGCGACTGCATAAATTATGCCAGTTTGTAACCAAGAAAAATAAACGAAATATTGTAAAAACTTTTTTCAAAAAAAACAACCGACTTTAAAAAAAAAACACTAAAATGTGAAAAATAACTTTAATTTCGGAAGGCGGTGACTTCGGATAAGTATGTATTTTAATTTTTTGTCACCGCCTTTCGAAATTAAAGTTATTTTTCACATTTTAGTGGTTCACATGTGCTTATCCCTTCACAGCGTCCCGGCGTGTTATGTTATGAACTGATGTAAACAATAGACAGACATGAGATTTCTGCAATTCCAGTCCATTTGCTATCATTTATTGAGGAGTTCCGTTGCCTATCTCCGAAGTTCTTCATCAGATCTTCACCAAATTGAAATAGGACCACTCCTAGAAAGTACTCTTCCAAAAACTATCCAAATCGCTTCAAGTGTGCCTATAAAATTTGAAGAGTTCTCTCTATTTCTCCGGGATCCCATCTTCAGATCCTGACTTGATGATTATGGGACTACCTGGAAAGTATACCCTTTCAAACAAAAAAAAAATATCCAAATTGGTCAAGCCATCTTCGAGTAATCGGGGAACATACATAAAAATAAATAAAATCAAAGGTATCGACGAATTGAGAAACTCCTCCTTTTGGAAGTCTGTTAAAAAAAAAAAAGGTTCTGACGAATTGAGATCCTCCTCCTTTTGGAAGTCTGTCAATAAGCATCCACAAGAGACCACAATGGGTATCGCGGGGAATCAAAACATGCAGTAAAAAGTTAAATTTAAAATTCTAAAACCCCCAACCCAAAAAAAAACTCTAAAAAGTAAAAAAAAAATATAAGTATTTTAAGTTGTAGGTAATATTTTGATCAACGTATTGTCACGTCGGGGGACGGCTAATGAAAATGCTAGGCCACCTCTGTTTGGCGTTTTCTTTGACCGTCCCCCGACTTGACAATACGTTGATCAAAATATTACCTACAACTTAAAAGACCAATATTTTTTTTTTTACTTTTTAGAGTTTTTTTTTGGGTCGGGGGGCTTTTTTTAAATTTAACTTTTATTTCCTGATTTTTAAACTTTATGTCTCGCTTAAATCTGCGCAGCGTTGCGTTAGTTTCCCACAGTGAAGTTTGTTACTAATCTATCCTCATTCCTGGTCCTGATCACCATCTATTCACAACCTATTCATTGAGACCTTTTCAATGAGCCCAAACACGATACTTCTGCTGTTTGTTGGTGAGTAACTTGGGTATCCTGGAAATTCCAGGTGTTGCTCCAGCATCAGTTCAAGGTTACTTTGTTCGTCTAGTATCATTGAAGTAATAGAATACCAAATTTCGACTTGATCAGACCCGTGGAAGATGGTCAAATCCCTTCACCGACCAGAAAAGAGCTGATAATTTTCAAACGGCTTAACCGATTTTGATAAAACCTGTCTAAGAACACTCCCGACTAATTCAACTTTTTAATGAATAAAACAAAATTGAATTCGGTTCATCCGTTCGGGAGCTACGTTGCCACAGACAGACACACACACACACACACACTTGACACGTCAAACTTATAACACCCCGTCGTTTTTGCGTCGGGGATTAAAAATAAAAGAACACTTCTGTGGCTTTACCGTTTGGAACATAAAGAACAAAACAAACAGGAATTTAAAAAAATATACAGCAATATACAATAAAATAATTAAATTAACACAACGTGCTCAGAACAGCTATAAAATCAAATCATCATCTAAAGAGTCGAAAACGACATCGGAAATAATTAATCGAACGAAGATGAATAGGCCTAATAGAAACTCAATTAGAAGCATTAAAATTGGAAATAAAAAAGTAACACACTCACACGAGATAGCGAAAGCCTTTAACAACTTTTTTGTCGACAAGATAAAACCAATCAGTAATAGAGGCGTAAACGTGACATTAAACATCTAAAAATCAAGTAAATCGATGTTTAAATCACCAAGTAATGAAAATGACATCAAAGCCATAATTAGGTCTTTAAAAAATACAGGTAGTGTAGGCAATGATGGAATTTCTACGAAAGTAATCAAGTACGTTTCAGACTACATTAGTGGACATTTGAGCTATATTCTCAATCTGTCCATAACACACGGTATATTTCCAACCAACCTAAAAACAACTGTGGTTAAACCATTATAAAAAAAAATAAGAAAGAATGCATGGAGTCTTATAAGCCTATGGCCTATAGGCTTGTTCCAATAATATCTAAGGTATTTGAAAAATACATTTATGCACATGTCTACAAATACCTAGATAAACAAAACATGCTGACAGAGGAACAAAAAGGTTTCCGGAAAAGTAAAACTATAAATATGGCCATCTATGACTTTTTAAATAATGTTTATACGAATGTTGACAAAAGAATACCTGTGTGCTCAATATAGTGTTATATGACTCAAGCCTTTGACTATAACCCAAACATTTTCCTGATTGGGCACGCCGCGATTGCGGCGGTAAGTCCCCAATTTGAGGAGTGGCTTGAGAGGCAGCATGGCGTCCTCACCTTCCGCCTGACACAGGTCCTCACCGGACACGGCTGTTTCGGGAGGTTCCTGTTTCGCATGGGGCGGGAGGAAACGCCCGGGTGTTTCCATTGCGAAGATCGCCATGAGGACACGGTGGAGCACACGGTGGAGGTCTGCCCGGCTTGGGTGGAGCACCGCCGTGTCCTCATGGAGGCGATCGGCGGCGGCGATCTCTCGTGTCCGGCCCTGGTCCAAGCCATGGTACGGAGTGAGTATGCTCGCAAAGAGGGAGGCGGCGCACGTGAGGGAGATGCAGTATATACGCCCTCACAGCCGTGGCCTTCGCAGGAGACGCCCTGGGCGTCGGGAATCCCAGGCTGATTTTACGGCCATCGCACGATCCCCACGCTCCTACGTAGGGATCGTGCGATCGATGGCCCTGTATGGGGCCCCGATCTGGGCGGCTGACCTGACGGCCGGCAGCATCGCTGTCCTGCGAAGGCCACAGCGAGCAATGGCCGTCAGAGTCATTAGGGGGTATCGCACGATCTACGAGGCGGCTTGTGTACTGGCCGGATCCCCGCCCTGGGACCTCGAGGCGAAGGTACTCGCGTCACTGTATCGGTGGCGCGAGGACTCGAGGGCGCGGGTCCAATGGCTGACGCAGCGACATTTGGAGTTGCGTCGGTCACAGCTTCGCGCAGCCCTGGTGGCGGAATGGCGGGACAGGCTCTTATCGCCGGCCCCGTCACCATCGGGGCGGTCCGGCCGGTACTCGAACGCTGGCTCGGGAGGAGGCACGGCTCCCTGTCGTTTCCGGTGACACAGGTACTCTCGGGGCATGGTTGCTTCGGGAAGTACCTGTGTCGCATAAACAGGGAGCCGGACGCTCGGTGTCACCACTGCGTCGACTGTCGGGTGGACACGGCGTGGCACACGCTGGCAGAGTGTGCCGCTTGGGAGGAGCCGCACCGTGCCCTCATCTCAGGAGTCGGTAGTGACCTGTCGCTGCCGGCCGTTGTTGACTCGATGGTCGGCAGCGAGGAGTCCTGGGACGCGGTGGTATGCTTCTGCGAAACAGTCATGTCGCAGAAGGAGGCTGCGGAGGGGAGCGGGAGATTGCTTCCGCCAACCCGATCCGCAGCAGACGCACCGGGCGTCAGCGGAGGGCGGACAACGCCCTCTTTCAGCCCCCCTAAATGGGTCCAGGGGCAACGGATCTGGGGAAATCCGTTGCCCCCCACTTCTTAGGACCCAAGAGAAGTGCGTAATGTTCCACGCGCACCTCTCTATGACGTAAGGTGGGAGTTTAACACCTCACTGCCCCCCTGTCGCGAGGTGGCCCGCAGAGGCGGGCCGGCACTAGCCGGGGATCGCGGAAGTCACACTAGTTCCCGTGATCCCCGGTGCAAGTGAGAGACGGAACACCGGGGTGGTTTCAGTCAGTAAGAGTCTGACAGACCCCTCCGCCCTCCCCGGGGCGGAGGACATCCATGACAATTTCCCCCCGTAATAAAAAAAAAAGTAAGGTTAGGTTATGTTTTCAGTATCATCGGGTGCCTTCCTACCTCCGCCGCATCGTTGGGGCTTATTTGGCGGAAAGGTGTGTCACCTACACGGGACGTGATGGCGGAAACCAGCGCCGCATGTCGTGCGGTGTTCCACAGGGTTCGGTCGTGGGACCGCTCCTGTGGAACATCGGGTACGACTGGGTGCTGAGGGGCGAGCTCCAGCCGGGCGTGGACTTGACGTGTTATGCGGATGACACGCTGGTCACGGCCCGGGGGAGCTCATACAGGGTGGCAGCGTTGCTGGCGACGGCTGCGGTGTCACAGGTCGTGACCCGCATACGGCGCCTAGGCCCGGAGGTGGCCCTCAACAAGTCAGAGGCCATGGTCTTTCATGGCCCCCGGCGGGCGCCGCCGCTGGGATCACATATCGTGGTCGGGGGGTCCCGAATAGCTGTCGAGTCCACCATGAAATATCTTGGATTGGTGCTCGACAGCCGGTGGGATTTTGGCCCCCACTTCCACCGGCTGGTGCCCAAGTTGAAGGGTGCGGCTGGGGCGCTATCAACTCTGCTTCCCAATCTGGGGGGCCCGAGCGCTGCCTGTAGGCGGCTCTACGTGGGGATCGTGCGATCGATGGCCCTGTATGGGGCCCCGATCTGGGCGGCTGACCTGACGGCCGGCAGCATCGCTGTCCTGCGAAGGCCACAGCGAGCGATGGCCGTCAGAGTCATAAGGGGGTATCGAACGATCTCCTACGAGGCGGCTTGTGTACTGGCCGGATCCCCGTCCTGGGACCTCGAGGCGAAGGTACTCGCGTCACTGTATCGGTGGCGCGAGGAGTCGAGGGCGCGGGGCCAATGGCTGACGCAGTGACATTTGGAGTTGCGTCGGTCACAGCTTCGTGCAGCCCTGGTGGCGGAATTGCGGGACAGGCTCTCATGCCCTACTGCCGGCCCCGTTACCATCGGGGCGGTCCGGCCAGTGCTCGAGCGCTGGCTCGGGAGGAGGCACGGCTCCCTGACGTTTCGGGTGACACAGGTGCTCTCGGGCATGGTTGCTTCGGGAAGTACCTGTGTCGCATAAACTGGGAGCCGGACGCTCGGTGTCACCACTGCTTTGACTGTCGGGAGGACACGGCGTGGCACACGCTAGCAGAGTGTGCCGCTTGGGAGGAGCCACGCCGTGCCCTCATCTCAGGAGTCGGCAGTGACCTGTCGCTGCCGGCAGTTGTCGACTCGATGGTCGGCAGCGAGGAGTCCTGGGACGCGGTGGTATCCTTCTGCGAAACAGTCATGTCGCAGAAGGAGGCTGCGGAGAGGGAGCGGGAGATTGCTTCCGCTAACCCGATCCGCAGCAGACGCACCGGGTGTCGACGGAGGGCGGACAACGCCCTCTTCCAGCCCCCCTAAATGGGTCCAGGGGCGACAGATCCGGGGAAATCTGTCGCCCTCTACTGGTTAGGACCCGAGATGGCGGCGCGTAGTGTTCCACGCGCGCCTCTCTATGACGTAAGGGGGGAGTTTAACACCTCACTCCCCCCCTATCGCGAGGTGGCCCGCAGAGGCGGGCCGGCACTAGCCGGGGATCGCGGAAGTCACACTAGTTCCCGTGATCCCCGGTGCAAGTGAGAGACGGAACACCGGGGTGGTTTTAGTCAGTAAGAGTCTGACAGACCCCTTCGCCCTCCCCGGGGCGGAGGACATCCATAAGGATTTCCCCCATAATAAAAAAAAAAAAAATAAGGTTAGGATAGGTTAGGTTAGGTTCTCGGTGTCACCACTGCGTCGACTGTCGGGAGGACACGGCGTGGCACACGCTGGCAGAGTGTGCCGCTTGGGAGGAGCCGCGCCGTGCCCTCATCTCAGGAGTCGGCAGTGACCTGTCGCTGCCGGCCGTTGTCGACTCGATGGTCGGCAGCGAGGAGTCCTGGGACGCGGTGGTATCCTTCTGCGAAACAGTCATGTCGCAGAAGGAGGCTGCGGAGAGGGAGCGGGAGATTGCTTCCGCTAACCCGATCCGCAGCAGACGCACCGGGCGTCGGCGGAGGGCGGACAACGCCCTCTTCCAGCCCCCCTAAATGGGTCCAGGGGCAACGGATCTGGGGAAATTCGTTGCCCCCTACTTCTTAGGACCCGAGATGGCGGCGCGTAGTGTTCCACGCGCGCCTCTCTATGACGTAAGGGGGGAGTTTAACACCTCACTCCCCCACTATCGCGAGGTGGCCCGCAGAGGCGGGTCGGCACTAGCCGGGGATCGCGGAAGTCACACTAGTTCCCGTGATCCCCGGTGCAAGTGAGAGACGGAACACCGGGGTGGTTTTAGTCAGTAAGAGTCTGACAGACCCCTCCGCCCTCCCCGGGGCGGAGGACATCCATGAGGATTTCACCCCGTCATCAAAAAAAAAAGGTTTTTTTTTTTTTTTATGTTAGTACTTCTACCGCGGACATGGTGGTCCGCGCCCTTGTTTACGTGTTGTATTTGTTTAGAGGTTTTATTATCTTAGATTACAATTATAGTGCTCCTACATCGGACACATTTTTTAATCTTAAGACTAAACTTAAAAACTATGTGAGTCCATCATTTTTTTTTTTAAATTATTATTTTACTACTTTTTTTTTTTGTTTTATAGTAACACATGCACATGCAGATACGATAAGATTTTTTTTTTTTTTTTTTTCTTTATCTATTTTATGTTTTATACACAAGCATTACAATATGTATGATGGTAGGTTAGTATGTAATGATTTTATGACTATGTTAGGTACTTATGTTATGTTATTATACTACTATTGTTTTTTTTTTTTTTTTTTGACAAATTTTGCTTATATTTTATCACATATTCAAACGGGGAGTTGTCTGCATGGCAGTGTGAGCCGACCAGCCCAGGCCGATGGCATCCGTTCACGGACATGACGTGCACATCTGCGCCGTTTAGTTCAACCATATTTTAGGGAACTTAACGGCCGGATACGCAGCGACACCATCGGCTGGGCATTTACGTGAGCATGACAGACTCACTCGGCCATACAGTTGTACATTATTGCTACATTTTACAACAATTTAAGATTACAGGGGTGACAGTTATTAAGGGATGTTTGTTAAGTTTGGTTTAGGTTTGGTCTGGAATTGGAATGGGGACTTGTTAGTCAGTGTTCAGGAGTTTGTGTGGTGTCTACTGACCAGGGACTTCGCTAACCGGAGCAATGCTTCCATGACAACTACATCTCGATGCTGCATGGCCGTCTTCAAGTTGTAGTCGATGACGGTTTTAGTCGGCGCATCCATTGCTTTCTTTGCAAAGCGGCCTGTGGCGTCGTCGGCGTCGTCGGTGTAATAGACGCAACTGACTGTGTGTCTCGACACCGCCACTACCGCATGGGAGACGCTGTTGTGGATTTGGAGCCTCCTGGACTTGGTGTTTATAATGACGACGCTTCCGTAGGTCAACCCCTGAGCTTCGTGTATGGTCAAGGTGCGCGACCCTTCGCCGGACCCATATCCCCGGCTCATAAGAGAGGTTTTCTCCTCTTGCGTATGAACCAGGAACAGGGTGTTTGGGGCAGTACTCGGTATTTGCGCTCCTGTGTAACCTTCCACCCTCAGGGAGTGGACCCGTGAAAGCGACGACTTGGAGGAGTATATACCGGGGTATATCCTGCTCAGTGCATAGGCCACATCCATTGGGTTGCGGTGTGTGCAAAGCAGCTCTCGGGTGATGCCAGCCACCAGGTTTGGACGGGTATACCTCAACTCGAATAGGTTCTCTCTGTCCAAAAATGGAAGCTGGTTTACGTCTCCGATGAGGACGACCTCGCTTGCTCCTGACAACTTTACTGCCATTACTATGGCCCCAAAGTGGTTCATTAGAGCCTCGTCTACCGTAAGACGGTAGCATCTTTCCTGGCTTTTGAACCCGTTGGCTAGAATTGAGGCCATAGTGCGCACCTTTGTCTTTACTCGGTCTCCTAAGCGGTGCGCAAGCTTCTCCCTGAGATCTTTGGCAGCTTCGGTTGTCGTGGTGGCAACGACGTCCCTCTCCTCATCGAAGTGCTTCACCACCCAGGTTGTCTTGCCGCAACCCGGCACTCCGTTTACCCACTCGATCTTGGGTACCGCCCAAATTTCCTGCGATGCTGGGGTGTCCGAAGTCCTTAAAATGGACTGAGCCATTTCGAGGATCTTATCGTCCAGCATGATTTTGGTACATTTGGCGGTAACCATAATCGGGTCGTCGTTCATTGCGTTAAATCTGATTTTGCCCGAGCGCTCCGTTTCCTCCTCGTCCAGGGTCACAAAACCACTCTTCGCGCTGTAGGCTGCCATGTACGAACCCGTCATTTTCCCTTTGATGACTTGGGATGTGACGTTGTCGTACACTGCTGCCTCTGCTTCCTCTAGTAGTACCCTAAGCAGTCCTTCTATGTCTCTCTGGAAGGTCTGCAGGATTTTTCTGCATGTCATGAGATTGACCTCTCTGGTCGCTCTCACGATTGCCAAGTACTCGAGGAAGGCGCTCTTTACGTGATCCGTGGCTCCCGAATTCACGGCGAGGGTCGGCGGGCTGACTTGCCCCTTTTCGGCTCTTGTAGGCAGAGGCTTCTGCGGTGTTGATTTTTTGGGGCTCTTTTGAAAGAACCTCTCCACTGCCGATTCCTGTTGGTGGGATGGTGATGCGCGGCTGGTGCTCGGGAGCAGAGCACTGAGGAAAGTGCCGAAGGCTTTCAGGCGACTCCTCGACTTGGCCCGGTCCCCCGGGCTAGGTGACTTGCTCTGCTTCTTTGCAGCTTTTTCGGCGGCTGCCTTCTGCTGGGCCCTCTCAGAGCCGCTTTCAGTGGTCGGACTTTTATCGGGGCTCGTCGCGTTAGGTGTTGGTTGTTTGGGGGCTTTGAGAAAACTCAGAGTTTCCCCTCTGTCCTCGTAGACAACTACCTCGTGTTGTTCTGAGGCTTTTAAACAACCGAGACGGTCTGCGACGTCTCCTCTCTCTCCACCGACCATCATTGCGTCGACACTGATCGTACGGGCCGTATGTTTCTCTGCCTCCCTGATCTTTTGAAGTACCGAGCTTGCCTGAGCAAATGGAGTCTCCGCTCCCCACTCGAATAATGCGATCGTTTTTCCTTTGGATCGCATTAGACGGCATCGGTGATTGGCTACTTCCACTTGAGGCAGTGCAGCGTACTTGCTGCCCTTCATGGTGGTCTTAGTGGTACATCCGTTGATCAAGGCACCAAGGCCTGGTGAGATGTTTATACGGGCCCTAGCTCGGCTTGTGCCTATGCAGAAGCTTATGCCTAATCTTTCTTCTTCCCTGTTCATGAATAGGGGGACGGGTCTTAGCCTGACGCCGGGGACTCCGTCTCCTCCGCATGCCAAAAATTGCGTGATGGGCATGGTGTTAGGGGCTGGTTGTAGGCTGGCTTCTGGTGTTGCTGCCACTGCTGCTGCCGCTGGTGTTGGCTGTTGGTTGATGTTAGTGGTTTGTGTTGTGGTGAATTGTGTTCGGGATATGATTTGTGTTGATGTTGTTGGTTGTGTACTTGTTGTTGTTGGTTGTGTACTTGTTGTTGTTGGTTGTGTGGTCGTTGTTGTGGTTGTCGGTGTGGTCGTGACTTGGACAGACGGTGGTTGATTTCGACTTCGCGGGGATGCGTCCGTTTTGTTGGCCTCTGCTGCGACAGTGGCGACTTTGCTCGCGAATGCTATGAATGGTTTTCGGGTAGCCGGTCTCTCCATGACAACTTGGAGTGTGGACTGGCTTAGCTGGGTTTCGATTTTAACTTCCAGCTCCATTCTGTCGTGACTAAACCTAGGGCATTCAAATAGCAGGTGCCAGACTGTTTCTTCGCAGCTGGGGTCGCAGACGCACGAGGGACTGTCTTTGAGATGGAAGCGGTGGAGGTACGCTGAGAATCCTCCGTGCCCTGTTAGGACTTGTACATGAGCCGGTGAGAGAACTACGTCTCTGAGTGTTCTTTTCGCCGCTAGGACGTCTGGGAAGAACACTTTTGTGACCGCTCCTGTACTTGAGGACTCGTATCGCGCTTGCCACTTTCTGATAGTCCCCTCCCGTATCTTCCTCCTGACGAACGATACGGGGACCTTGTCGTAGTCCGCTGTAGTCTTTGTTTGGGCTGCCTCCTTGGCCAGCTCGTCCGCTCTTTCATTCCCGGAGGTTCCCACATGGGCCCTGAGCCAAAAATGCTTCACTTCTCTGCCCTCCTCTCGGATCTTGCGGACACATCTCTTGATTTCGAGTGCCAGATGGTGAGTGACAGACGGACTCCTCAGCAGGTCAAGCGACGATCTAGAGTCGCTCAAGATGCTTATGGAGGTCGCCCTGGATTGTCTTGCCATCCTGACAGCTCTGAAGAGAGCGTACATTTCCGATTGGAAGACTGTGTTGTGAGGCTCTAGGCCAAAGGTGCTGAAGCTTGACTCCTTTCCGTTTTCCCACCAGGTTAGGGCAGCTCCAACTTTCCCCTCTATCTTGCTGCCGTCGGTGTATATTTGGGGACCGCTTACTTGGTGGGTTTCCAGAGTTTCGGGAGTCAAGTCCTCTAGGCGTGCATACTCTGTTGTTGTGAGTAGCGCAGGGTGGGGATTTTTGGAGTGGTGCACGTTGCACTCCAGCTCGCGCCCCGGCGGTATGAACTCCTGGGAATGACCCTTTTTGATCTTGAAAAGGGTTGCGGCCTCGATTACCCGGAGATCTAGGGGTAGTTGGCCTGACAGGATAAGTGCCGATGTTAGAGACACCGTGCGGTATGCTTTGCAGATCTTCTGCGCAAAACCCCTCTGCAGTGAGTCAAACTGATTCCTTGTCATCAGTTTCTCTGCTGCGGGGGCCCACGCGCTCGCTGCATACATCACGATTGGCTCTATCACCGACACGTAAATTGTCCTAATTATCTCTCTGTTGAGACCCCAAGTCACCTTTGCCGCGCATGCCAGCTGCTTGTAGATGTCTGCAGCCTTTTTACAGGTCGCGGACACGTGCGCGTTGAAGGTGAGTTTAGAGTCTATTGTGAGACCTAACAGCTTGACCTCCCCGACCAGGTTCAGCGGCGTGCCCGACATGTGGAGTACCGGAACGTCGTACTTAAGCTTCCTCGTTAACACCATCGCATTGGTCTTATGCGCGGCGAAACGTAGCTTGTTCTGGACGCCCCATTCCGATACTATGTCTAGCGTGTTGTTGGCTGATTGCTGTAGGGGACCGGCTGTAAAGTCCGAGAAAACTAGGACAACGTCGTCTGCAAAGGCTTGGCAATATACCCCAATACTAGCCATCTTGTGAAGGAGTCAGTCTAGGATAAGGTTCCAGAACGTCGGTCCGGCAATTGAGCCCTGGACGCATCCTTTTGTGGTACCCTTCTCACTAGTCGCTCTGGCGTAGTTGACCCTGATGTTCCGGTCTTCCAGGTATGAGGTGACGAGTGCGTACAGGTTTTTGGGGCAGTTCTTGACCACCATCTGTCTTTTGAGTGCTGGCCACCACGCGTTATCGAAGGCCCCCTCTATGTCCAATGATATCAAAAGCACGATCTTTTTGGCTTTGATTTCGGCACGTAGATGTCCCATTAGGGCATAGAGGGCGTCCTCGGTACCGCGCTGCGGCATGAATCCATACTGGTTTGTGTTCAGTGTCGGGAGGAAGTGCCACTGGAGTCTGCCTACTAGGAGCTTCTCGACGATTTTTCCTAGGACCGAGAGCAGACCTATTGGCCTGTATGACTTTGGGCTGGTGTAGTCGTCCTTTCCTGGTTTGCGGAGAATGCACACGTGGGCGACCTTCCACTGCTTCGGAAAGTGTGAGAGCGACAAGCACCTGTTGGCTATCGCTAAGAACACTTCACTATTGCAGTTTATTGCCGCTGTGCAGATGTCTGCCGTTAATCCATCGGGACCGGGGGCTTTTTTCGGATTTTGGTTTTGGAGAACCATTTCCAGCTCCGCGGACGTAAAGGGTGGATCATCGGCAGACAGTCCTTGGGGGTTTTTCTTCTCAGCTAGCCTCCTCAGGGCAGTGTGGTATGGCTGTTCGGCATCTGTTGAATCGTCGGGGTAGAAGGTTTTTGCCAGAAGATTCGCGGAATGCTCTGGGCTGAGCGTTTCGCCTGCGGTATTTCTCAGGAGGGCATCGTCCTGTCTTCTGGCTGTCTTCCTTAGTACCCTGTAGATGCCGTCCCACATACTCTCTCGGTCCTGCTTCGAGCAGAACTCCTTCCAGTTGGATGTGGCTGCTTCCGTTGCTGCTGTTGTGTACGTGTGTTTGGCCAGTACATATTCTTGGATGGTGAAGTGTCTCCGGCTTGCGGCTGCATTTCGGATCCTTCTCTTCTTCGCCATCGCGTCTTTTTTCAGACGATCCAGAGAAGGGGTCCACCATGGGGGCTTTACGTCGTGTTTGGGCGTCCCCAGTTTTGGGATCGCTTTCTCGCATGAGCGGTGGATATTATTTGTGTACTTGGTGATGAGTGCCTCCAGATCCCCTGGGTTCGAGACGCCCGAGACTCGGACTGGTGTAATGTCATTATCTGCCAGGCTGGTCTTGAAATGTGTGCCGAAGTCGGACCACTTTGCCTTCTTGGTGTTGTAGATGCGCGTCGAAATTGGTCTTAAGGGTTCTAAGGCCTTTTCTAAACGCATCGAGAAGGTTATTGCGTTGTGGTCTGAAGTTGTAAGACTTCTTTCTACACGCCAATCCTCGACCTTGCCTAGCAGCGACAGGCTGCATACCGTCACGTCGACGATGCTCGTGCACCACCTGTCTCCTCTGTAGGTCTCGAACGTCGGAGTTTGTCCCGTGTTCAGGATGTGGAGGTCTCGCTCGTTGAGGAACGAGTTGTACGCCGCCCCGCGATGGTTTTCGGAAACACTTCCCCACCACTGGCTCCAGGCGTTGACATCTCCTCCCACCAAGATGTTGTTGGTGTGTAGTTTTTGTATGGTGTAGTGTGTTTGTGAAAGGTAGTGTTCGATGTCTTGGTCACCCTCAAAATAGACCGATAGTACCCCAAAGCTGAGCTGGCCCGCCTTCAGCAAGACGGCGGCGATGTTCTCGGTCACAAGCTGGGGGTCGTGGATGACCTCCAGGTTGTTCCCAAAAACAACGATCGCCGCTTTTACTGGTTTCTGGCGGTTGAGAGTGCACTGGATGACTTGCGTGCCGGGGAATTGTTTCATCACACCTGTTCTTCCTACATAGGGCTCTTGAACAAGTGCTACTGAAACTCCCTTTGCCTGAGCTGCCATGTGGAGTTCTTCTGTGGCCAGCTTGGAGCGCTGAAGATTGACCTGGATGAACGGGAATCTTGCTGTCGATCTGGTTGTATTCTGAGTGGTGACTGGTTGGCTGGTTTGTGTGGTGTCTTGGTCGCCTTTAGCAATAGGAAACGCGCGACCTTGCTATTCCGTCCCATTTTTGGCGTTCCTGGCAGTCTTCGCTGAACGCTGTGTGTGCCAGGTCGCTACCTGTCTTTTGTGCAACCTTGCAGTTAATGCAGGTGGGTTCCCTGCCGTCTGCTCGAGTCAGGCAGTCCCTCGCGTTGTGCGCTCCGCTGCAGTAGCTGCACGCTTCTTTTCCGGCCTTGCATATGGACTTGTTATGTCCGTACGCAAGGCACTTCGTGCATTGGACGAGCGGGGACTGGTCCTCGATCGAGCATCGCTTTATACCCACGTGCACCTGCTGCACCTGCGTGAAACACTTCCAGAGCTCCGGGGAGAGCTCCAGGACAGGGTGGCATTCATGGGGGTTCCTCGCGCGCTTCTTATAGCGCATCTTTATGGTCTGTCCATCCACGGCGACGTCCTGCAGAAGGTGTTTGTTCTGCGCCTTAAGGAGATCGATGATCTCCCCGTCGCCGTAACTGGACAGAACTCCCTTGATGCAGACGAGGGGGTTTTGAGGTTTCGGCTCCTGGACCTTGAGCCCTGCGTTCGACTTTACTTGGTCCTTTATTTTATTTAAGTCCGACTTGCTGGCGCACCTCAGGACCACTTTTTGGTTCCGCGCTTTCCGGACGTTGTCGACACGGGCCCCGCTGGTTTTGAGGTCCAGGGTGGTCCTGATCCTCTCGATCACGTTGTCTCCAGTGTGCTGGGGGTTCGTCGACGAGACGATCAGGGTGTGATTAGGTTGTGTGTGTGGTCTGAAGGGCTTAGGCGTGCTGGTGATCTGGGCAAAGGTTTTTGGACCCTGCTGGTGTTGAGGCGGTCTGTCCGCTTTGCCCAGGTCTGCCATTCCCTTCTCAATATTCTGGAGGCTCTTCTTCACCTCCCCGACTGCGAGTTCCGCTTCCAGGTTCAGCGCTGGGGGCGCCTGGGCTGGTGGTTCCTTGTCGCGCAGTACGCGGAGGTCTGCTGAGACGAGCTCCAGCCTTTCCGTGATTGGTTTGAGGTGGTGTGTCATGTTGATTGGTGGCTGTTGTGGTGGTGGGGGAGAGGCTACAGGTCTGTTGGCTATGGCCTCTATTTGTTGCCGAATGCTGTTTATCGCCTTCTCGAAAGTGGTGGTCGTGAGAAGGCCTGTCTCTCGGCAACTCGGTTCCGTTTCCGTATTTCGTGGCTGGGCGAGGTCCTCCTTGAGTCTCTCAAGAGCCTTGCGCAGCACGTCCAGCTGGTTGGAGATGCTGGTTAGTGATGTGTCGAGGCGTGAAAGTCCGGCCCCCAATGCATCGTTCTTGGGATCTCCCGGGGTTTTGCGCTTTCTTGCCGCGTCTTTTCGTGCTCCTTGAGGCTTCTGAGGCTCGCTGTTGCGACTTCGTTTTTGACCTCCTTGATGCCCTTGAAGGCTTCAAGGGTCTCGTGTCCCAGCCACTCTCGGATACCTCCCTCTTCATGTTATTGCTGCTTCCAGGGCGTCCTTACCTCTCTCGTCGTTGGCTTCTCTGGTGGCTAGGTCCATCTCCACCCCTGTGCCTCTTCTCGGTGTTCGGTAGAGGAGGCTTGGCCGTCCGCTCTCGGAACGGTCGGTTTGGCTGGCTGAGGACGCCACCGAGCTTTCCTCGTCCGAGATGATCTGGCGGGGTGGAGAGATGCCGCACTGCTCCCAGTGGATGACTGTCTCCGAGATTCTCCTTCGATCTTCTGGAGAATGAACCGGTGGCAGTGGTGATGTCCTACTCGTGACGTCCGGCTCCGACGCTGCCTTAGGTGGCTGTGGCTTCTGCGATGTATGCGCCGACTTCTCCGAGATCACCGACTTTGCCGTGTTTTTAAGGACCTTCTCCCTAAGTGATTTAGGTGGTTTTGCGGCGTCCGTGGTCGTATTGCGGGAGGTGGTGGGTTGTTTCGACGACATGTTTTCTGTTGGGTTTTTTTTTTTTTTTTTTGTTAGACTTGTGTGAGGTGGTTATGGAGAATGTTAGTATGAAAGACTTATTTTAACTAAAGTGACGCTATTTCTATGCTTGTGTATTTTTTTACAATAAATATATATAATTTTGATGGACTCACGGATGTTGCGCTGATGGTCTGCGTCTGCTATCCGATGAGGAGCCCGATAACTGCTGGGCTCGATGATCTGAACCCGAGTGCACACTGTTGGTGGTCCTCAGTGGAATCCTGCGGTGTTGCTGGATTGCTGCGTGTGTGGGGTGCCGAATTTCAGGATTCTGTTGGGGCCAAATTGAAGAGCTCCTTGTGCCCTTTCAAATGAGCCCAAACTCGGCTGTCCAGCTCCAACGGGAACGAAGTTAGGCCGCGGGGGGGTGAGGTCACCCTGAGGGGGGAGGGGGGGGAGGTTTCGTGGGAAGACTATTGAGGGGGGAGGGACAAGAGGGGGAGGGGGAAGGTTTCGTGGGAAGACTTTTGAGGGGGGAGGGGTAAAGGGGTTGGGGGTCAGGGGACCCTTGGTGGCTCAAGCAAGGTCCTGAAATCCCAAGTTGGTTGAGCCCAAACTCGGGGGGGGTAGGACTAAGGGTTGAGGAGTTCCCTCGGGGCGTACCTGGTGGTGGGTTGTGGAGTCGTCACACTGGTGGCTGATCTGCAGGCGGATTCCTCGGCCGGCTTTGGAGTCTTCAGTAAGGGCTGGGATGGCCGTATGTACGTCACGCCTCGTGTCGCAGAAACACGTGTAGCCGAAGTGAGGTTGTTTTGTCACTATTTTCCACGTGTTTTGGCGTTTTTCGCACCTTAATAACTCCCGCGCTCCTGCTCCGATTTTAATGATTTTGGTGTCACTGGATAGGCCTCCGCCGCGTTTCTCAGGATTATTGTAGGTAGAACGACTCCACTAACCTTGCCCGAGTAATTCGCTGGTGAAGTTCCGGGGTTCCTGCTCTGCAACCCGCTGAGGTAGACACTTGCCCACACTATTCCTGGTGAATCAACACTGCACAATTCCACTGATAACTTTTTTGCACTTGTATCTCAACGCGACTAATTTTGGCGAATTTTTTTTGCGCGGAGCTGATGTTATTCGTGCGATGTTTAATCGGTTACGGGTTAGGTTAGGTTAGGTTTTTTTTTTTTTTTTTTTGTTTTGGCAGGAGTGGGAAATCCTCATGGACGCCCAGACTGCCTCACTAGTGACGCAGTCTGGGCAGTGCCGGACTCTTACCGGCTAAAACCCACTCCTGCCCTTGCTCAGTGTTCCTCTGACATTATCAGAGACCTTTTTAGACACATTTTTATTTCTGTCGTCGTTTTTTTTTGTCTTGTGATGTTATGACAGTCCTTTTTTAGGACGTGTGCAAATCCCGGAAGCAATGTCATTAATTTTTTCCATAAATCGTATTCATTGTTGTTTTTGTGTTTCTTAATTAATAGTTTTTATTTTTTATTTTTATCTTTATTGTATTTAAAATTCCTAATTTCTAATGAGCTTATATTTCTACACTATTGTAATATTTGTATTTTTGTTTTATCTGGTTTTTATTTTTGTTTTATTTTATTTTTGAGTCTTCTAATGCTAAATCTTATAACTATACTGTCTAATTCTTATTTTACACTACATATTTGCTATGACTATCCTAATATATATACAATATATCATATAGACATGATTTCTTATTATAATCTATTATTTTAATACCTATTCTATCATTTATTACTATAAGTTTAACGTATGCTGGGTTTGATTTTGAGAACCCTGACAGACTCACTGCTGCTATACCGAATACAATGTTTACTAATATTGTCCTTTGTTTCAGGTACCGCTTCACAGTCCGTGCACTTCGGATAGTTGCAGCGCTTTGGATGCGGCTTCTCGAGGTACTGATCTCCTTCTTCTCAACAGCTAGCTCGTTTGACCACAACGGTAAGGGATGTTTATTTTTAGTTTTTGAGGAAATAAATTTGGTGCCTGCTTTTAATTGGGCCAATTTCTTACGAAATTGACGCCAATTTGCATTTTTCGGGTTAAACATAGTTTGGTTACTATTAATAAAATTTATGGTTTGGAGTTTCTGAATATTCGTTTTGACAGCAATACCATTGTGGTCGTATTTTCCGGGAGACGCTGACTGCACCTTAGCAGTACGCCACCGACAGGCGTGCCAACGCGTCCCACTTCACGCGCATCGGGCACGCACTGTCGAAGGCGTTGTGATCGGTCTTGTCAAGCTTGGTCAGCACGCAGTTGTGGCACTTAGGAGTCTCATCTGCCAGCCGTGAGGGACAATCAGCACGCAGGTGAGGGTCACCGCAATGCACGCAGAGATCGGCGGGCTTCGTGCACAGCTTCCTGCCGTGGCCAAAGCACAGGCAGCGAGTGCACTGCACCAGTGGAGACTGGTCCTGCACCCGCACCCGCTGCAGGTCGATGTGCACGCGACCCGCCATGGTTAGCCTCTGCCATATTGTCGGGGACACCTGGAGGATGACGTGGCACATGTGGGGGTTCCTTGTCTTACGACGGTACTTCACCCCCAACCTCATATCATTCGCAGGAATGTCCCCGATCAGGTGGGCGTTTTGCCGCTGCAGGGCCTGCGTCAGTTCCACATCCGTGTGGCAGGAGAGGACGTCTTTGAGAATGATGAGCGGGTCTTTATTTTTCATTTCCTCCGCCACAAGACCGCCAGCTTTCCGGATTCTTTCCGTAACATTCGTGAGCTCCTCTCTGGTTCCAAAGCCCACCACCACCTTCTGGTCTCTCACCTTACGCAGCCGCTCCACTCTTGTGCCCTCGTTTCGGGCATCGACCGCCGCCCTGAGCTTCTCAATGACCTCTTCACTTGTGTCCATATCATTCACAGATGATACAACTACTGAGTGAAGAGGCCCTTGAATGTTATGCTTTGGGCCGGCGGCGATTTCGGCGAATGACGGGCCCTGGCCTGCGACAAATCGAGGGGCCGCCTGAAGCTGTTCCGACAGAGCTATGGTGTATCCTTGGCACTCCAGTAGCGCCTGTTTGTGCTGCTGGAGGTCTTCTACCAAGCTCTTCATCAGCTCTGTCGGTTCTTGCGTGGTCGCATTTGGTGGCGCAGCTACCGGTGAAACTGCAGGTGTTATAACAGAATCAGGTGCACTAGGAGTTTTTCTCCGCTCTGACTCCTTGACCAGCTCGTAAAGCCTGTTTATTGCGCTGAGAACCTCCGTCTTGATCTCCGTTTTTAGATTGCGAGAGTTGCCTAAATGGAGCTTTGCTTTATTCAGGCAAGCTCTCGCTTCCGCCGTGAAATTTGGGTACCCAGACTCAGAACTCTTTATTGCCTTTGCCGTTTCCGCAGTTACTCGGCATGCCTCAGAAGTGCTGGAGGCAGGTGGTGTGGAGATACGCGTTTGATTAGCTGGGGTTTTGGCCTGGGGCTCAGTCTTCCCGGCCTCCCATTCTCCGATGCTTCGCCTCACGCTGAGGAGGGATGGTCCAGCCTTTTCCAGCGAATGCGGTGAGGCTTTGGAGCCTGGCGAGTTTGCGGTCTTCTTAGCCGGTGTGCGAAACATGGTGTTGGTCAAAGTGAAGGTCAAGTTCATCAAAAAACCAGTCAGAGGACACTGATAATTACTTTTGTATCCCTGTAAAGGGGGGATACAGAGAAACTAACAAATTAAACAATCAAAAGATTTGTACGTCGTCCTACTAACGAACGTCCGTCAGGTCAATAAATCCTAACACTATAAAAACTCTGTCACTTGCTCAGCAAATGACGTCAAGTCACAAATGATCTAATACTATATACTATATGTAATACTATAAACTAACACAATATCTATTCGCTCAAAATCTGTGGACAACAATTAAAAAGAAAATTCAAACCTTTTGGCAAAATCAAAACCCTCCTCCTGGCCACTAGTAACAGGGTGGGTTGGGCGGGCAAATTTTTTTCGCGTTTTCGTCAATTTTCTCAGTCAGATAGTCTCAGGTAGCCTAACTAGGAACGAATTAGCTGAAAACAGCGTCAAAATGCGTCACCTGGATGCGAAGATATTGACGGTTAGGTTAGGTTAGGTTAGGTTAGGTTGGCCGGCAGTATCGCTGTCCTGCGCAGGCCGCAGCGAGCGATGGCCGTCAGAGTCATAAGGGGGTATCGCACGATCTCCTACGAGGCGGCTTGTGTACTGGCGGGATCCCCGCCCTGGGACCTCGAGGCGAAGGTACTCGCGTCACTGTATCGGTGGCGCGAGGACTCGAGGGCGCGGGGCGAATGGCTGACGCAGCGACATTTGGAGTTGCGTCGGTCACAGCTTCGCGCAGCCCTGGTGGCGGAATGGCGGGACAGGCTTTCACGCCCTACCGCCGGCCCCGCTACCATCGGGGCGGTCCGGCCAGTACTCGAGCGCTGGCTCGGGAGGAGGCACGGCTCCCTGTCGTTTCGGGTGACACAGGTGCTCTCGGGGCATGGTTGCTTCGGGAAGTACCTGTGTCGCATAAACAGGGAGCCGGACGCTCGGTGTCACCACTGCGTCGACTGTCGGGAGGACACGGCGTGGCACACGCTGGCAGAGTGTGCCGCTTGGGAGGAGCCGCGCCGTGCCCTCATCTCAGGAGTAGGCAGTGACCTGTCGCTGCCGGCCGTTGTCGACTCGATGGTCGGCAGCGAGGAGTCCTGGGACGCGGTGGTATCCTTCTGCGAAACAGTCATGTCGCAGAAGGAGGCTGCGGAGAGGGAGCGGGAGATTGCTTCCGCTAACCCGATCCGCAGCAGACGCACCGGGCGTCGGCGGAGGGCGGACAACGCCCTCTTCCAGCCCCCCTAAATGGGTCCAGGGGCAACGGATCTGGGGAAATTCGTTGCCCCCTACTTCTTAGGACCCGAGATGGCGGCGCGTAGTGTTCCACGCGCGCCTCTCTATGACGTAAGGGGGGAGTTTAACACCTCACTCCCCCCCTATCGCGAGGTGGCCCGCAGAGGCGGGCCGGCACTAGCCGGGGATCGCGGAAGTCACATCAGTTCCCGTGATCCCCGGTGCAAGTGAGAGACGGAACACCGGGGTGGTTTTAGTCAGTAAGAGTCTGACAGACCCCTCCGCCCTCCCCGGGGCGGAGGACATCCATGAGGATTTCCCCCCGTGATCAAAAAAAAAAAAAAGGTTAGGTTAGGTTAGGTTGGGGTGCTTGGACAGGAAACCTCCTCGTGTGCCCGTGGGCTGGAGTTTCTCTTGGATGCGTCCGGGGGAAAGGCCAGTCTGCGGGACGGTGCGCCCTGGGGTGCGGGCAATTTCCCCCCATTAGGTACGTGTACCTAAGGGGTGTCGTTGTCCGTATGCCAATATCCTGTCGGAGATGCGCTCCGGCGCGTGGGCGGGGGAGCCTTGTGCTTCTGGGTCGGTCGACCTGACCCGCCCGGCGGTCGTCTACTCACCCCTCTGCTTACAGAGGGTGAGCTGAGTGGGCGTGGGACGTGTCTCCACTTCTGACAGGTGGAGGCTAGCAGGCAACGGTTGCGGGGGCACCCTAGCCTGCATTGCACAGGCCTCCACCAGTGTCGGACGGGAATGGTCATGTGTTCTGGCCATTCCCGGACCCCCGTCTGGGGGGCATGCGGGGCCTGCCATTAAGGCGGGCATGCGCCGGGAGGGTTGTGGAAGTGAAGGCTGAGCCGGTTTCCCATGGCCCTCCCATCACGGCGATGCGGGAACACCGCTGAGTTTTTAGTGGGTAGACTGTCATTCTGACAGGAGTCCCACATACCCCGTCTCGTCCCCCGCGAGCGGATATGCGTAAAGCATTTTCTCAGCCTAATAAAAAAAAAAGGTTAGGTTAGGTTTTGGGAACGATGCCGGCAACTTTATGCCGGCATCTTGAGGAGTATGGCCCTCTATGGGGCCCCCATCTGGGAGGACTCCCTCCACAGGAGGGAGAACGCCGCCGCCTTGCGGGCACCCCAAAGGGCCATAGCCCAGCGGGTGGCGCGGGCCTACCGCACGGTGGGCTTTGCGGCAGCATGTGCTCTGGCCAGCACCCCTCCTTGGGAGCTCGAGGCGTGGGTGCTCGCCAGAGTATATGAATGGACGGCGGGGCGGAGGGCGAGAGGAGAACGCCCAGTCCCGGAAGAGCGGGAGGCCGTCCGGCGGGAGGCGAGGGACGCCATCGTCGTCCATTGGATGGGGGACCTTGCCACCGCAGTCTTCGGCCGCCGAACCCTCGACGCGATTGGGCCGGTCCTGCGAGACTGGCTCGAGCGGTCGCATGGGTTCCTCTCCTTCCGTCTCGTGCAGGTGCTCTCCGGACACGGTTGCTTCGGATCGTACCTGCACCGAATCGGACGGGAGGAGACACCGTCGTGCCACGGCTGTGGCGCGGCGGAGGACACGGCACAGCACACCCTCGAGGTGTGCCCGTCGTGGTCTGAGCCGCGCCGCAGTCTCATTGCGGTGATCGGACCGGACCTCTCACTCCCCGGTTTAGTCAACACCATGCTGGGAGATGAGAGGTCCTGGGCGGCAGTCGCCTCCTTCTGCGAACACGTCATGTCCCAGAAGGAGGCGGCGGAGCGCGCGCGAGAGGACGATCCTCAAGCGGCGCCGCTCCGAAGGCGGAGGAGGGGCCGAAGAAGACGTCAGTATGACAGTCATCTTCGACTCCTCCCAGGTGGAGGCCAGCAGGCAACGGTTGCGGGGGCACCCTAGCCTGTATTGCACAGGCCTCCACCAGTGTCGGACGGGAATGGCCAGGTGTTCCGGCCATTCCCGTAGCCCCCAGCCTGGGGGGCATGCGGGGCCCGCCAACAAGGCGGGCATGCGCCGGGAGGGTTGTGGAAGTAAAGGCTGAGCCGGTTTCCCATGACCCTCCCATCACGGCGATGCGGGAACACCGCTGGGTTTTTAGTGGGTAGACTGCCATTCTGGCAGGAGTCCCACATACCACGTCTCGTCCCCCGCGAGCGGGCATGCGTAATGCATTTTCCCAGCGAGAAAAAAAAAAAAAAAAAAAAAAAAAAAAAAAAAAAAAAAAAAAAAAAAAAAAAAAAAAGGTTAGGTTTTGGGAGGAGCCGCGCCGTGCCCTCATCTCAGGAGTAGGCAGTGACCTGTCGCTGCCGGCCGTTGTCGACTCGATGGTCGGCAGCGAGGAGTCCTGGGACGCGGTGGTATCCTTCTGCGAAAGAGTCATGTCGCAGAAGGAGGCTGCGGAGAGGGAGCGGGAGATTGCTTCCGCTAACCCGATCCGCAGCAGACGCACCGGGCGTCGGCGGAGGGCGGACAACGCCCTCTTCCAGCCCCCCTAAATGGGTCCAGGGGCAACGGATCTGGGGAAATTCGTTGCCCCCTACTTCTTAGGACCCGAGATGGCGGCGCGTAGTGTTCCACGCGCGCCTCTCTATGACGTAAGGGGGGAGTTTAACACCTCACTCCCCCCATATCGCGAGGTGGCCCGCAGAGGCGGGCCGGCACTAGCCGGGGATCGCGGAAGTCACATCAGTTCCCGTGATCCCCGGTGCAAGTGAGAGACGGAACACCGGGGTGGTTTTAGTCAGTAAGAGTCTGACAGACCCCTCCGCCCTCCCCGGGGCGGAGGACATCCATGAGGATTTCCCCCCGTCATCAAAAAAAAAAAAAAAAAGGTTAGGTTAGGTTAGGTTCGGGGGGTCCCGAATTGCTGTCGAGTCAACCATGAAGTATCTTGGATTGGTGCTCGACAGCCGGTGGGATTTCGGCCCCCACTTCCAGCGGCTGGTGCCCAAGTTGATGGGCGCGGCTGGGGCGCTGTCAACGCTGCTTCCCAATCTGGGGGGCCCGAGCGCCGCCTGTAGGCGGCTCTACGTGGGGATCGTGCGATCGATGGCCCTGTATGGGGCCCCGATCTGGGCGGCTGACCTGACGGCCGGCAGCATCGCTGTCCTGCGAAGGCCACAGCGAGCGATGGCCGTCAGAGTCATTAGGGGGTATCGCACGATCTCCTACGAGGCGGCTTGTGTACTGGCTGGATCCCCGCCCTGGGACCTCGAGGCGAAGGTACTCGCGTCACTGTATCGGTGGCGCGAGGACTCGAGGGCGCGGGGCGAGTGGCTGACGCAGCGACATTTGGAGTTGCGTCGGTCACAGCTTCGCGCAGCCCTGGTGGCGGAATGGCGGGACAGGCTTTCACGCCCTACCGCCGGCCCCGCTACCATCGGGGCGGTCCGGCCAGTACTCGAGCGCTGGCTCGGGAGGAGGCACGGCTCCCTGTCGTTTCGGGTGACACAGGTGCTCTCGGGGCATGGTTGCTTCGGGAAGTACCTGTGTCGCATAAACAGGGAGCCGGACGCTCGGTGTCACCACTGCGTCGACTGTCGGGAGGACACGGCGTGGCACACGCTGGCAGAGTGTGCCGCTTGGGAGGAGCCGCGCCGTGCCCTCATCTCAGGAGTCGGCAGTGACCTGTCGCTGCCGGCCGTTGTCGACTCGATGGTCGGCAGCGAGGAGTCCTGGGACGCGGTGGTATCCTTCTGCGAAACAGTCATGTCGCAGAAGGAGGCTGCGGAGAGGGAGCGGGAGATTGCTTCCGCTAACCCGATCCGCAGCAGACGCACCGGGCGTCGGCGGAGGGCGGACAACGCCCTCTTCCAGCCCCCCTAAATGGGTCCAGGGGCGACAGATCCGGGGAAATCTGTCGCCCTCTAATTGTTAGGACCCGAGATGGCGGCGCGTAGTGTTCCACGCGCGCCTCTCTATGACGTAAGGGGGGAGTTTAACACCTCACTCCCCCCTATCGCGAGGTGGCCCGCAGAGGCGGGCCGGCACTAGCCGGGGATCGCGGAAGTCACATAGTTCCCGTGATCCCCGGTGCAAGTGAGAGACGGAACACCGGGGTGGTTTTAGTCAGTAAGAGTCTGACAGACCCCTCCGCCCTCCCCGGGGCGGAGGACATCCATGAGGATTTCCCCCCGTCATCAAAAAAAAAAAAAAAAAAAAAAAAAAAAAAGGTTAGGTTAGGTTAGGTTAGGTTAGGTTGTCCAGGGGCAACAGATCCGGGGAAATCTGTCGCCCTCTACTTGTTTGGACCCGAGATGGCGGCGCGTAGTGTTCCACGCGCGCCTCTCTATGACGTAAGGGGGGAGTTTAACACCTCACTCCCCCCCTATCGCGACGTGGCCCGCAGAGGCGGGCCGGCACTAGCCGGGGATCGCGGAAGTCACATCAGTTCCCGTGATCCCCGGTGCAAGTGAGAGACGGAACACCGGGGTGGTTTTAGTCAGTAAGAGTCTGACAGACCCCTCCGCCCTCCCCGGGGCGGAGGACATCCATGAGGATTTCCCCCCGTAATCAAAAAAAAAAAAAAAAAGGTTAGGTTAGGTTAGGTTAGGTTAGGTTAGGTTCCGAGCGGGTCTGGGAAGAGGGCCAGTAAGTCGGCAAAGGCGAAGTCTGCGCCCACTTCCGGGTCGGCCACTCTCCCGGCGACGGAGTCCGTTTCCACTTTCCGGACGGCCGGTCCCCCGGCGACCGCTCCCGGGCCCTCCACGGAGGCCTGGACAACGGTCGTCAAGAAGGGCCGCAAGAAGAAGGCAGCGCCACCTGCACCCGCTAAGGCACCTGCATCGGCCAAGCAAAAGAACAAGAGGCCGCCTAGGGTGAGGGCCCCACGCTCCGCGGCTGTGGTTATTACACTGCAGCCCGGAGCCGTCGAGAGGGGCGTCTCCTACAAGACGGTCCTGACGGAGGCGAAAGCAAAGGTCGCGTTCCCCGACCTCGGCATACCATCAGGCTTAGGCTTTAGGTCGGCGATTACGGGGGCGCGGCTGCTGGAGGTGCCGGGTGCCTCTAGCGGCGAGAAGGCGGATATCCTGGCCGCCAAGCTAAGGGAGGTCCTTAACCCGGAGGACGTTCGAGTGTCCAGGCCGATAAAGACCGCTGAGCTGCGAGTCGACGGCCTGGACGACTCGATCACCCCGGCCGAGGTTATGGCGGCCATCGCCCGAGTCGGTGGATGTCCGCCCGATGACATACGGGTGGGTGAAATCCGCACTGGCGCATCCGGGCTCGGTGTGGTATGGTTGCGTTGCCCGGTGGCGGCGGCCAATAAGGTCGCCGACGCTGGGCGGCTATTGGTGGGCTGGGTTGCAGCAAGAGTTAAGTTGCTGCAACCCAGGGCTTTGAGGTGCTACCGTTGCCTGGACATTGGGCATGTCCGGGCGGGTTGCACCGCCGCAATAGACCGCAGCGAGCAATGCTTTCGCTGCGGTCAGCCCGGCCATAAGTCCTCCCAGTGCTCAGCGGCGCCAAACTGCAGCCTCTGTACAGCTGCAGGGAGGCCCGCCGGGCACAGGGCGGGTGGAAGAGCCTGTGGCGCGCCCACCCAGAAAAAGAAGAAGAGGGGCACCAAGGCTGCAAGGGGCTCGTTACCCCCCCCTCAGCCTAAGTGCCCTACGGCCGACTCCCGGCCTACGGATGGTGTGACGGAGGAAATGGACTGCGCTTAATGGCGCCTTACCATTTCCTCCAGGGCAACATCAACCACGCTGCCAGAGCTCAGGATTTATTGATCCAGAGCATGGCAGAGTGGTCGATTGACGTGGCTGTGGTCGCCGAGCCGTATTTTGTCCCCCCCAGGGGTAACTGGGAGGGAGATTTGGACGGCTCGGTGGCCATCATTGGCGGGGCTCTCGTCAACCCGTCGCGAGGTCACGGCTGGGTGGCCGCCCTCGCGAACGGCTTTGGCACTGTTGGGGCGTACTTCTCGCCCAACAAGAGTCTCGCCGACTTCGAGAACTTCCTTGTCGAGTTGGGGGCCGTTGTAGGCCAACTCCACCCTCACCCCGTGCTGTTACTAGGGGATCTCAACGCCAAGTCTTCGGCGTGGGGATCCCCGGTGACCGATGCTCGGGGTGAGGCGTTGGAGGAGTGGGCGGTCGCGACTGGCCTGGTCGTCCTGAATCGGGGCTCGGTACACACGTGCGTGCGGCAGCGGGGCGGTTCGATCGTAGACGTATCGTTCGCTAGCCCCGCTGTCGCGAGCCGTGTCCGCGACTGGCGTGTCGCCGTGGAGGTGGAGACGTTGTCGGATCACAGATATATCCGCTTCAGCGTCTCCACCCAGACCACCGGCGACCGCAGTCCATCGGCCCCGCGAACGGACGGCCCGCGCTGGGCGCGTAAGCGCGTTGACAGGGAGGTTCTCGAGGAGGCCGCTGTTGTCCAGGCCTGGACCCGGGAGTCGGCGACGATCGGACCCGTCGACGTTGAAGAGGAGGCGCTGTGGTTCCGCGGGGCGATGACGCAAATCAGCGACGCGTCGATGCCCCGCGTCCACACGCATTCAGGAAGGCGCCAGGTGTACTGGTGGTCTGCCGAGATCGCGCGACTACGTGTCGAGTGCGTGGCGGTCAGACGCCAGTACACCCGATACCGGAGGAGACGTCGTCGGGTCCCTGACGAAGAAGCCGCGCGGTATGAGGTGTACCGCGCGGCTAAGGAGGCTCTGTGGCTGGCCATCGGCGAAGCGAGGACGCGAGCCAGGGAGGAGATGTTGGAGACTCTCGACGGAGATCCGTGGGGGCGCCCGTATCGTGCGGTTCGAGGGAAACTTCGAGCCGCGGCGCCTCCACTCACGGAGAGTCTCCAACCTGAGCTGCTAGAGGAGGTCGTCGCAGCCCTCTTCCCGGCAAGAGCGGAGCACACTCCGCCGCCGATGGCATTGCCCACGGCCGCAGAGCCTGCCGAAGAGAGCGCCATCAGCGTCCCGGAGGTGACACAGGCAGAGATGAGGGAAGCCGTGATGCGGCTCCGGGCCAAGAACGTGGCTCCGGGGCCCGATGGTATACACGGCATAGTGCTAGCCCTCGCTCTGAAGGAGCTAGAGCCCCAACTGAGAGGACTCTACACCGCGTGCCTTGAGCAGGGCCAGTTTCCCACTTTGTGGAAATCTGGTCGTCTGGTCCTGCTCAAGAAGGTGGGGCGCCCCGCGGACTCGCCGTCCGCATACAGGCCCATAGTGCTGCTCGACGAGGTGGGCAAGATGTTTGAGCGGATAATCGCTGCCCGCCTCGTCGGCCACTTAAGCAGGGAGGGGCCTGACCTAGCCGAGAGCCAGTTCGGCTTTCGGCACGGGCGCTCCACCATCCACGCGATATCGCGGGTGAGAGTCCTGGCGGAGGAAGCGGTGTCCCGGGGCGGGGTGATGTTGGCGGTGTCCTTGGACATCTCCAACGCCTTCAACACCCTGCCCTGGAGCTGCATTCGGGAGGCACTGCAGTATCATCGGGTGCCTTCCTACCTCCGCCGCATCGTTGGGGCTTATTTGGCGGAAAGGTGTGTCACCTACACGGGACGTGATGGCGGAAATCAGCGCCGCATGTCGTGCGGTGTTCCACAGGGTTCGGTCGTGGGACCGCTCCTGTGGAACATCGGGTACGACTGGGTGCTGAGGGGCGAGCTCCAGCCGGGCGTGGACTTGACGTGTTATGCGGATGACACGTTGGTCACGGCCCGGGGGAGCTCGTACAGGGAGGCAGCGTTGCTGGCGACGGCTGCGGTGTCACAGGTCGTGACCCGCATACGGCGCCTAGGCCTGGAGGTGGCCCTCAATAAGTCGGAGGCCATGGTCTTTCATGGCCCCCGGCGGGCGCCACCGCTGGGATCACACATCGTGGTCGGGGGGTCCCGAATTGCTGTCGAGTCAACCATGAAGTATCTTGGATTGGTGCTCGACAGCCGGTGGGATTTCGGCCCCCACTTCCAGCGGCTGGTGCCCAAGTTGATGGGCGCGGCTGGGGCGCTGTCAACGCTGCTTCCCAATCTGGGGGGCCCGAGCGCCGCCTGTAGGCGGCTCTACGTGGGGATCGTGCGATCGATGGCCCTGTATGGGGCCCCGATCTGGGCGGCTGACCTGACGGCCGGCAGCATCGCTGTCCTGCGAAGGCCACAGCGAGCGATGGCCGTCAGAGTCATTAGGGGGTATCGCACGATCTCCTACGAGGCGGCTTGTGTACTGGCTGGATCCCCGCCCTGGGACCTCGAGGCGAAGGTACTCGCGTCACTGTATCGGTGGCGCGAGGACTCGAGGGCGCGGGGCGAATGGCTGACGCAGCGACATTTGGAGTTGCGTCGGTCACAGCTTCGCGCAGCCCTGGTGGCGGAATGGCGGGACAGGCTTTCACGCCCTACCGCCGGCTCCGCTACCATTGGGGCGGTCCGGCCAGTACTCGAGCGCTGGCTCGGGAGGAGGCACGGCTCCCTGTCGTTTCGGGTGACACAGGTGCTCTCGGGGCATGGTTGCTTCGGGAAGTACCTGTGTCGCATAAACAGGGAGCCGGACGCTCGGTGTCACCACTGCGTCGACTGTCGGGAGGACACGGCGTGGCACACGCTGGTAGAGTGTGCCGCTTGGGAGGAGCCGCGCCGTGCCCTCATCTCAGGAGTCGGCAGTGACCTGTCGCTGCCGGCCGTTGTCGACTCGATGGTCGGCAGCGAGGAGTCCTGGGACGCGGTGGTATCCTTCTGCGAAAGAGTCATGTCGCAGAAGGAGGCTGCGGAGAGGGAGCGGGAGATTGCTTCCGCTAACCCGATCCGCAGCAGATGCACCGGGCGTCGGCGGAGGGCGGACAACGCCCTCTTCCAGCCCCCCTAAATGGGTCCAGGGGCAACGGATCTGGGGAAATTCGTTGCCCCCTACTTCTTAGGACCCGAGATGGCGGCGCGTAGTGTTCCACGCGCGCCTCTCTATGACGTAAGGGGGGAGTTTAACACCTCACTCCCCCCCTATCGCGAGGTGGCCCGCAGAGGCGGGCCGGCACTAGCCGGGGATCGCGGAAGTCACATCAGTTCCCGTGATCCCCGGTGCAAGTGAGAGACGGAACACCGGGGTGGTTTTAGTCAGTAAGAGTCTGACAGACCCCTCCGCCCTCCCCGGGGCGGAGGACATCCATGAGGATTTCCCCCCGTGATCAAAAAAAAAAAAAAAAAAAAAAGGTTAGGTTAGGTTAGGTTAGGTTAGGTTTTTTTTTTTTTTTTTTTTTTTTTTTTTTTTGGCAGGAGTGGGAAATCCTCATGGACGCCCAGACTGCCTCACTTGTGACGCAGTCTGGGCAGTGCCGGACTCTTACCGGCTAAAACCCACTCCTGCCCTTGCTCAGTGTCCCTCTGACATGATCAGAGCCCTTGTTTAACAGTTTTTCTGATTCTTTGTCGTTCTTTAATGTTTTTCATTGTTTCAGTCCTGTCCTAGGAAGGGGAGAGATGCTGGAAGCAGATGCTTCATATTATCTTAATAATCTTAACTGGCTTTATTTTTGTACTTGTTGTATTTTAAAAGCTAACATTTAACATGGCTATAACTATTCGACTTAAGTGTCTATATTATTTTTATTATTATTTTTTTATTATTTTTTTCTGTTTTTTAATATTCATGTTATATTAAAATTATACCTATTTCTAAAGTTAACACTAAGTTTATGCTATGGCTATCCTAATATATACACAATATATCATATAGACATAATTTTTACAATCTAAGTTTATTTCTATTCTATCGTTTATTCCTAATAATTTTATGTTCTCTTTCCGGTATGTACGTTCTGTCAAACCTGGCAGTCTCGCAGCGGCTATTTTAAGTTTAGTATAAACTTTAACTGTATCCTGCTTTCGATTTAGGTACTTCCAGGTTTTGAACTGTGCTATCAATGCTTTATATTTATATTTTCCCTTCTTTTTCAGGTGCTGCTCGGCGACCTGCGCACTCCGGACTGGGTTAGGTTAGGTTAGGTTAGGTTAGGTTAGGTTAGGTTAGGTTAGGTTAGGTTGGGGTGCTAGGACAGGAAACCTCCTCGTGTGCCCGTGGGCTGGAGTTTCCCTTGGATGCGTCCGGGGGAAAGACCAGTCTTTGGGACGGTGCACTCTGGGGTGCGGGCAATTTCCCCCCATTAGGTACGTGTGCCTAAGGGGTGTCGTTGTCCGTATGCCAATATCCTGTCGGAGATGCGCTCCGGCGCGTGGGCGGGGGAGCCTTGTGCTCCTGGGTCGGTTGACCTGACCCGCCCGGCGGTCGCCTACTCACCCCTCTGCTTACAGAGGGTGAGTTGAGTGGGCGTGGGACGTGTCTCCACTTCTGACAGGTGGAGGCTAGCAGGCAACGGTTGCGGGGGCACCCTAGCCTGCATTGCACAGGCCTCCACCAGTGTCGGACGGGAATAGTCATGTGTTCTGGCCATTCCCGGACCCCCATCTGGGGGGCATGCGGGGCCTGCCATTTAGGCGGGCATGCGCCGGGAGGGTTGTGGAAGTAAAGGCTGAGCCGGTTTCCCATGGCCCTCCCATCACGGCGATGCGGGAACACCGCTGAGTTTTTAGTGGGTAGACTGTCATTCTGACAGGAGTCCCACATACCCCGTCTCGTCCCCCGCGAGCGGGTATGCGTAAAGCATTTTCTCAGCCTAATAAAAAAAAAAAAAAAAAAAAAAAAAGGTTAGGTTAGGTTAGGTTAGGTTTTTTTTTTTTTTTTTTTTTTGTTTTGGCAGGAGTGGGAAATCCTCATGGACGCCCCGACTGCCTCACTTGTGACACAGTCTGGGCAGTGCCGGACTCTTACCGGCTAAAACCCACTCCTGCCTTACTAGTTACCTCTGACATGATCAGAGCCTTTTGTATCGCTAGATCTGATTTGCACTTTGTTTTTAGGAAAGGTGGAGAATTTCGATTTTCTGAATCGGTTTTACGTTTTAAACTATAAAGGTCTTATTCTAGCAACTAATTTTACTTACTTATGGATTTTCAATAGTCTACATACTAATTAATAGCTTATAATTACATGGTCTTAATTTTTAAACGTTATTTATTGTATTTTTTCTTGTTTTTTATGTTTTTGTATTTTCTATTTTATTTTTTGAGTCTTACTAGTTTTCTACATAAACGAATGTTATCTATATTTTTATACACACTATTTGAATACTATGGCTATCCTAATATATAACAATATATTATATAGTCATATTTTCTAATCTACTTTATTTTGGTACATATTCTTATAATATTTTCAACTACTTTAATAAACACATTCACAAAAATAATTAAAATACAATTATATAATCGAGCTTTCATTGCCTCATACTTAATAACTTTCTGTTTTAGGTGCCGCCTAACGATTGTATCCCCCTGGACTGGCTTGGCACAACGTTTTTTCTTTACGGTGGTACTCTCCTTTTCTTTTCTAGCAATTTTATCGGACCACCACGGCAGATTTTGTTGCTTAAATTGGGCCATTTTCTCACGAAACTGACTACAATTTGATGTTATCTGTTTAAATCCTATGTGGTCTAGCCGTGTGAAGTTTTCAAGTACATATCTCCAAAATTGTGCCAATGCCAGCCCATCTGGTGAGCACGATATTTCATCGACGCAGTCGGTGTGGCGCCGGTGTCGTCGTCCAGTTTTGCGGGCAGTTGCAGACACACCCTTAGCAATATGCAGTTGTTGCTCGGGCCAATGCATCCCACTTTCTCCGGACCGGGCATTCGCTGCTGAATGCGTTGTGTTCGCGGTCCCCTATCTTGGATCTGGTGCAGTTTATGCACACCACTGCTTCATCCAGCTGTCTATCCGGGCAGTCGGCCCTAAGATGCGGGCCGCCACAGTGGCTACACAGGTCAGCTGGCTCTTTGCAGAACCTCTTTCCGTGACCGTAACCTAAGCAGCGGGTGCACTGCACCAGTGGCGTCTGGTCCTCCACGCGTACCCTTTGGAGGTCAATCCGGAGCTTCCCTTCTTCAATCGCTCTCCTCCAGATCATAGGAGACACACTCAGCACAATGTGGCTCACCAGTGGGTTCCTTGTCTTTCGCCTGTACCTAATTTTGGTCCGTCCTACCTCATCGCCGAGGTCCTGAAAGATTTCCCGATTCTGATTCCTGAGGGACTTGAGGACTTCCTCGTCGGTATGTACCACCAACACATCCCTCAGAATCAGAAGCGGGTCCCTATTCGTAACTTCCTCGACGACGAGGTTTTCTCCAACCGCTTCCAGTCTTTCCTTGATCTTCTTCCTTTCCTCTTTCGTTGCGCACCCCATTATTATTTTCCTGTCCTTTGCTTTTCTCACTCTCTCCACCTGCACCCAGCCTTCCTTGGCATCCACCGCCTTCCTAATTTTCTCCAGAACTTCCTCTCCCGTGTCAAATTCCTCTTTTGAGGAGACTACCACGGAGTGCAGCGTTGCTCGCTCCAGGGCCTGTCCCCCGGTCTGGCTCTTTTGCGCTGCTACAACACTGGCGTAGCTAGTCTCGCCAGTGCTTTGACTATTCGCCAGAGTACTGCTTAGTTTGTCCATTTTTTCCATACTGTCTTTGATTAAATTGCTATGCTTTTCTATGGTTTCTATGAGTTCACTCTGTGAAACATTAACATCGCTGCGTATGGGTGAGAAGCACTGTTCCGCACTAGAAGCGGCTGCTGGTACAACTGTAGATATAGGTGTAGGTGTGCCAGAACTTTTACTCCGTTCTGACTCCTTGACCAGCTCGTAGAGCCTGTTTATTGAATTGAGTACCTCCGTCTTGATCTCTGTTTTGAGGTTGCGAGAGTTGCCTAGATAGAGCTTGGCTTTATTGAGGCAGGCTCTCGCTTCCGCCGTGAGATTGGGGTACCCAGACTCAGGTCTCTTCGATGGTATTGCGGTGTCCACTGGAGCTCGTCGCGTCGAAAGAGTGCTGTGGGTAGGTGGTGTACCGTCGTGCTTTTGGTTGGCCGGGCACTTGGCCTTAGGCTCAGCTTTCCCAGCCTCCCACTCTCCGATGCTACGCCTTACGCTGGGAAGCGGTGGTTCAGTTTTCTCTGTCGAGTGCGGTGAGCCCCTTGAGCCCGGCGAGCTAGCAGGCTTCTTGGCTGGTGTGCGGAACATGGCGGTGGCTTTTGTGAAGGTGAGGTTCATAAGCACAACCGTCAGAGGTCACAAATATCTCTTCTGTGTCCCTGTAAAAGGGGGATGCACAGAACGCAACAAATAAAATTAAAATATAAAATAAATTAAGTAGTCCTACGGTCGAGCGACCGTCAAGTCAAAAGATTCCTTAAAATGAAAGAAATTAATCGTCTAAAGATATTTAAAAAATGTCAAATCTTTGCCAAAAACCAAAATCGTCCCCCTGGCCACTAGTAACAGGGTGGGTTGGGCGGGCAAATTTTTTTTCGCGTTTTCGTCAATTTTCTCAGTCAGATAGTCTCAGGTAGCCTAACTAGGAACGAATTAGCTGAAAACAGCGTCAAAATGCGTCACCTGGATGCGAAGATATTGACCAATGTATGAAAACTTGGTTCGGTTAGGTAGATTTTTGGTACCTACTAGTCACGTAGAACAATGAAAATTCTAATTATTAAGGTGGCTATATATGCTAGGCACACGGGCGAGGTGTCAAAAGACGCGTCTCCGCGCGAACTAGCTGACTATGGCGTTACTGAAAAGCGTGCTGAACAAAAATTTTGAATTTCAGCCGAAAAACGTGAATTTTCACTGAAAATTTGAACAAAACCAGGAATATTAACTACCCTACACGTCTCGGACTCGCGGAACGCGCACCGGATTGCAGGTAAGGCAGGTAAGTATCTATTGAAACTAATTTAAACGGGATTGGCTGAAAGAATTTTGAAATATTTTTGAATTATGTATCCAGTACATACAGTTTGTAAGAATTTTCAAAGTCTATGGAGCGAAAGAAAATTTTTTCGCGTTTTCGTCAATTTTCTCAGTCAGATAGTCTCAGGTAGCCTAACTAGGAACGAATTAGCTGAAAACAGCGTCAAAATGCGTCACCTGGATGCGAAGATATTGACCAATGTATGAAAACTTGGTTCGGTTAGGTAGATTTTTGGTACCTACTAGTCACGTAGAACAATGAAAATTCTAATTATTAAGGTGGCTATATATGCTAGGCACACGGGCGAGGTGTCAAAAGACGCGTCTCCGCGCGAACTAGCTGACTATGGCGTTACTGAAAAGCGTGCTGAACAAAAATTTTGAATTTCAGCCGAAAAACGTGAATTTTCACTGAAAATTTGAACAAAACCAGGAATATTAACTACCCTACACGTCTCGGACTCGCGGAACGCGCACCGGATTGCAGGTAAGGCAGGTAAGTATCTATTGAAACTAATTTAAACGGGATTGGCTGAAAGAATTTTGAAATATTTTTGAATTATGTATCCAGTACATACAGTTTGTAAGAATTTTCAAAGTCTATGGAGCGAAAGAAAATTTTTTCGCGTTTTCGTCAATTTTCTCAGTCAGATAGTCTCAGGTAGCCTAACTAGGAACGAATTAGCTGAAAACAGCGTCAAAATGCGTCACCTGGATGCGAAGATATTGACCAATGTATGAAAACTTGGTTCGGTTAGGTAGATTTTTGGTACCTACTAGTCACGTAGAACAATGAAAATTCTAATTATTAAGGTGGCTATATATGCTAGGCACACGGGCGAGGTGTCAAAAGACGCGTCTCCGCGCGAACTAGCTGACTATGGCGTTACTGAAAAGCGTGCTGAACAAAAATTTTGAATTTCAGCCGAAAAACGTGAATTTTCACTGAAAATTTGAACAAAACCAGGAATATTAACTACCCTACACGTCTCGGACTCGCGGAACGCGCACCGGATTGCAGGTAAGGCAGGTAAGTATCTATTGAAACTAATTTAAACGGGATTGGCTGAAAGAATTTTGAAATATTTTTGAATTATGTATCCAGTACATACAGTTTGTAAGAATTTTCAAAGTCTATGGAGCGAAAGAAAATTTTTTCGCGTTTTCGTCAATTTTCTCAGTCAGATAGTCTCAGGTAGCCTAACTAGGAACGAATTAGCTGAAAACAGCGTCAAAATGCGTCACCTGGATGCGAAGATATTGACCAATGTATGAAAACTTGGTTCGGTCAGGTAGATTTTTGGTACCTACTAGTTACGTAGAACAATGAAAATTCTAAGTATTAAGGTGGCTATGTATGCTAGGCGCACGGGCGAGGTGTCAAAAGACGCGTCTCCGCGCGAACTAGCTGACTATGGCGTTACTGAAAAGCGTGCTGAACAAAAATTTTGAATTTCAGCCGAAAAACGTTAATTTTCACTGAAAATTTAAACAAAACTAGGAATATTAACTACCCCACACGTCTCGGACTCGCAGAACGCGCACCGGATTGCAGGTAAGGCAGGTAAGTATCTATTGAAACTAATTTAAACAGGATTGGCTGAAAGAATTTTGAAATATAATTGAATTATGTATCCAGTACATACAGTTTGTAAGAATTTTCAAAGTCTATGGAGCGAAAGAAAATTTTTTCGCGTTTTCGTCAATTTTCTCAGTCAGATAGTCTCAGGTAGCCTAACTAGGAACGAATTAGCTGAAAACAGCGTCAAAATGCGTCACCTGGATGCGAAGATATTGACCAATGTATGAAAACTTGGTTCGGTCAGGTAGATTTTTGGTACCTACTAGTTACGTAGAACAATGAAAATTCTAAGTATTAAGGTGGCTATATATGCTAGGCACACGGGCGAGGTGTCGTTAGACGCGTCTCCGCGCGAACTAGCTGACTATGGCGTTACTGAAAAGCGTGCTGAACAAAAATTTTGAATTTCAGCCGAAAAACGTTAATTTTCACTGAAAATTTAAACAAAACTAGGAATATTAACTACCCCACACGTCTCGGACTCGCAGAACGCGCACCGGATTGCAGGTAAGGCAGGTAAGTATCTATTGAAACTAATTTAAACAGGATTGGCTGAAAGAATTTTGAAATATAATTGAATTATGTATCCAGTACATACAGTTTGTAAGAATTTTCAAAGTCTATGGAGCGAAAGAAAATTTTTTCGCGTTTTCGTCAATTTTCTCAGTCAGATAGTCTCAGGTAGCCTAACTAGGAACGAATTAGCTGAAAACAGCGTCAAAATGCGTCACCTGGATGCGAAGATATTGACCAATGTATGAAAACTTGGTTCGGTCAGGTAGATTTTTGGTACCTACTAGTTACGTAGAACAATGAAAATTCTAAGTATTAAGGTGGCTATGTATGCTAGGCGCACGGGCGAGGTGTCAAAAGACGCGTCTCCGCGCGAACTAGCTGACTATGGCGTTACTGAAAAGCGTGCTGAACAAAAATTTTGAATTTCAGCCGAAAAACGTTAATTTTCACTGAAAATTTAAACAAAACTAGGAATATTAACTACCCCACACGTCTCGGACTCGCAGAACGCGCACCGGATTGCAGGTAAGGCAGGTAAGTATCTATTGAAACTAATTTAAACAGGATTGGCTGAAAGAATTTTGAAATATAATTGAATTATGTATCCAGTACATACAGTTTGTAAGAATTTTCAAAGTCTATGGAGCGAAAGAAAATTTTTTCGCGTTTTCGTCAATTTTCTCAGTCAGATAGTCTCAGGTAGCCTAACTAGGAACGAATTAGCTGAAAACAGCGTCAAAATGCGTCACCTGGATGCGAAGATATTGACCAATGTATGAAAACTTGGTTCGGTCAGGTAGATTTTTGGTACCTACTAGTTACGTAGAACAATGAAAATTCTAAGTATTAATGTGGCTATATATGCTAGGCACACGGGCGAGGTGTCGTTAGACGCGTCTCCGCGCGAACTAGCTGACTATGGCGTTACTGAAAAGCGTGCTGAACAAAAATTTTGAATTTCAGCCGAAAAACGTTAATTTTCACTGAAAATTTAAACAAAACTAGGAATATTAACTACCCCACACGTCTCGGACTCGCAGAACGCGCACCGGATTGCAGGTAAGGCAGGTAAGTATCTATTGAAACTAATTTAAACAGGATTGGCTGAAAGAATTTTGAAATATAATTGAATTATGTATCCAGTACATACAGTTTGTAAGAATTTTCAAAGTCTATGGAGCGAAAGAAAATTTTTTCGCGTTTTCGTCAATTTTATCTGTCAGATAGTCTCAGGTAGCCTAACTAGGAACGAATTAGCTGAAAACAGCGTCAAAATGCGTCACCTGGATGCGAAGATATTGACGGTTAGGTTTTTTTTTTTTTTTTTTTTTTTTTTTTTTTTTTTTTTTTTTTTTTTTTTTGCCAGTTACCTCTGACATGATCAGAGCCTTTTGTATTAAATTTTGATTTTATTTTGCTCTCTGTTTCAGCTAGTTTGGAATATGGAGAGTTTCAAAGCTAAGGTTTCTTTCCTGGTGTTCGAGATATCTTAATATGTTATCTTACTTTACTTACGTTACTAATGGTTTATTATACTAACACGCTCTTATTTAAAATTTAAATAATTTTTGGATTTTTGCTTAGGTTTTTTTTTTTTTTTTTTTTTTTTTTTTTTTTTTTTTTTTGTTTACTTAATTCTAATAAGTAGTAACTTTACTAGTTTATTTATGCTTTTTTTACACTTTTAATACTATGCCTATACTAATATATAACACAATATACTATATAGTCATAATTTATAACCTATTTCTATTTCCTAGGCTAATACTATTTACTACAACCTTAATTAATACTTTTTTAATAATAACAAAACTATTCACCCGAGTTTTCACTACATTTTGCTTTACCTTATTTTTCTGTTTCAGGTTCTGGTTGACGACCCTATCTCTCTTAACTGCCGCGACGCAACGAATTTTCTTCCCTATGGTGGCGATCTCCTTTTTTGTTATGGCTAGTTTATTAGACCACCATGGCAGGTTTTGCTGCTTTAATTGGGCCAGTTTCTCATGAAACTGGCTCCAATTTGCTATACTAATTCTGAGGCCTTTGTGGTCTAACCTTGGTGTGATCTTCACATCTTTCCAGAAAAGTGCCATCGCCAGCATGTCTTGGGAGTCAATGGCTACCTCGACGCAGTTGATGTGGCTCCAGTGTCGTCTTAAAGCGTTGCGGAAATTTGCAAGGACACCCTTAGCAGTACGCTATTGATGCTCGGGCCAATGCGTCCCACTTCTTCCACACCGGGCAACCATTGCTGAATGCGTTATGATCGTGGTTCCCAAATTGAGCTCTGGTACAGTTGATGCACACCGCTGCTTCGCCTAACTGTTTATCTGGGCAGTCCGCTCTTAGATGCGGTCCGCCACAGTGGCTGCACAGGTCAGCCGGCTCTTTACAGAACCGCTTTCCATGGCCGTATCCCAAGCAGCGGGTGCACTGCACCAGAGGCGTCTGATCTTCGACTCGTACCCTTTGAAGGTCGATCCGCAGCTTCCCTCCTTCGATCGCCCTCCTCCAGATAGTGGGGGACACAGTCAGCACGATGTGGCTGACCAGTGGATTCCTGGTCTTCCTCCTATATCTGATTTTCATTCTTTCTGCCTCGTCACCGAGGTCGTGAAAGACCTCCCGGTTCTGATTCCTGAGGGCTTTAAGGACTTCCTCGTCTGTGTGTACCAGCAACACATCCCTCAGAATCAGAAGCGGGTCCCTGTTCGTCACTTCCTCGACGACGAGGTTTTCTCCGACCGCTTCCAGTCTCTCCTTTATCTTAGTTCTCTCCTCTTTAGTAGTGCACCCCATAATTATCTTCCTATCTTTAGCTTTCCTTACTCTCTCTACCTGCACCCAGCCCTCTTTTGCATCCACTGCCTTTCTTATTCTCTCGAGAATCTCCTCTCCCGTGTCGAAGTCCTCCTTTGAGGAGACAACCACCGAGTGCAGCGTCGCTCGCTCCAGGGCCTGTCCCGCGGTCTGGCTCTTAGGTGCCGCCGCAGCACCAGCATAGGTAATCTCCCCAAAGTTCTGTTTATTTGATAAAGTGTCCCTTAATTTTTCCATGCTTTCTATATTTTCTTTGATTAATGAGCTATGTTGTTTGATCGTGCTTATAAGCTCATTCTGGCTGGCTTCAATTTGAGAACTACTGGGTATGGGTTCGGTAATCTGCCCCACTGCAGGTACGACCGCAGATATGGCTGCAGATGCAGGTGCACTAGAAGCTTTGCTCCGCTCCGCCTCCTTGACCAGCTCATAGAGCCTGTTTATTGAGTTGAGTACCTCCGTCTTGATCTCTGTTTTGAGGTTGCGAGAGTTGCCCAAATGTAGCTTCGCTTTACTTAGGCAAGCCCTCGCCTCCGCCGTGAGACTGGGGTACTTCGACTCAGGTCTCGCTGGTGGTCTTTCAGTGTCCGCAGGAGCTCGCCGCGTCTCAATAGTGCTGTGGGTAGGTGGTGTTCCGTCGCGCTTTTGGTTGGCCGGGGACTTGGCCTGAGGCTCTGTTTTCCCGGCCTCCCATTCCCCGATGCTACGCCTTACGCTGGGTAGCGAGGGTTCGGGTTTTTCTATGGAACGCGGCGATCCCCTGGTGCCTGGTGAGCTTGCGGTCTTCTTGGCCGGTGTGCGAAACATGGCACTTGCTTTCGTGAAGGTAAGGTTCATAAAAACAACCGTCAGAGGTCACTGGCGATACCTCTGTGTCCCTGTAAAGGGGGGTACACAGATGCCACAAAATGGAGTAAAAATATGTCGTCCTACGGTCGAACGACCGTCAAGTAAATAAAAATCCTACAGATAAGTCGTTAAAACACGTAAAACTACGTTAAAAACAATTGAAGAAAATTCAACTTTTTGCCCAAAATCAGTTGTGTCTACCTGGCCACTAGTAACAGGGTGGGTTGGGCGGGCAAAATTTTTTCGCGTTTTCGTCAATTTTCTCAGTCAGATAGTCTCAGGTAGCCTAACTAGGAACGAATTAGCTGAAAACAGCGTCAAAATGCGTCACCTGGATGCGAAGATATTGACCAATGTATGAAAACTTGGTTCGGTCAGGTAGATTTTTGGTACCTACTAGTTACGTAGAACAATGAAAATTCTAAGTATTAAGGTGGCTATATATGCTAGGCACACGGGCGAGGTGTCAAAAGACGCGTCTCCGCGCGAACTAGCTAACTATGGCGTTACTGAAAAGCGTGCTGAACAAAAATTTTGAATTTCAGCCGAAAAACGTGAATTTTCACTGAAAATTTAAACAAAACTAGGAATATTAACTACCCTACACGTCTCGGACTCGCGGAACGCGCACCGGATTGCAGGTAAGGCAGGTAAGTATCTATTGAAACTAATTTAAACGGGATTGGCTGAAAGAATTTTGAAATATTATTGAATTATGTATCCAGTACATACAGTTTGTAAGAATTTTCAAAGTCTATGGAGCGAAAGAAAATTTTTTCGCGTTTTCGTCAATTTTCTTAGTCAGATAGTCTCAGGTAGCCTAACTAGGAACGAATTAGCTGAAAACAGCGTCAAAATGCGTCACCTGGATACGAAGATATTGACCAATGTATGAAAACTTGGTTCGGTTAGGTAGATTTTTGGTACCTACTAGTTACGTATAACAATGAAAATTCTAAGTATTAAGGTGGCTATGTATGCTAGGCACACGGTCGAGGTGTCGGAAGACGTGTCTCCGCGCGAACTAGCTAACTATGGCGTTACTGAAAAGCGTGCTGAACAAAAATTTTGAATTTCAGCCGAAAAACGTGAATTTTCACTGAAAATTTGAACAAAACCGGGAATATTAACTACCCTACACGTCTCGGACTCGCGGAACGCGCACCGGATTGCAGGTAAGGCAGGTAAGTATCTATTGAAACTAATTTAAACAGGATTGGCTGAAAGAATTTTGAAATATAATTGAATTATGTATCCAGTACATACAGTTTGTAAGAATTTTCAAAGTCTATGGAGCGAAAGAAAATTTTTTCGCGTTTTCGTCAATTTTCTCAGTCAGATAGTCTCAGGTAGCCTAACTAGGAACGAATTAGCTGAAAACAGCGTCAAAATGCGTCACCTGGATGCGAAGATATTGACCAATGTATGAAAACTTGGTTCGGTCAGGTAGATTTTTGGTACCTACTAGTTACGTAGAACAATGAAAATTCTAAGTATTAAGGTGGCTATATATGCTAGGCACACGGGCGAGGTGTCAAAAGACGCGTCTCCGCGCGAACTAGCTAACTATGGCGTTACTGAAAAGCGTGCTGAACAAAAATTTTGAATTTCAGCCGAAAAACGTGAATTTTCACTGAAAATTTAAACAAAACTAGGAATATTAACTACCCTACACGTCTCGGACTCGCGGAACGCGCACCGGATTGCAGGTAAGGCAGGTAAGTATCTATTGAAACTAATTTAAACGGGATTGGCTGAAAGAATTTTGAAATATTATTGAATTATGTATCCAGTACATACAGTTTGTAAGAATTTTCAAAGTCTATGGAGCGAAAGAAAATTTTTTCGCGTTTTCGTCAATTTTCTTAGTCAGATAGTCTCAGGTAGCCTAACTAGGAACGAATTAGCTGAAAACAGCGTCAAAATGCGTCACCTGGATACGAAGATATTGACCAATGTATGAAAACTTGGTTCGGTTAGGTAGATTTTTGGTACCTACTAGTTACGTATAACAATGAAAATTCTAAGTATTAAGGTGGCTATGTATGCTAGGCACACGGTCGAGGTGTCGGAAGACGTGTCTCCGCGCGAACTAGCTAACTATGGCGTTACTGAAAAGCGTGCTGAACAAAAATTTTGAATTTCAGCCGAAAAACGTGAATTTTCACTGAAAATTTGAACAAAACCGGGAATATTAACTACCCTACACGTCTCGGACTCGCGGAACGCGCACCGGATTGCAGGTAAGGCAGGTAAGTATCTATTGAAACTAATTTAAACAGGATTGGCTGAAAGAATTTTGAAATATAATTGAATTATGTATCCAGTACATACAGTTTGTAAGAATTTTCAAAGTCTATGGAGCGAAAGAAAATTTTTTCGCGTTTTCGTCAATTTTCTCAGTCAGATAGTCTCAGGTAGCCTAACTAGGAACGAATTAGCTGAAAACAGCGTCAAAATGCGTCACCTGGATGCGAAGATATTGACCAATGTATGAAAACTTGGTTCGGTCAGGTAGATTTTTGGTACCTACTAGTTACGTAGAACAATGAAAATTCTAAGTATTAAGGTGGCTATATATGCTAGGCACACGGGCGAGGTGTCAAAAGACGCGTCTCCGCGCGAACTAGCTAACTATGGCGTTACTGAAAAGCGTGCTGAACAAAAATTTTGAATTTCAGCCGAAAAACGTGAATTTTCACTGAAAATTTAAACAAAACTAGGAATATTAACTACCCTACACGTCTCGGACTCGCGGAACGCGCACCGGATTGCAGGTAAGGCAGGTAAGTATCTATTGAAACTAATTTAAACGGGATTGGCTGAAAGAATTTTGAAATATTATTGAATTATGTATCCAGTACATACAGTTTGTAAGAATTTTCAAAGTCTATGGAGCGAAAGAAAATTTTTTCGCGTTTTCGTCAATTTTCTTAGTCAGATAGTCTCAGGTAGCCTAACTAGGAACGAATTAGCTGAAAACAGCGTCAAAATGCGTCACCTGGATACGAAGATATTGACCAATGTATGAAAACTTGGTTCGGTTAGGTAGATTTTTGGTACCTACTAGTTACGTATAACAATGAAAATTCTAAGTATTAAGGTGGCTATGTATGCTAGGCACACGGTCGAGGTGTCGGAAGACGTGTCTCCGCGCGAACTAGCTAACTATGGCGTTACTGAAAAGCGTGCTGAACAAAAATTTTGAATTTCAGCCGAAAAACGTGAATTTTCACTGAAAATTTGAACAAAACCGGGAATATTAACTACCCTACACGTCTCGGACTCGCGGAACGCGCACCGGATTGCAGGTAAGGCAGGTAAGTATCTATTGAAACTAATTTAAACAGGATTGGCTGAAAGAATTTTGAAATATAATTGAATTATGTATCCAGTACATACAGTTTGTAAGAATTTTCAAAGTCTATGGAGCGAAAGAAAATTTTTTCGCGTTTTCGTCAATTTTCTCAGTCAGATAGTCTCAGGTAGCCTAACTAGGAACGAATTAGCTGAAAACAGCGTCAAAATGCGTCACCTGGATGCGAAGATATTGACCAATGTATGAAAACTTGGTTCGGTCAGGTAGATTTTTGGTACCTACTAGTTACGTAGAACAATGAAAATTCTAAGTATTAAGGTGGCTATATATGCTAGGCACACGGGCGAGGTGTCAAAAGACGCGTCTCCGCGCGAACTAGCTAACTATGGCGTTACTGAAAAGCGTGCTGAACAAAAATTTTGAATTTCAGCCGAAAAACGTGAATTTTCACTGAAAATTTAAACAAAACTAGGAATATTAACTACCCTACACGTCTCGGACTCGCGGAACGCGCACCGGATTGCAGGTAAGGCAGGTAAGTATCTATTGAAACTAATTTAAACGGGATTGGCTGAAAGAATTTTGAAATATTATTGAATTATGTATCCAGTACATACAGTTTGTAAGAATTTTCAAAGTCTATGGAGCGAAAGAAAATTTTTTCGCGTTTTCGTCAATTTTCTTAGTCAGATAGTCTCAGGTAGCCTAACTAGGAACGAATTAGCTGAAAACAGCGTCAAAATGCGTCACCTGGATACGAAGATATTGACCAATGTATGAAAACTTGGTTCGGTTAGGTAGATTTTTGGTACCTACTAGTTACGTATAACAATGAAAATTCTAAGTATTAAGGTGGCTATGTATGCTAGGCACACGGTCGAGGTGTCGGAAGACGTGTCTCCGCGCGAACTAGCTAACTATGGCGTTACTGAAAAGCGTGCTGAACAAAAATTTTGAATTTCAGCCGAAAAACGTGAATTTTCACTGAAAATTTGAACAAAACCGGGAATATTAACTACCCTACACGTCTCGGACTCGCGGAACGCGCACCGGATTGCAGGTAAGGCAGGTAAGTATCTATTGAAACTAATTTAAACAGGATTGGCTGAAAGAATTTTGAAATATAATTGAATTATGTATCCAGTACATACAGTTTGTAAGAATTTTCAAAGTCTATGGAGCGAAAGAAAATTTTTTCGCGTTTTCGTCAATTTTCTCAGTCAGATAGTCTCAGGTAGCCTAACTAGGAACGAATTAGCTGAAAACAGCGTCAAAATGCGTCACCTGGATGCGAAGATATTGACCAATGTATGAAAACTTGGTTCGGTCAGGTAGATTTTTGGTACCTACTAGTTACGTAGAACAATGAAAATTCTAAGTATTAAGGTGGCTATATATGCTAGGCACACGGGCGAGGTGTCAAAAGACGCGTCTCCGCGCGAACTAGCTAACTATGGCGTTACTGAAAAGCGTGCTGAACAAAAATTTTGAATTTCAGCCGAAAAACGTGAATTTTCACTGAAAATTTAAACAAAACTAGGAATATTAACTACCCTACACGTCTCGGACTCGCGGAACGCGCACCGGATTGCAGGTAAGGCAGGTAAGTATCTATTGAAACTAATTTAAACGGGATTGGCTGAAAGAATTTTGAAATATTATTGAATTATGTATCCAGTACATACAGTTTGTAAGAATTTTCAAAGTCTATGGAGCGAAAGAAAATTTTTTCGCGTTTTCGTCAATTTTCTTAGTCAGATAGTCTCAGGTAGCCTAACTAGGAACGAATTAGCTGAAAACAGCGTCAAAATGCGTCACCTGGATACGAAGATATTGACCAATGTATGAAAACTTGGTTCGGTTAGGTAGATTTTTGGTACCTACTAGTTACGTATAACAATGAAAATTCTAAGTATTAAGGTGGCTATGTATGCTAGGCACACGGTCGAGGTGTCGGAAGACGTGTCTCCGCGCGAACTAGCTAACTATGGCGTTACTGAAAAGCGTGCTGAACAAAAATTTTGAATTTCAGCCGAAAAACGTGAATTTTCACTGAAAATTTGAACAAAACCGGGAATATTAACTACCCTACACGTCTCGGACTCGCGGAACGCGCACCGGATTGCAGGTAAGGCAGGTAAGTATCTATTGAAACTAATTTAAACAGGATTGGCTGAAAGAATTTTGAAATATAATTGAATTATGTATCCAGTACATACAGTTTGTAAGAATTTTCAAAGTCTATGGAGCGAAAGAAAATTTTTTCGCGTTTTCGTCAATTTTCTCAGTCAGATAGTCTCAGGTAGCCTAACTAGGAACGAATTAGCTGAAAACAGCGTCAAAATGCGTCACCTGGATGCGAAGATATTGACCAATGTATGAAAACTTGGTTCGGTCAGGTAGATTTTTGGTACCTACTAGTTACGTAGAACAATGAAAATTCTAAGTATTAAGGTGGCTATATATGCTAGGCACACGGGCGAGGTGTCAAAAGACGCGTCTCCGCGCGAACTAGCTAACTATGGCGTTACTGAAAAGCGTGCTGAACAAAAATTTTGAATTTCAGCCGAAAAACGTGAATTTTCACTGAAAATTTAAACAAAACTAGGAATATTAACTACCCTACACGTCTCGGACTCGCGGAACGCGCACCGGATTGCAGGTAAGGCAGGTAAGTATCTATTGAAACTAATTTAAACGGGATTGGCTGAAAGAATTTTGAAATATTATTGAATTATGTATCCAGTACATACAGTTTGTAAGAATTTTCAAAGTCTATGGAGCGAAAGAAAATTTTTTCGCGTTTTCGTCAATTTTCTTAGTCAGATAGTCTCAGGTAGCCTAACTAGGAACGAATTAGCTGAAAACAGCGTCAAAATGCGTCACCTGGATACGAAGATATTGACCAATGTATGAAAACTTGGTTCGGTTAGGTAGATTTTTGGTACCTACTAGTTACGTATAACAATGAAAATTCTAAGTATTAAGGTGGCTATGTATGCTAGGCACACGGTCGAGGTGTCGGAAGACGTGTCTCCGCGCGAACTAGCTAACTATGGCGTTACTGAAAAGCGTGCTGAACAAAAATTTTGAATTTCAGCCGAAAAACGTGAATTTTCACTGAAAATTTGAACAAAACCGGGAATATTAACTACCCTACACGTCTCGGACTCGCGGAACGCGCACCGGATTGCAGGTAAGGCAGGTAAGTATCTATTGAAACTAATTTAAACAGGATTGGCTGAAAGAATTTTGAAATATAATTGAATTATGTATCCAGTACATACAGTTTGTAAGAATTTTCAAAGTCTATGGAGCGAAAGAAAATTTTTTCGCGTTTTCGTCAATTTTCTCAGTCAGATAGTCTCAGGTAGCCTAACTAGGAACGAATTAGCTGAAAACAGCGTCAAAATGCGTCACCTGGATGCGAAGATATTGACCAATGTATGAAAACTTGGTTCGGTCAGGTAGATTTTTGGTACCTACTAGTTACGTAGAACAATGAAAATTCTAAGTATTAAGGTGGCTATATATGCTAGGCACACGGGCGAGGTGTCAAAAGACGCGTCTCCGCGCGAACTAGCTAACTATGGCGTTACTGAAAAGCGTGCTGAACAAAAATTTTGAATTTCAGCCGAAAAACGTGAATTTTCACTGAAAATTTAAACAAAACTAGGAATATTAACTACCCTACACGTCTCGGACTCGCGGAACGCGCACCGGATTGCAGGTAAGGCAGGTAAGTATCTATTGAAACTAATTTAAACGGGATTGGCTGAAAGAATTTTGAAATATTATTGAATTATGTATCCAGTACATACAGTTTGTAAGAATTTTCAAAGTCTATGGAGCGAAAGAAAATTTTTTCGCGTTTTCGTCAATTTTCTTAGTCAGATAGTCTCAGGTAGCCTAACTAGGAACGAATTAGCTGAAAACAGCGTCAAAATGCGTCACCTGGATACGAAGATATTGACCAATGTATGAAAA